>OZ023273.1:38722017-39279723 GCA_964007475.1 Hybos culiciformis
ATTTTATGATTCTGATAAATGCCCGTGCGAGTTTTTGAAGTTCGATAATTTTTAAAATGTTCAATCACTTCAAATTAATCTATTATTTTTGTATTTGTTTCCAATCTACAGTAAGTGTGTTCATATTTCACGTGGCTTTTTAATTTTTAGGTATTCCAGAATATGGTATTAGACCATTTGATCCACATCGTTGTGCATATGTTGAAGCCCGAAGAGGAGAAGCTTCTACGATTGGATTTTCGTTAATTTTAAGAAATGTATCTGAACATGGTTGGACTGATTCGAAAGTCACTAAATTTAGGTTCGAACCAAATGAAGATCAAATTGTTTATTCACAATATTTCGGAGATAAACGCCTGGAAGGACAATACGAATTTTCTGGGAGAGTTTTTGGTACTCCAACGAAAAATCATGGAATTTGGAATCTCACTTTATCAGATTATAGGTAAGTTGATGTGGTGATGTGTTAATAATGTATGATGTAATAAAGTTTTTTGTCATTTTTTTTAAGTCAAACAACAACTATCAGAAGAATTGGAGGGTTTGGATCTTTGTTGAAGGTTCAAGTTGTTGTCGATCGAATAGGTGGAATGGTATTACATATATCTGACTTTTTTGGAAAAAATCAACAGCAATTGAATTCAATAACTGATACCCTCATTAACTCAATGTGGCAGCTTGGGTTGCCAATCATAAGACCGTTGATTAATGAATTGGTATCTACTGCATTCACAGACATTTTCAACGAATCATTTAGATATTTTCCGTTAGAAAAATTTATAACGTAGCATTTTTAGCTCCTCTGAACTCCGTTAGTTATTTAGTTAAGTAAAACAAATTGTTTTACCTATAGGTAGAGGTATGTTGCATTTAAAATTCAGATCGATTATAATAAAATAATAAATAAATAATAAGAAATATTTTAAATTACCTATACATATATTTCTGATTATCATTAAAATGGATAATTATTTCTAATCCTTTTAATTGAAATATTATAATAAGTCTATTAAAAGGCGATTGATGAATGAAATTAACAACATCAAAATATTCATATAATGATTATGAATATAAATAATTAAATAATAGAAGATAATAGTGCTTCACCCTTAAAAAAATTTAAAAATTTCAAATTCTGAATTTCAAATTCCTAATGTATTTTGTTAGTGTAATCTAATGTCAAAAAAAAGTTTTCGGGTGAACACTTTTTTTCACTTTTTTTCATAAATTTCAAATATTAATAACAAAGCTGCCAGAGTAGGATTTTCTTTCCCTAAATTTAGAGAATTTTATTATACTGGGGAAAAATTATGAACAAAAAATTATTGTGCAAAAAAAATCTCAGGAATTTTGCGGAATTTTTTTCATCTGGCATGTCTTTTTTTTTTGATTTGACAATTAGAATGACAGAACTTGAATTTAAAATTTTTTTTTGTTGTTGTTAATTTCAAATACACGCTCTGAGGCGTGTATTTAAAATTCACAACAACAAAAAAAAATTTGAAATTTTACACTAACAAAATACATTAGGAATTTGAAATTCAGAATTTGAAATTTTTAAATTTTTTTAAGGGTGAAGCACTAATATTTATAAAATATGTAAAAAGAGTAAAGGATTTTAAATTTAACGTTAATATTATGTAGGTACTGTAAATATTTTAGTTTAATTCATGTTAATAGTATTGTTGGTATGTATCGTACATCGTACTAAGTCGACCATGAAACTCACATTGTTCTGAACAATAAATTTTTGTAAGAAAAAAATTTATTTTATTTTAATGTACTCTAGAGTAATCTTGTTTAATAGTAGCACTTCGAAAAAAATTCAAGCAATGTCACGGACAAAAAATGCAATTAAAACATTTTTTAATTCCTCTTTTGTTATATAATAATAGGAAGTAATTAATAATTTTCTCATAATTTCTGAGAAAACGTAAAGATTAAGCAGAAAAAATATTTTCGTATATTTTTATGCATTAAAATTTGCATAACTTTCGGCGTTGTAGTTATTTACAATTCAAGTGAATGATGACGGTTATTCAGTTATTCACCATATCTTTATAATATAATAAAAATTTTAGAACGAACCATAATTAAAAATTGTGATTAATTCTTAATAGAAATTGTGACTATTTTGAAATTGTCACAGAGTCTATTGGAAATTAGTACTAAAACAAATTCGAAACTATGACTATTTGGTAAAAAGTCATGATTCCAACGGTAGGAGAAAAACTTACAGTAAAAATCGAGATAATAGTTTAATTAAGATAAAGTTGTAACTAGAAAGTTGTTAATGCAAAATACGAGAAAAATATTCGCATTTACTTAGGGCTGTTTTTTTTTAATAACTTTGTTTTATTCTCATTCGAATCACAAGCTTATTATTATAGTTAAAAATTAATTTAAATATTTTATGTACATAAATATGATATACCTATTTTATTATAAAATAATATTTATTAAATATTTACTAAATAATTAGATATTACGAATGCAATTAAAAATTATTAAATTTTACTTAGAATTGGTATAATAAATAATAAGTATTTTAAATAATTACAATACAATAATTAAATGTAAATAAATACACGAGTAAATTTCTTTACTTTTAAAAACTGGCATTTAGTTCGTTTGAAGAACTACATTTGAAAATTCATATTTCAAAAATTTTTGTGAAAAATTGTTTTATATCATTTTAAGCAAACAAATTACAAACACTTTTTTTTTAGGAACTTTCGGTAGATGAGGTTATTTTATTTTAATATAAATCTTATGTACATATATGTGTATATTTTTTCAGAATACTTAACATACCTACATAACAAAACTAAATATGTTTTAAAAATGGTAATTTATGTTAGATTTTTTTAATCATACTTTTTTTTTTATAAATTTTAACACTTTATGGTTGAGTGAAACATAACGGAGCAAAAAAAACGACTATAATACTTTCAATTTTAAGTTTCTTACTTACCATTTAAATCAAATTCCAATTTCCATTATGTTTTATATTATTTAGCCCTAAATATTGATACAGCCGTGAAGTTAAGATAATCAAAAAAAACAGTTCCCACAGCACATGTTAGAAAAACCCTAAAATGAAAAATAGACCCCTGTTGAAAAATAAAAATCCCCCAGACATTATGAACTAAAATTAGACCACAGACTCTCCAAAAACATCTAAATCTAGGGGAAAAACCCCCAACTTGTTGTTACTAAATAATAAAATTTAGAATCTTAAAGCATTAGCTAAAGCTAACCAAATTTTATAAGCCATGTCTGAAAACTAAATATACCTGGATACATCCTTAACAGTGACATAATAAATAACAAATTAAATTCTTTTTTATAATTATTTTAATTTTTTATATCTTTATTTCTTTTTGCATCTTATTATAATATTATAAGACTATGTAATAGTATTATAATTTTATTATTATGAATTTCAAGTCAGATATTAAATTTTTTTGATAACTTGATATTTTTTTTGAATAGTGTATGTGAAAATTAATTCTTTTGGACATAAAATTTTTTATTGAATAACTTGTTATTCAATTCGATTTTATTTAAGTTATAGTTTTGTTTTTTTTACAATATTTTACAATCTGAAGTTATAGATTTACATGGTAATCTTTACAGCATTAATATTTTATTTTTACTTCTTAAATTTTTACAAACATTAAGTCTAAGGAAAATTTCAAAAAAACCTTATAAATAACTTGTTATATTCATGTTAAAGTGCAGAAAAAGTATTCCTAAATTTACGAGATTTCCAACAATTTTCAATGTCGAACCTTAAAAAAAACACGAAGCAGTCATAGAACTGCCTACAGAAGTTTATACTTAAAGATTTAAAAACTATGAAAAAAACTATGAATAACAGTGGCTACAAATGATGGGCTGCTCAGTAAAAAATGTAAATTAAAATAAAAATCAGTCCATCAGTCCAAAAGCAGTCCATTATTTGTAGCCACTGTTATTTCATAGTTTAAATCTTAAGTATAAACTTCTATAGGCAGTTCTATGACTGCTTCGTGTTTTTTTTTGCTTGTAATATTGGACATATATTTGAAATTAAAAAAGTGTACGATAATTATGAATTCCTACCCAAAATTTTTGGTCTGGTAATCTTTATTTCACCAGAGCTACCTATTTTGAAAATATTTTTTTTTTTTGCATATTTTGAGCCGGGAAAACCTATAATGATAAATTACTTGATCGATATCTATACTATCAATGCCAAAATATACCTATGTTGTTTGTAACGAGTTTAGTGCGTCCAATATTATAAATTTGTTTTATAGGATATAATGTTTATAACTTTAGTGGTTACATGATCTCTGTAAAAAATAATCTAGAGTGTGTAAAAACATTTCCCAGATGTTTCGAAAATTATTTTATTTGATGGAAAATCAGCTCGAATAACTAATTTAAATTAAACATTATGAATTATAAATCGAAATTTTGTTCATATAAATCGAATTTTAAGACATTTTACTAAATTTTTGTTCATATTAATCAATTGTTAAATAATTTTATTAAATTTTGGCATTTAAATCTATTTTATTGTATTTTGTTTATATAAGTCTTATCTGTAAAAGTTCATCATCGACTGGAAATAATATTATTTGTCTAGCTAAATCTATAATTAATTTGAGACGTTAAATAATATGAAGTTAACAATATTTTATATTTTTATATTTAATCATTCGTAACTGCGTGAAATTCCGAAGTTTTCACAATCTGCATGTCAAAATAAAAAATAGACGAAAATATCAAATTGAAATTAGAATCGAATTTGGCAAATAATATTTAAGCTATAAATTAAAAAATATAGGATCAAAAAATAAATGTATATTTCTATTGCTAACTATTACTTTTTAATTATTTCATAGTCCCTTATTTTATTATACATATATAAATAAATCGACAATAAATTCCGTTGTCACATGAGAATTTTTTTTTGGGGACCCACAAAGAAAAGGATTATTTAATTTCTTTTTTTTAATGAAAAACTATAAATCATATTTTTATTTTAATTCAAGAATTGTTAAGTGGTGCAAAAATTTAATTTTTATCATATATCATATGAATATTTAACGTTTTCCAAAAATACTAAAAGGATTTGTTTCTTTATTAAAAAAAAAAAAAATCCTCATTGGGAATCGAACCAGGCACCTTCAGACTTACAGTGTGATATTCTACTATAATACTAAGCCATATTGCCTATATGAGTTTAGCTTTCTAAACAAATACAAAAAATATTTTTGATTTATTTTCCTAAATAATATTAAATCTCATTATATGGCAATGAGATTAATTTTTTGATTGGTTAGTTAATTTTTCAAACTCGTTTTTTGAGTATTCTAATTCTTTTCTTATTTTTTTTTTTGAGTATTATTTTTTATTCCCCTACAATAAAATAAAAACAAAAAAAAGAATGGTTTATTAGAATTTTTTTATTATATTTTAGAAAGCAAAAATTATATGGCCGTATGGCTTAGTGGCTAGAACATCGGACTATAAGAGTGAAGGTGTCAGGTTCGATTCCCCAATGAATACATTTTTTTTTAAATTTTTTTGAACATAATAATTTTTAAAATTTTTGGAACATAATTTTTTTATTGTTAGAATATGTAATTTTTTTGCTTGTAATATTGGACATATATTTGAAATTAAAAAAGTGTACGATAATTATGAATTCCTACCCAAAATTTTTGGTCTGGTAATCTTTATTTCACCAGAGCTACCTATTTTGAAAATATTTTTTTTTTTGCATATTTTGAGCCGGGAAAACCTATAATGATAAATTACTTGATCGATATCTATACTATCAATGCCAAAATATGCCTATGTTGTTTGTAACGAGTTTAGTGCGTCCAATATTATAAATTTGTTTTATAGGATATAATGTTTATAACTTTAGTGGTTACATGATCTCTGTAAAAAATAATCTAGAGTGTGTAAAAACATTTCCCAGATGTTTCGAAAATTATTTTATTTGATGGAAAATCAGCTCGAATAACTAATTTAAATTAAACATTATGAATTATAAATCGAAATTTTGTTCATATAAATCGAATTTTAAGACATTTTACTAAATTTTTGTTCATATTAATCAATTGTTAAATAATTTTATTAAATTTTGGCATTTAAATCTATTTTATTGTATTTTGTTTATATAAGTCTTATCTGTAAAAGTTCATCATCGACTGGAAATAATATTATTTGTCTAGCTAAATCTATAATTAATTTGAGACGTTAAATAATATGAAGTTAACAATATTTTATATTTTTATATTTAATCATTCGTAACTGCGTGAAATTCCGAAGTTTTCACAATCTGCATGTCAAAATAAAAAATAGACGAAAATATCAAATTGAAATTAGAATCGAATTTGGCAAATAATATTTAAGCTATAAATTAAAAAATATAGGATCAAAAAATAAATGTATATTTCTATTGCTAACTATTACTTTTTAATTATTTCATAGTCCCTTATTTTATTATACATATATAAATAAATCGACAATAAATTCCGTTGTCACATGAGAATTTTTTTTTGGGGACCCACAAAGAAAAGGATTATTTAATTTCTTTTTTTTAATGAAAAACTATAAATCATATTTTTATTTTAATTCAAGAATTGTTAAGTGGTGCAAAAATTTAATTTTTATCATATATCATATGAATATTTAACGTTTTCCAAAAATACTAAAAGGATTTGTTTCTTTATTAAAAAAAAAAAAAATCCTCATTGGGAATCGAACCAGGCACCTTCAGACTTACAGTGTGATATTCTACTATAATACTAAGCCATATTGCCTATATGAGTTTAGCTTTCTAAACAAATACAAAAAATATTTTTGATTTATTTTCCTAAATAATATTAAATCTCATTATATGGCAATGAGATTAATTTTTTGATTGGTTAGTTAATTTTTCAAACTCGTTTTTTGAGTATTCTAATTCTTTTCTTATTTTTTTTTTTGAGTATTATTTTTTATTCCCCTACAATAAAATAAAAACAAAAAAAAGAATGGTTTATTAGAATTTTTTTATTATATTTTAGAAAGCAAAAATTATATGGCCGTATGGCTTAGTGGCTAGAACATCGGACTATAAGAGTGAAGGTGTCAGGTTCGATTCCCCAATGAATACATTTTTTTTTAAATTTTTTTGAACATAATAATTTTTATAATTTTTTGAACATAATTTTTTTATTGGTAGAATATGTAATTTTTTTGCTTGTAATATTGGACATATATTTGAAATTAAAAAAGTGTACGATAATTATGAATTCCTACCCAAAATTTTTGGTCTGGTAATCTTTATTTCACCAGAGCTACCTATTTTGAAAATATTTTTTTTTTTGCATATTTTGAGCCGGGAAAACCTATAATGATAAACTACTTGATCGATATCTATACTATCAATGCCAAAATATACCTATGTTGTTTGTAACGAGTTTAGTGCGTCCAATATTATAAATTTGTTTTATAGGATATAATGTTTATAACTTTAGTGGTTACATGATCTCTGTAAAAAATAATCTAGAGTGTGTAAAAACATTTCCCAGATGTTTCGAAAATTATTTTATTTGATGGAAAATCAGCTCGAATAACTAATTTAAATTAAACATTATAAATTATAAATCGAAATTTTGTTCATATAAATCGAATTTTAAGACATTTTACTAAATTTTTGTTCATATTAATCAATTGTTAAATAATTTTATTAAATTTTGGCATTTAAATCTATTTTATTGTATTTTGTTTATATAAGTCTTATCTGTAAAAGTTCATCATCGACTGGAAATAATATTATTTGTCTAGCTAAATCTATAATTAATTTGAGACGTTAAATAATATGAAGTTAACAATATTTTATATTTTTATATTTAATCATTCGTAACTGCGTGAAATTCCGAAGTTTTCACAATCTGCATGTCAAAATAAAAAATAGACGAAAATATCAAATTGAAATTAGAATCGAATTTGGCAAATAATATTTAAGCTATAAATTAAAAAATATAGGATCAAAAAATAAATGTATATTTCTATTGCTAACTATTACTTTTTAATTATTTCATAGTCCCTTATTTTATTATACATATATAAATAAATCGACAATAAGTTCCGTTGTCACATGAGAATTTTTTTTGGGGACCCACAAAGAAAAGGATTATTTAATTTCTTTTTTTTAATGAAAAACTATAAATCATATTTTTATTTTAATTCAAGAATTGTTAAGTGGTGCAAAAATTTAATTTTTATCATATATCATATGAATATTTAACGTTTTCCAAAAATACTAAAAGGATTTGTTTCTTTATTAAAAAAAAAAAAAATCCTCATTGGGAATCGAACCAGGCACCTTCAGACTTACAGTGTGATGTTCTACTATAATACTAAGCCATATTGCCTATATGAGTTTAGCTTTCTAAACAAATACAAAAAATATTTTTGATTTATTTTCCTAAATAATATTAAATCTCATTATATGGCAATGAGATTAATTTTTTGATTGGTTAGTTAATTTTTCAAACTCGTTTTTTGAGTATTCTAATTCTTTTCTTATTTTTTTTTTTGAGTATTATTTTTTATTCCCCTACAATAAAATAAAAACAAAAAAATGAATGGTTTATTAGAATTTTTTTATTATATTTTAGAAAGCAAAAATTATATGGCCGTATGGCTTAGTGGCTAGAACATCGGACTATAAGAGTGAAGGTGTCAGGTTCGATTCCCCAATGAATACATTTTTTTTTAAATTTTTTTGAACATAATAATTTTTATAATTTTTTGAACATAATTTTTTTATTGGTAGAATATGTAATTTTTTTGCTTGTAATATTGGACATATATTTGAAATTAAAAAAGTGTACGATAATTATGAATTCCTACCCAAAATTTTTGGTCTGGTAATCTTTATTTCACCAGAGCTACCTATTTTGAAAATATTTTTTTTTTTTGCATATTTTGAGCCGGGAAAACCTATAATGATAAACTACTTGATCGATATCCATACTATCAATGCCAAAATATACCTATGTTGTTTGTAACGAGTTTAGTGCGTCCAATATTATAAATTTGTTTTATAGGATATAATGTTTATAACTTTAGTGGTTACATGATCTCTGTAAAAAATAATCTAGAGTGTGTAAAAACATTTCCCAGATGTTTCGAAAATTATTTTATTTGATGGAAAATCAGCTCGAATAACTAATTTAAATTAAACATTATGAATTATAAATCGAAATTTTGTTCATATAAATCGAATTTTAAGACATTTTACTAAATTTTTGTTCATATTAATCAATTGTTAAATAATTTTATTAAATTTTGGCATTTAAATCTATTTTATTGTATTTTGTTTATATAAGTCTTATCTGTAAAAGTTCATCATCGACTGGAAATAATATTATTTGTCTAGCTAAATCTATAATTAATTTGAGACGTTAAATAATATGAAGTTAACAATATTTTATATTTTTATATTTAATCATTCGTAACTGCGTGAAATTCCGAAGTTTTCACAATCTGCATGTCAAAATAAAAAATAGACGAAAATATCAAATTGAAATTAGAATCGAATTTGGCAAATAATATTTAAGCTATAAATTAAAAAATATAGGATCAAAAAATAAATGTATATTTCTATTGCTAACTATTACTTTTTAATTATTTCATAGTCCCTTATTTTATTATACATATATAAATAAATCGACAATAAATTCCGTTGTCACATGAGAATTTTTTTTTGGCGACCCACAAAGAAAAGGATTATTTAATTTCTTTTTTTTAATGAAAAACTATAAATCATATTTTTATTTTAATTCAAGAATTGTTAAGTGGTGCAAAAATTTAATTTTTATCATATATCATATGAATATTTAACGTTTTCCAAAAATACTAAAAGGATTTGTTTCTTTATTAAAAAAAAAAAAATCCTCATTGGGAATCGAACCAGGCACCTTCAGACTTACAGTGTGATGTTCTACTATAATACTAAGCCATATTGCCTATATGAGTTTAGCTTTCTAAACAAATACAAAAAATATTTTTGATTTATTTTCCTAAATAATATTAAATCTCATTATATGGCAATGAGATTAATTTTTTGATTGGTTAGTTAATTTTTCAAACTCGTTTTTTGAGTATTCTAATTCTTTTCTTATTTTTTTTTTGAGTATTATTTTTTATTCCCCTACAATAAAATAAAAACAAAAAAATGAATGGTTTATTAGAATTTTTTTATTATATTTTAGAAAGCAAAAATTATATGGCCGTATGGCTTAGTGGATAGAACACCATACTAATAAGTCTGAAGGTGCCAGGTTCGAACCCAATTATGGTTTGTTTTTTTTTTTAATTTTTGAAAAATGATGACGGTCGATTCTCAGAAAAATGATGACGATTCTCAGAAAAATTTTATATGAAAATAAATTTTTACCCTCTACCAAATTTCTTCCAACGTCGCTAAAGAAGTATAAACTTCAAAAATTGGTGTATTTCTGAAGAACGGTGTTCAAACTTATCAGTCGAAATAATCCTGTATATACTATGACTAAGAAACTAGCAATTTATTCAAAAAAAGATTCATATGTGTATATGAAATTAAAAAGAATGCTCTTTTAATCTGTTTTTAATATTCAGTTAAAAAAATATATAAAAATAAATAAAATTAAATTTAATGGAGATCTGTATATTAATTTTCTGTGCTATAAAGTTCATATATTTGAGTTCAATAAAATTATCTTATAGTTTACATTAATATTTACAAAACAATGTTTTGGGCTTTTTAACAAAATACATAAATATGTATTATATAAATATAGCAAATTTTAGTGTACAATGATATTATACCATATTTAATTTTTTGTCTCCCCCCTATTAAGAAAATAATAATAATGACATTAAATAAAAAATTAATCATAATATGTGTGAAATACAAAATTAAAGATTTGTTGTTTAAACATATTTTATTTATTTTCAAATAGAAAAAAGAGAATTATTTTTAAAATGTGTGATTTAACTTAACTTTATATCTTATTTATTTTATTGTCCTTGAATAAAATATATTTGGTCGATGGCACGATGGAAATTTATTAAATTATTAGGACGTTATTTGTAGAATAGAATAATTTTTATTAAAGTATCATTCGCCAAATTGGGTTTAACAATAAAAAAAATTTTAATTAATAAATTAATTTTTCCGTTTATTTTCATTTATCGGGTAATTTTTATCTCCTCACTATTTTTTTTTAACCCAAATGACTTAAAATGAAAAATTATATAAATAATGAAAATTTAAAATCTTTTCAGGATTTTAAATCGCACCTATCCCGTTCGATTCTAATTAAAAAAAAATTACTGTCAGTTTTTTAATTTTTTATTACGTGTAGAGAAAGTAGTTATAATATTTTAGTTTCCATTGATAAATATAGAACAGTACCTAATAAATGAAGTATGGGGCCTTCAGCATTTCGATTTAGGATACTTTAATTTTAAGATGCCTCAGTCACAATAAGGGGCTAAACATATTTTTTAGAGTTCCTTCAATATCATTCCAATGCAACTTTTTTTTATATCAATTTTTATCGATATCCAAACCCTAGTCCGAATCCTTGGGATCTAGCAATTTTTTTTATTAAGACCTTTGGCTGGTTGAGAACCTCTAACTCCAAAAACTTAAATGGTGAAAGTGAACAAGATTAAGTATGTTTTTTAGTGGCGGACAGACGGACGGACGGACATTTAATAAAAACATATAGTCTGTTTTTCATTTTTCGTGGAAAACGTGCTAAAAAAGATTTTTTAATTTTATTTATAAGAAGATTGTTGATCGACAATCTTCTTATAAATAAAAATGAAAATTCTCTGTTCCTCTGTTTTCAATCACATATGATTCACATCTCCTTACTGAATACAAATTCGATCCTATTTCTTTAGTTCATATTGTTTTAATAATTCAAGCTTATCTTAAATTTTTAAAATTATAAAATTAAATTTACATTGAAGTGTGAAAATTTATTAACATTTCATAAAAACAAAATACCTACAATTAAAATGAAATTTTAAAATAAAATAAAGTCGTGTTTGTATTTGTATAAAGAACTGGTATAATATATATTTAAAAACAATTTTGAATATTCGCAATAATAATTTCATTCAACGAAAGTTCTAGCAATAACATTTAATTATATTTTCGTATTTGCTCTGCAGCGAGTAACTGTCGTACAATTAAAAATTATAGCTATATTCTACTGAAATTAAATTCCCCGAAACAATTGTGAGAAAACTTTATAAATATATAAAGTTTTATATATAAATATATTTTAATTAAACGATTCTTCAATTAAGAAAATATTATTTCCCGAATTCCGAAATCTTATTGAAATCAAGTGGACATCAAGTTCTCATAGTTTCGAATGAGCGCCATTTAAAACTCTAGAGAAACAATTAATAAATATTATTTCCCGAAATCCGAAATCTTATTGAAATCAAGTGGACATCAAGTTCTCATAGTTTCGAATGAGCGCCATTTAAAACTCCAGAAAAACAATTAATAACGCCTTCGACCCGACTTCTGGCTTATGAGTTTAGGCAAAATCTGAAAATGGGAAACTGATAATGGTCACCTAAATATGAAATAAACCGATTTTTTTAATGGTGGTGTTGCCACATATCGAAGAATGTTCTGGAATAATAAGTAAGTCCCAACAGGGTTTTGTGGGTCCCGTTTAAAAAATAAATTTTGGATTATTTGGTATATGAACAGCGGCGGCTCGTACATAGGTGCTGCGACACTGCAGCACCCTCAAGAAATTTCAAAAAATTGAACTCATAAAAAAAAAATTTGTTAGCTCTGAATTTATCTTAGTTTAAAATTATTTTTAAATTAAATTGCAATGCAGATGCTATGCAATTGTCTCTAAAATTTTAATAAACAACAGTAGCCTACTTTCAGGCTTTTGAATTTTTTAGAAAATACTTTTCAAAAATAGGTGCAGAAATCAATTTAACAGAATTTTCGGAACTGCGAATTTCGCAGTGCAGGGAAATTTATTTTCATGAATAATTTAATACATTTTTATTGCTGTTAAGTTTTTTTCCATGACTTGAATATAAGGAAAAATGCACTGCCACAGAAGCAGTGCGGCTGTATTTTACTTTCTGAAAATTTTAAAAACAAATATGGGAAATTTTTTTTTTGTTATGGGATTTTTGAATGTATAAAAAAATGCACTGCTTCAGAAGCAGCACAATTTTCATATAGGATGTTTTTTGTTTGTTTTTAATTTTCAAAACTGATTTTCATACACATAATGTGTATGGGTATATATCATAAAACTTTTATAATTGAAAAAAAGAGGTTTTTATGTTTTGCAGCACCCTTTTTCAAAACTTCCACGAGTCGCCACTGTATATGAATAAAATAAATCAAAGTAGTAAAAACCATTGAAATATTTAATTTTGAATATTTTAAATATTTTATATATTTATTTATTAATTTTATATATTTACATCATAATTTATGATATTATGTTCAATTTCAACATCCTTTGTTGTAAGGTTTTACAGGTACCTCAGGTTCTTCAGGGTTTGCTTCAACATCACTTGGCAAATATTCCGAATCACTGCCAGAAAAATCAGCACCATCATCGTCACTACTCTCTTTCAAAAGAGCACGAATTTCAGCCTCCAGCAATTTTGTCCTGACCATTTTCTAAAAATATAACAATGTTGTATAAAACTATTAGGACATAATATCCCACTCAAACAGTCCATAAAGTACCGTTGGGACAAATAATCCCAATCAAACAATCCATAAAATACTGTTGGGACAAATAATACCAAAAGTAAAAAATAGCTTGAATTTCGAAATTTTTTTGAAATACTTACTTTTTATAATGTAATATGGTTCTTCTTGTCCCTAGTAATTAGAATATTAACACTTTTGAATTATTAATAGTAGTAAAACACTCAAATATAAGAAATTTATCCGACGTGATTAGGCACGTTCCAATTTTTAGATCAAAACTGACAGAAATATACAAAAAATTCTTACGGCAAAAATTTCAAATTCAAGTACATATAACAATAAAACACTGAAATTGCATCATAAAAACAGAAATTGATTTCAAAATATCCCAGTAGTATTAAAATTATATTCTCTGGGATATATATATCCCAGGAGGTTCGAAAGGGTTAAATCATGAAAAATATGTACGTATATTAGTTTCGTAATCTTTGTTTTGTCAAAAATTAATTTTTACTTTTCAAATAAATCAAAATTAATATTTTTCTTATTAATGAAGCAGTTAGCATTAACTAATAACAACACAAATGATAAACAAATTAAAAAAAATATTTTTACTTCTGGGATTTGCGTAGATCTTCTTTTGCGAATTTGTTAATTTACTCTTAAATTAGAAATATTTCATGAACGTAATTTTTTAACATTTAGATTTCGACTTAATTTATCTTAAAACAAATTTATTATTAAAATTTTTTTTCCCAAATATAATGTATTATTATATCATTATATGTATATACGTATGTATGTACATAGTTCATCTAACCATTAATACATTTGTAGGAAATTTATAGTTAATTTATCGACTTGTCATGAAAGGGTGAACTTTCCCTTTTTTATAACCTTAACTTATCGTTTTGCATTCGCTTTCGCTATCATTCAGCCCTCGAAGCATTTTCGCACAACAATTGCTAATTAGCGTATGAAAATTAATGCCTTATTTACACAAACTTATTTAATAGGTTCTTTTTTAAAACGGAAAAATTTGCATTGTTATGCAAATTTCAATCATTAAAAATTTTATTAATATTATGGTAATTTCCAAGAATCATAATTCATAACAATTTGCAATCTTTTTGTTTATTAATAAAAGTCGGAGGAATATTTATAGCTTTGTATACTTTTTCTATAAATACATAATAAATAACAAATTTTAAACTTGATTAAATAAATTATTAAAAAAAGTTTTATTCATTAAATTTGTTGCAGGGGTTGCTAGAACCTCATTAGTCATTCATCAATTAATTTTTAATAATTATAATAAAAATTCGTTGGTAACATCTTGTTAGTTTTTTAATAACATTAACAAGATCGAAGTCAGAGGAAAAAAATACAATATTCAAGGCAAAAGGACTTAAATTATATTAATAAGTAGTTGAGCAGTTGTTTAATTACAAAATAGGCACATTATGTATAATATTTATGTAATTAATTTAATTATATTACATTGAGTTCTAAGTAAATAAATCAGAAGAAGAAAATTAAATAAAGATAAAGAATAAAGAAGATAAGATAAAGAAAAAATGAAATAGGTATGTAGGTGGTGGAAACTTTACTTGGTGGCAAATAATTAGGGAGCTGTCAACAGTAAATACTCAAAATCTCAGGCAGCTTATAACTAGGTACGGTAAATTGCTAACTTTATTATAATTTGAAATATATTTTTTAATATAAAAACCTTTTTTTAACAGTACGACACGGTAGTTAAATTTTAGTACAATTAAAAAACTGCATTTTCCAGAAATTCGATTTTTTAGAAACCCTTGTTACTAGTTCTTACTATCATCATATATGTATAATATGACTGAGTATGACTAAAATCTGATATTACGAAAAATTAATTTTCAATTCATTAATATTAAATTTACGATTATTATGCAATAGATTTCAATAGAAAAAAAGTTGCTTAAATATTTGCGAAAAATAAATTCATTGAATAGATCTACATTTTTTCATGGATGTGAATCAATAAAAATTTGTAAAATGTCTCTTATTTTTTCTTTAATCATTATTAATAATTATTATTTAAAATACATAAAATGATTAATTGGTTTCATTTTATACATTATACATGAATTAGTGATAATACACAGTAAACTACTGTTTTATATTTACGAATATTATTCAATTTCTAAATAGAACTATAAGTATTGAATTTGTAACAAAATGTTTAAGTTTAAACTTCACTAAGTATCTTAAAAATTATTGACAAACAATAACTTTCATCATTAAAAATAAAGAACAGTTTCTCATAAAGGAAGTGTAGGTTCCTTAAATACCATTTAGTTATAGACTATATAAGATTTAGTTACAGACTATATATAAATATATAAACATGTTCATCAAAATCCATACTCTGGTCCGAGTACTTGGAAATAATCAAGGTCTAACCAATTTTTTTTTGAGTGCTACTAATCGGCATCTATATATCCATCCAAGAAACTAATTTTCATCAGAACATATTAATATTTTAAAAATTTTAAATTAATTATATGAAAATTATTTAGAAGGTTGATAGCTCTAACTCCCAAACCCGAAAATGTATATAGGCTCATTAATTTAGTCTATGTGACAGTTTTATATTTTAGCATTCTAGCATATTCTAGCATTATATTTTAGCATTCAAAAAATTAAAATCGATTGGGTAGTTTATTAATTATAAGCATTTTAGTGGCGGAGGGACATTTGATGAAAACATATAGTCCGTTTTTTAATTTTTAATTGTTTTAAAAAGTGTTTAAAAATAATAATTATATGTACACGTAAAATTTTATAAGTGTTTCTCATCTTCACCAACACTGTTAAAGACGAGAAACATTCAGTGACATCAATTTTGTATTAACAGTGAATGTGTTACATATTATATAATACGGCATTAATTTTAGTATAAATACGATTGTATCTTATGTCTTATTCTGAATTCTATTAAATTATTTTTGCTTTATATTTTGCTATTCGGGTGGTAACGTAGATTTATGTGCATAGTTTTTATTTATGATTGCTTGCCCAAAAATTCAATGTCAAGTGCATAATATTATTCATTCATTGAATTCTTACAAGAAACACAAACATACATACATCAAAAAGCACTACAATAATAATAATTATTATATTTTGTTGATATTGCTATACATATACTTATACATATTTTTTATTTATATACTATTTTATATTTTTAATGTTCCTAACCTATGCTAATAAAGATATTTTGTTATTTTTACAACAGAATCTTCATTTCAATCTCTCTTGCAGCTTCGTTTGGGTATTTACAAACAAACTTTGTTTAAATTTATTAAATGTAGATAACATAAAGTTAGAAAAGGCAGGTGTGTTTGTTTTACATAGTCCTTTTCTCACTTAAAAATTAAAGAAAATTTGATTTTTACCGGCTTATTAGACAAAACCGTAAGGTAAATGTTATCAGTGACTCCTTGTACTGGATTCCAGTCAAATTTTACTGGATTTTTTTTTATTTGACTGGTTTTTTTTCCCCTAAATTTTTGACTGGTTTTATGACTGGATCTTGTTTTTTTTTTACTGGATTTTTTATTTTGTAAACAACATATTGATAATTTTTAAATGAATTTGATATGGAACCATCATACATGAACGAAATTAGTTCACAAGTAGTAATATTGATTTCGATGACAAAGATACTGAAGAATATTTAAACAGTTTATGAGTTGCACATTGTAAAATGAGCAAGTTCTTTAAAAAGGTTGCTTAAAAAGTTTCTTAAATAATGCATTTAATTGGTACAGTTTAATTTTCACGCAATAAATCTTTTAATAATATTAAGGTTGAGTTTTTTTTAATTTAAAAAATAATGCTTTGAGTTTTTTTTTAACCAATTAAATCTTTAAATCACCTTTCTTAATAATCGAACAATAATTCTAGTACAAATCAAGCTTTACTTGAAATTACATGTGATAAATATAATTTTTATTTTATAATGTAACATGAACTGTTAAATAAAATTTTGTGATTAAATAATTAATTTTTTTTCATCATATGTATAACGATAAATTAAGTTTTTTACTTAATTTGTAAGTTTTGACTGGAAATTTGACTGGATTTGGCATGAAAAATATTTTGACTGGACTTTTGACTTAATCGAAATTTAATTTGACTGGAATACAAAAAAAGTTTTTGCATCACTGATCATAACCGACTAATAATAGTGTTGGTTACAATTTTGTTATAAACCAAAAAGTTAGTTTATGAACCAAAAAGTTAGTTTTTCCTTATATTATTCATTTAAATTTTTTTAAATATTCATTTTCTTAGAACAACGTTAATTTTTAGATAGTACATTTATATAGCACATAAATATAATTTAGGTAAAAGTATTTGGTTAATCTCTGGAACTGCCTATAAAGTTAGCCGGATTTAATTTGATGACGATGTCTAATAATCCAAGTAGGAAATGCACAAAGGATTATTCTTGAGTGCCTCTCGCTCTTTCCAGATCTTTACTTATATACAGATAGATAATTATATTTTTTTTTACCTTATAGTTTTCAAACGCAGTAAATTACACTTTTTCTATGCTTCAAATAATAGGGAGCTTTATTAACAGATGTCAAATCAAAATACAAATATGTATAAGATTGTCCTGAAATAATATTACTATTATCACCCTATTTATATACAACAAAATATAGATATAATGTATTTAGATAAATTTTTATGCTGTATACATAATATAAGAAAAAAAAATTTTTAATTTTTGTGATAAAAAATGAGAGAGAACTTTTTATTTGAATGTATACACTTGTATTTTAAATTTTTTTTTGTAGGGGATAAGAAAAATTTATGTTTGCGATATAAAGATTGAAAGTTTGTAGGCGCATCATCAGATTTAATTCTCACCTGAAAACTGAAAGACGTGTTAATAAATAATTAATTAATTAATAAACAAATACATGTATAGAAAAAAAATATTCATTAATAAGTTTTTTAAAAAATTATATTAAGTAACAAAAAAAAATCCTTACATAAAATAAAAAGAAATAACTTTATATTAAGATTTTTATTGGAACAAAAAAATTAACTAAACATTTTTAATTAAAATCAAATTAAAAAAAAATGTTCAAATATATTTTATTACAATTAATTTCAATTTCGGTTGTCATCACTGCCAACAACGACATACGTAAGTTCTCTTTATTGGCGGTCAAATAATCGAATAAATAAATTAACAAAAAATATTAAAAAAACAATAAATGATTTATTTTGATCAACTCGAAAGTTTTCAGTAGGATTGGAAAACAATGAAATAATTTCGATAAAATAAACTTAAAAATAAGAAATTAAAATACGAGTTTTATTAAAAAAAATACTTAAAAATAAAATTTTACTTACTATAAATGTGTTTGAGGTAGTATTCAAATAGTATTCAATAAGAAAAAGTTTAAAATCTTTGTTGTATAAGAAAATTGAAAAAATAATACTTATGTTTTTAAAAATTTACGTCTATCCGAAAAAAAAAAATCGGCGCCGTTTATTCAACCCAATCAAAGAATAAATTTTTTTAGTGGACTAATTTCAAAAATTCGATTTTAAAAATTCACTTTTAAAATAAAAATGCGATAATTAATTGCACATTAACACAGTGAAATATTTGAGAAAATGTCTGTCTATTAACTTCTAAAATACTTAAAAAGGACCGGGCTTAGATTTTAGCGCTTCTATCCGCAAAAATTCGCAAAAATTGAATTTAAAATTCACCACTTCAAATATGATCTTAACTCACCCGCGTAATTCTTGTCAAAAGTCGAGTCGGCGCTACCATCCCTTCATCATAAACAATCGCAACAAACTTGCGAAAAAAGAAAAATAGAAAAATAATTATGTGACAAAAAAGGGTTGCCGGGACTGCTAGCAATGTATTTAAGAAGAATTTAAAATCTTATTGTTTAAAAAAAATCTATTTATGTATTTAAATTATTGTTTTATACATTTTATGTTATCGTGTATTTTGTATCTGAAGTACAAATTAAAAATTAACTTCATTTTTAGTAATTGAATATTAAAATAAAAAAATTAGTCTTAATATTTATGATGGATAATAATAAAAATTTTATAACAGGTACTACAGTTTTTAACATTATAATTATATGTTTTTAAACATTTAGTAAATATATTCAGACGACAATCAAGTATTTAATTAACATTCGATTTTCTTTATAGTTTCCAAAAATCTTAAAATGTTTTTATTATATTGGCATAAGTTTACATATTTATAAATACATTTTTACATATCGTTAACTTATTTTAAAAACATAACTCAATCTCACTTTTAATTTTATATCTGATAATATTTTTTAATATTATTAACCTGTTTTTATGTTTTATAAAAGATAATTTTTTATTTCTATTATGAATTCCAGGAAAATATGCATAAAAACAATACTTAATTTATATTTTTATTTTATGTAACAAATAATCAAAATTAGTATATTATATTCAATTGAAAAAATATGTGGAGATCACTTAAAAAATGTTATGTCTTGATTTCAATATCGCACCAAGTGCCACTTTAATAATTTTAGATATATTTTTATGTTTTATGTTTTTTATGATTATGTTTTATGTTTCAATATTACAATGTATTGTACACAATGTTGAACAGTGCTTTTGTGCAAAAACTGAATATTACCTTTTGAAGATAAAGATTAATCATATTTACAATTTAATGTCACAGCTTCTTGAAATGCTTGAAAATGTATTTTATGTCGTAATGCAATTAATATTTTTAATGGATATTAACATTTTACTTTCCCTTTCAAATTTTGAATTGGCGTAAAAAAATATGTTTTTTTTAGAGTACCAATTTATACAATTTCCGCGTTATAGATTTATTAAATATTTTATGAATGTTAAGAAGCTATATTGTATTGTGTGTATTAGGTATAATGCTTTTGAAAACAAAAAAATAAATAAATTTATTTAATGCATTATTTTGATTTTATAACTAAAATTTTGTGCAAGCAATATATATAACGATTTTTTTTCATTATGCGGAAGTTTATATAATTTTGAATATTTCGGAAATCTTTGCAAAACATGCTAATTAATTAATTTTTTTTTTTTAATTTTTTTTTAAAAGCTTTTATAAATTTTTTTTAAACAAAATTCTTTAGTGAAAGGTTATACCATAAATTAAATATATCAAGACTAAGCAGTAGGAACATTGAAAATGTTGCTTTTTAATTTTTAACATTGGATACCCTTTTTTTTATTTTTTTTTATTTTATCTCTTTTCTGTCTCAATTTTCCGACAAAAAATCGAAATGAGAATTTTTTTCTCCCAATTGTTTTATTATTGTTTCATATTTTTCTTTTTAATTATCTCTGTCATCTTCGAACAACAACGATTTAATTACGATGTGTGAAAAAACGATTTTGGATGTCCAATGTATCCAATGTATCCAAAAAAAAGTTGATTCCCAAATTTTGTTCTAAGTGATTTGTCTTTATTATATATAGTTTCGAGCAAAAAAAAAATGTTATACATAAATTAATTTTTAAAGATCTTTTTTTTAATTTCACTGTGGAATTAGATTGTGGAATTTTTTTAGACCTGCAATACAGTATGTATTTTGAAAATTTAGATTGTTTCTTAACTTTTATTATACGTATTAATATATTCTTGTGAATTTTATATGAAAAAATTTGTTTTACAAAATTTATTTATATTATTTTTTGTAAACACATAAACCTTAGGAACATTTTTATATCAGACCTGTATTTAAATTTCTTAGAATTAAAAAAAAATCATTTAATTTCTTGCTGTTAAATATTTATGACCAATTTTTTGATAAAATAGTTGCAAACATACTTACAATATATAGATATTTGTCTTCAATGTAAATATAGAAATATAAAAGCATGTATTTTTTTTTTTGGTTATCAAATTTTTAATTTTATTGTTCGAACAAACTTGATTTTAATTAAATATTTTTTTTTAAATTAATTAATTTTGAATAATTTATTTACAAATCATTAAAAATTAATAGATCTCCAACGAATAACTTATCTTTAAAAATACGTATTATGTTTTAGTTGTAAAATTTGTACAATATTATTCCAATAACATTTTTCTTTATTTTTAAATTAATAATTAATAGAGATAAAAATGTATGCCCTTTCTCTAATAGATTTATTGATAATTGATTTATAATTATAAAGATTAGAAGCTTATGAATAATAAAAATAATGTCTTCATTATAGGATTTTGCCGTTTTTATGCTTTTTTTTATTTCATGATTCAGAAAGTGTTAATTTTGCAATCGTGTCGAATAGTCAAATCAAGCATTTTTACAGCAATATTTTTTATACTTGTTCTGGCTTATAATAAATTCAAATAATTCCAGTTTAAAAATATTTAATCATTTAACATTATATTTACAATTTACTCCTATATCAAAACTAAAGGAATTTAAAGTTTTTACACCCTTCATTGTAACATTATTAAGACTTAGGCTTAAAGACGGTGTAATTTGTTTTTGATAAATTTATCTTTAATTTATTTTTATCAGAGATGATCAGATACGGTCACAGTAGAGACAGCAGTCTGCTAATTCCTTAGGGAAATAAAGTTTATGAATTTGAATATATAATTTTACTATATTAATTAATACATTTTCGTCAAACTTTTAACTACGCTTGCAAAATTATTCTTTCTTTTTTTTTACTTATTATACTTTTACTTACTTATTATACTATCCTCAATGAAAACGACGTGTATGTAACTAAAAATAAAGTTTAATAAGATTAGATCGATACCATATCATGCATAAGAACAATTTAACCTATAAGTCTTAAACCGCTAAGCTCGAATAACGCATTTCGCTCTTATAAAATAAATAATTTCTTAACAATTTTATTTAAAATTCAAGTTTTATTGATGCTCTTAGTGGTACCAATTTTAAACCTTTAAAAAATGCAGTTTTAAGTGTTAAACTTTTATAAATATAACAGTAAAATGAAAGTAAAAATCATCGTTATATTCAATTTGAATCAAAAATATACCTTGAAAGCAAGTTCAAGGCAGTTCGTTTCGATAAGATAAAAGGTAAACAAAATTTATTTTATGAAATTATTTTATTTGTGGAATTAATTCAATAAATAATATGAAAAACCGGCTTTAATACCGGTAATGCCATTATTAATTTATGATATCTATACAATAAACTATAGTACCTAACTTAATATTAGTTGCAACTAAAATGTTAACCAGATTTAAAGTCGCTTCTTTAATAGAGTTTAATTTATTAACATTGTGAAAAATTTCAATATTGAATTTTGAATTTTAAATTTCATTGTCAAATGCATTCCAGAAGGTTATGATGCTACGAGATTTGTTGTTGGGCGTTTAATTCCCATTTCCGACGATATTTCTGAGAACAAAAGTGTGATAGTTGGGATCCTTGGTTTAAGATCAATTCTAGAATTGTAAAAAAAAATTGTGAAAAACTTATAAGTTTAAAGCACTGAAATAGCCAATTTTTTTTAATTAAACTTGCTTATAGCATCAATATCTCAAGGTGAAATGTTAAATATCCATTGAAAATAAAAGTTCTAACTTTTAAATAAGATGTTTTAATTTTCTTCAAAATTTAAAAAAAGATTCAAATATACGTGCGAGAAATGTTGAACAATAATAATTAATCAATATGTGTACAGTATATAATTTCAAAATGACTGACACAATTATATTTATAAATGTATCGTCAATATAACATGAAAACAAAAACTAATACCGTGTCAACATTCACTCATTCTAAGTAAATTAAATATGAATTTCAATATCCTTAATTAACTATCATTATCATAATAATTATGTTTTAACTATGAATATATTTCTCACGTATTTCATTACTGCTGAATATTGCAAAGATATAAGAACATTATCATTTAGTTAGGTATGACATAAGCTTTATTTTTTTTTTTTCAAGATATCTATTTATGTACGTGCACTTTTGCATGCATTCAAACAAATAAAACATTATAATTATATCAAGTTGGAATACAAGAATTGGTATAATTATAGCAAAACTTCAAACATCTCAAATAAATACATTCTGTATTATGTAAAGAAGAGATTTGCAAATTTAAGCAAATTTTTGAATGCAAAAGCTGTTCAAGTAAATAAAACTTATTTTATTTTTTTTTTATTTTGTTTTAAATTTTTTTATCTTCATGGACAATAATAGGTAAACTCATAATGTGAAAATAAATTTCCCCCTTAAAATTTTATTAGTTGGAAATTTAATTTTCATTGCCATTAATTTTTCTTTAAATAAAAACAATGCAATATTCTAACATTCTAAGACATTACATTTATAAGCAAGTTATATTGTGTTATTATATTAATTGAAATTGTTTTCAATTATTGAAGAACAACAATGTAGTGATATTGATGTTATTAATTTAGTGTTATCAGTTTTCAGACAAAACAGATCTTTTTCGTTCGGTTACTTTTTTCTTTCTTTTTATGAATTAACTATATTCTACAAGATAACTACAAGATATTAACAATTTTTTTATTTGTCTTAAAAACAACATTTTAATATACATTTAATAATTATTTAAATTTTTGTTTGCAGCTGAATACATACGACCATGCTCTAGAAAAGATCCAGAATTATTGGAATGTGTCAAAAAGTCAGTATTGCACGTCCGGCCGTATCTTCGTGACGGAATTTCAGAAATTGAAGTAAACAAAAAAACTACTACTAAATAATTATTATATTATTGGGAACAAGTAAAAATAGTTTTATTGGTTTAATTATAAAATATGAATCTCTGCTCTGCTAACTGTTTCAAATAAAATTGTTCGTTTCGTACACAAATTTACTAATTGAAAAACTCCAATTTTGTGTGCAGCCATAAGTATATTTAAATTAAAATTCTTGAATTTCCATTTATTATTTTATAAAGTATTCCAAATGATTACCGAGGTTAAGAAATTAACTACTAATATGCAATCATTTAATTCTTTAGTTTTTTTCATTAATTATCTTAACATTAAAGGCATTATGCAACATTATATTTTTATCATCATTTGAATGACGCAGTCATTTGGCATTGAATTAAAAATATTAACTAATTAAAATTAATTAAAAAAAAAAATAAAATGTATTTTAAGTTGCCCTCAATTGAACCTTTTATTATGGATCAACTAGCATTACAATTAACAGATGGACCCCAAGGTTATAAAATAACAATGAAAAATATTGAATGTTTGGGTGCAAGTAATTTTAATATTGAATCATTCACTATTGGTACACCGTTTCATGCCACTGTAACGATGCCGAAACTTACTATTGAGTCGAAATACACAAGTTCAGGAGTTTTATTAATTATTCCAGCTAGTGGAGGTGGTGAATTTCATGCTGTTTTTGGTAAAAATTGTCTTTTATTTTTGTTAAGAATTTGTTTTAAGTTTTAATTTTAATACAAACAAAAATTATATTACAAAAAATATATACATATTCAATTATTCAATATATATAATATAGTATATCATCTGATAAGACAAATACCGTTCATAAATGAACTTTGTAAGCTCTCTAAATTTTGAATTTAATAATTGATAGTAAATAATATTTATTGCTACCCAGCACTGAATAATTATAATGGAGAAAGATTGATGATCGTAAAAAAAATAATAATTTCTTATTATTTTTGTAGAGTTAGGTATGTACTCTAGGTTTTGACAGTAGGTAATAATTATAAAAAAAAAATTTACGAATACCTATATCACGTTATTATAATGTATTTTTAAAGCTTGAAGTGATTATAAGTTACATAAATGTTTTGAAAAATTTACATTATCTGCAATTTTTTTTAAAGATTTTTGCTTGTTTTTATCTTGTTGAAATGATGTTTTCATTAACAAATTCTTTTAATGAGAATTATATTCAATTTCTGAATTCAATCAAATAATGAAGAATATTGAAAAAAGATTTCAAT
The DNA here is from genome assembly GCA_964007475.1 of Hybos culiciformis. NCBI lineage: Eukaryota > Metazoa > Arthropoda > Insecta > Diptera > Hybotidae > Hybos > Hybos culiciformis. Next base: position 38,747,822 of record OZ023273.1, read on the forward strand.
AAATTTTTTTTTGTTCTATAAAACCATTGAGGTTTATTAAGGATCCTTTAACACTGACTTAATGCAATAAAATTTATGGAAAAAATTAAATATCCATACAAATATCCATGTCATTTTCATGCTGCCTTTATTTTGAAATAATAAATCAGTATTTATTTTTTGGATGAAGAACAGATAGAAGTTAAAAAATAAATTTAAATCAAATTAAATACTTTACAGAGGGAGTAGAAGCAAATATAACGGGAAAAGTTTCATCGAAAGAAAAATCTGATGGTACTTTTTTGCATATTGATGCGTTGAAATTAAATTTGGATGTGAAGAAGCCACAAATGTCGATTTCAAAAGCTTTTAACAACAACATCATTTTAAGTGAGTTAGTCAAATCTGAAATGTTGGAATATAAATAAGGCGATTAAAATGCTAATATCTAATATTTTATTTTATATTTCTATAGCTCAAGCAACAAATTTATTTTTACGTGAAAACGGAATGGAAGTTTTAAGAGCTATGCAGCCTCAACTTCACAAAAAATTGGCTTATGAATTTGCTAAAATTGGTAATCAACTACTGAAGCATATTCCACTAGAAAAATTCTATTTAGATTAAAGATCGTTATTATTTAAGTTTTTCTTGGTTTTCTTATTTGGTTATGCGCAGTAAAGTAAATAATATGTGATAGTATATAATAGTTGTAGATATGAACTTCAGTTAAATTAAAATACAGAATTTATTCTGCACTCTGTACACTGTAAGCAAACTAATAACTCTTTATAACATTATGAACACTTATACATCGATACAGCTACCACGCAAAGCAATTAAAAGCTACCGTAAAAACCGATTTTCTGCGTTATTTCTTAATTAATTTTAAAACAATTTATAAAAAAACGCAAGATAATTATTTTATTGATTTTTGGTAAAAAGAATTTCTTAAAATTATTTCATAATTAATTAGAAAATTAATTAATTAGAAAAAAATTTTTTTGCTCCTGAAAGAATTGACTACATCGCAAAAAAAAAATTCACTTTTCTAATTAATTATGAAATAACTTTATGAAATTCTTTTTACCAAAAATCAATAAAATTAATATCTTGCGTTTGTTTTTTATAAATTTTATTAAAATTAATTGAGAAATAACGCAGAAAATCGGGTTTTACGGTAGCTTTTAATTGCTTTGCGGTGGTAGCTATGATCGATGCATTAGTTAGACAACTCTAACTTACTTTACGGTTCTACAGTAGATAATAAAAAGTAAAATAAAATCGTTTAATAAAATGTAAGCATCAAAAATGTAGTAATGTCACTTTCATAGAATATAATTTTAAGATGAAAAGTTTTTGTTTTTTTTTTATAAGAAAAGGAATAATTAGTATAATTCACAATTTTATTTCTGAAACATATAAATATATCAACAATATGTCAAACAGTAAATTAACTTTTAACAGTGACTTTCGAGTTTCAAGTTTGTTGAGAATAAATTATATTTTTAAACAAAATTTTATAATTTAGGCAAATTTTATAAATTACTGTAGTACTATGGTTGCAGTGAAATATATAATTTTATCATAAATTAATAAAACATTTTAGTTTAGCACCCTGTATTATAGATGAATAGATATTAACGAATTTAATTTTGAAATTTTATATGCTTATTTAGAAATTTTCACCTATATGAGCATAGGAAATTTAATGGAGATAAAACTGTGTAATAACTATTTAGTTCTTTTTTAATTAATGTAATATTTAAAATTACTTATAATATTGTCATTAATTGTTATAATGGCAATTAAAATTTATAAACATAACTTATTCTTTAGAATTTACATTTAATTATTATTGTAATTAAAATTAATAATAAATTTATCTGTATATTATTTTATTTTTATATCTAAAATAAATTTGTGGACGAAAATGGTTTTGTACCCAAATTAAAAACAAAATAAATATTATAGAAAATAATAAACTATATTTAAAAAAAATTTCAATCAATTTCAATTTCATCAATACATTGTGAACAATGAACAACGATGTAAAAGAAATGGTCATCGAGAATTTCCGCAAATTTTTGTTGGACGTAAAAATGAGATAACACACTAATTTGTATAAAAGATGAGCAAAAACAAAACGTAACAAGAAATCGTCAGAATAGAAAAATTTTCAGGCTTTTTTATTTAAATAAAAATATTTTTTGACAAAGCACGGATTAATAGTTTTTTTTTTTATTGTTCAATATTATAACGAAGTTTGTGTCATAAGTCTTTTGTTTTTATGTTTGGAAAAGCTTTTAATATGCAATGAATACACACTCCTAAGAATATGCAAAAAAAACGAAATTAACAACAAAATAACAAGTTGTATTATTTCTTCAAAGAAAGGAAACAGTTTTATTCTAGTTATATACATTTATTTTATTTCTTTAATTTTATATCAAGTTCACTAACGAAATATGGCAAAAAATGAATTTAATAATTGTTTGATTAGAATGAAATCGTGCATATAGGTTAATTTCTCTGTTATGACGTCAATAAAAGAAAAGTATATAAGAAAAATATTTTTAACATAATCGTACTTAATAGCAAAATCTTAAAAGAGTTTTCAGTACGGTAACTCTGTTCATGTCATGATTAAGAAAAATATAGAACCTCATAAATAAAGTATGGAGCAAGTTTTCAACATTTGATTTGTGATATTTTCCGATTTTTTTTTATAAAATTTTTTTTTCAGTTCCTTCAATTTAAATCTACTCGTATACTAATTTTCATGGAAATCCATTTTCAGCCCCCAGTCCAAATCCTTAGACACAATCGTGGTTTTTCTATTTTCTTTAGTTTCCTTTAATAGACATCCATCTTCTCACATACACAAATAATACAATCCATTAAAAAATTTAAAAAAATTTAAAATTATACTAATTTTATATGAAAAAAATTTCGACCTTTCCCTGGTTGAGAGTAAATAATTTCGTTGTCTAACACGAAGAACCTCAAAATTTGGATGAAAGTGAACGAGATTGAGCATATTTTGGCTTTTAAACGATGGAAATGGGTCAACAAGTAGTTTAATAGCTATAAGCATTTAAGTATGCGAAAGCTGACGCACAGACAGAAGATAAAAACATATAGTCCATTTTTTAATTTTAAATGGAAAACGGGCTGAAAATTCACGAATTTATTATAATTGGTGATTTATATGAGGATTTTGTTTCGAAAAACCGCTTTATCCACTTCTGGCAAAAATTGATTAAATGCAAATTATTTCAATGTTATTCCACAAATAAAAATTTTATATTTTATATTCTGACAGTTCGTGATTTATGCACACTGTCATATTGCAAAAAAAATTAATTTCTTATTTTTGTTCCAATTGCATTGATAATTATAATTATAGTTTAGATATAAAAGATATAAAATGCAAGTAATAACAATGATGTAATCCGCAAATTATAAACTTAATTTGAAATGTAAAAATAAATTTTGAAAACTAACTAGACTTACATCTTACATTTTCAATACTTGTTTCATCATATACTTAGCACATAGGACAATATGTTTATTCAAATTTTTACTTTTTTTTGTTAATTTTGTGAACAGCATTCCGTAATAAAGATCTACTTCTAAATATGGTTGCAAATTTGAAAAGAAAAAATTAAAACAAAAATTTTTAAAATAAAAATTCGAATATTGCATTGCAAATCTATTTTGAAAAAAGGTTGCAAATTATGTTTCCATCGGTAAATCCATTTTAGCTTTTTTTTAACTTTATTACGAAAATACTGAAATAAGCTAAATTCACTTTGTCTTTAAAATAGCATTACTGACGAGTTTTTACAACTGTTAAGTTTATGTAGACTTTTGGTCAGATAAGAAATCTACTATAAATTTCTAGCTTGGTTTTGGACGCGCCTGAAATGAAATTGAATTAGTCAGGTTGCAGGGTAGTTACACATAGACGAATTTATTTATCAAGCGAGGCGCGGATATTTAGATGTTCTCATCTAAGAAACTACTGGGTGGGATTTGATGTAGTTTCAGTACTAAATCCGTGGTTAAAAGGTTCTAGGATATTTTATTTATGTAAGAGATTTTACAGATTATTTACCTAACGCGAAGCAGAGAAAAATTTATAAAATTTCTATAAAATATTTAAAAAAAAAAAAGGACGAAACTGTATCAGACAGCTAGTTTAAAAGTTATTGAATATTATTTTTCATTTTTAATTTGAAAATTTATTTAAAAAATGGATGAAACATATTTTGGAAACGAACATCTTATATGTGATATGCCGTTATACATGTTCTCTTTATGTTTTTATTTCTTTTGACCTAGACCTCATCCCATATTTGTATTCAAAGAAAGTTTTACTCTGAAGTATGATAATTGATTTTTTTTTTGTTTTTTTTTTTTCTTTTTGCTTAATTCTTGGCTTCAAAAACGAATATGTACAAGAAAACTTTTGGTTTGTAAATATTTACAAAATTTTTAAAGAAAATAAAAGCATGAATGTTTTTTTTTTGTAAAACATTTCTCTTAATAAAATCAGAAAGTAAAAGAAATTAAAAAAAAAAAAGAATATTTGAGCAATCGCTATCACCATTGTCAACATGAATTTAAAAAATAATAACTTTTTTTTTTGAGTTAAAACCAGTTCATTAACGTATGCTGAAAGAGCCGGGTGAACAACAAACGCATATAAATTTAAAACAGAAACTTTATATATTCTTAAAATTACAAGAAATAAAAAATTCTTAATAAAATAAAAAAAATATAAAGACAAAATAAAGTAAAATGAATCACCTAAACAATTTATTTATTTTAATTATCTTAGTGTTAACGGAAAAAGTTTTAGGCCAGCAAGACCAGCGTAAGTAAAAAAGAAAACAAAAAATTATTCAAATGAAAAAAAAAATCAATTATGAAAGCAATGAACGCGAAAATAAAATATGTCATATGGGGGGAAATCATTCCATCACAATTTATCCACAGACAATTCGTCTAAATGTTGAGATCGTCCGTCTCTAGCGAATAATTTATCCAAATAATAATTTGTCTGTCGATCAATTAATTTATTCATGCTAGCAATCATAACATTGCTTAACCAAAAACAGTTAAAAAATAAAAAATAAACTATGCGGATACATTATATGGTGCAAATGCCTATGGAAGAAAAAATGTTGAATTGGCATATTATCCACTGAACGAATTTCCGAATGTTTATATTAGATGAATAATTTTTTATTTGAATTCACCGTGAAGGAATTCACTTATATATAAATTATACGTATGAACAATAATATTTATATGTTATAATGTTTGCATGTTGAACTGAAAAAGGTTAATTAAGTTTTTAGAACGTTATACTTAACAGTAAATATTCGCAAATACATGTTGTAACTTGGAAGTCTACCGTCTAACAACGTCTAGAAGAGCCTAAAGTTGATAATAATTCTTAGTGTCTAACCAATTCTTCAAGTAATTTTTAATGTTTCTTTATCGGTTTAGAGATTAAGTTCTGAGATTAAGTTCTGTTATAACAGAACAATGTAGGTAGGTAATATTTGTTATCGTGAGCAGTCCGCAACCTCCATCCTGCATTGTTTTGTTGGCTCGATACACGTAAAAATTTTGTTACATAAAAAAATAACGAATATTTCATTGTAATTTTAAATAAATGCCTTAATAACAGTATCAAAGTTAATCTCTATATTAAATAATATAAAATCGTACGAAGATGCAAACTACATACCTAGTTTTATGTTCTCTTTTAAATTGGTTATATAGTTGAAGTAGTTGTAGCAAAACAAATAAATATATATATTCCGCTAATAACAAGCTCATTTCATATTATCTGTATGCTTTTAAATTTAAAATTTCCGCCTTGCTGAAGAACCAATGTAAGGAATAACGTATAACGTATAAAGTAAAAATTTTTCGATCACGGTGGCTACTCTATGTAAAAACTTTTTTTTTTCTAAATGATCAAACTACGGAGACGAAAAATAAAAATATGATAAATTCAAAATTAGGAGTGCAAGAAAAAAACCTTAATACGAAATTTAAAAATTCGGGAGATCAAATAAAAAAATTTGTTCCTTTATTATTTAATGAATTGAACAACAAAAATCAGTTGAACATAAATTGATAGACAGCTCCATATAAATATTATATTTTATATAATTTTTATAATTATAATACAAATAAATGTAAATTTAATAACTTATATTATGAGCAATTTTTTTTAAAAAGTCTAATAGAAGCAGAGTCTAATAGCAACATTTTTAAATATCGAAAATAGCAACATTTTTTGATATATCAAAGCCTAAATTCATCAGTATCACCTCTTGGTGATATTATATTAATATATTATTATATTGTATGTGGTATTTAACCGATAATTGGGACGAGTAAAAAAAAATTATGAAATAAATTTAAACATACGTGATTTGCAAAAAATGTAATCAATTAATTCTGAATATCTTCGGAAATTATGAATGAGTTCTATTTATCAACCTTAAATGGTTAAAAATAAACTACCAAAACCAAATTATATCATAATGAACTCACATAAGGGTTTTTGATAATTTCCCTTAACTTTCTATGTTGTTCACTTATCCACCCACTTATAAATTATTAAAATGTTAAAGTTGAAAAGATATAATATTATATCTAATCTCTTAAATCTAAGCTTGTAAAAACTATAGGTCAAAAGAAACAATATAAATAAATTTGATTTGATTGATATCATAATGAATGAACAATTTTTATAATTACTTAGTTACTTTTTATTTGGAATTTGGCGAAATAAAATTAATTAAGAAAAAATATGAAATTAATTGACGAGGATTCAAAATTAATTTATTTCTACATTTACTGTAACAATTTCCACTATAAGAAATAATTTAAAAATATTTTGTACGACTCTTAAACGACATTTACATAAAATATTATTTTCAGCTTACTATATTCAACAATGTCCTAGAGATGAGGAATACATAAATGAATGTTTGAAAGATACTGGAAATAATTTAGTCAAATTTTTGCAACAAGGAATTCCTGAATTGGATATTTTTGAGGTAATGTTTTAATAGGATGATAATTCAAATGTTGATACTTTCACTTAAAAATATTTGAGGTAATTATTTCTTAATCTAGTTTAGTTCAACATTCCCTAAATCTAAAAGAAATTAAAATAAAAAGTATTTTTAGGTGGAACCTGTTGTAGTCGACGAAATTGGTATTGTGCTTGGAAATGGTCCTGATGGCTACCGTGCGATATTTAAAAATATAGAAGCCTATGGAGTTAGTAATGTGTCTGTAACAAATATAAGGTTAGTTCAAAAGTTGTTATTTGGAAGAATTTATAATACATTATTTAAGAGATATTTTTAACTTATATCAAATGTATATAACTTATATCAAATGTATATAAAATTTATAATACATCATACGTATAAAAAATATTTATATATTTATACTTTTTAAAAGTATTCAAATAAACTTAAGTTATTAAGTTAAGAAAGAGCTTTGAGTTTTTTTACAAAGGATATAAAAATTTGAACCAAATACTAACTATGCAAACTGCTTAGTAAGGTGAATTTATAATTGAAAATGCATTTTTAATATAATTAAATGATAAACTGGAAAATTTCGTCAAATTAAAAAATTTTAATATATGATATAAAAATGTATTTTGTCATATAGAAATCATGGCATCAACACATTAAAATAGCGATAAAAAAGTAATTTTTTGTAGTAGAACAGAAAATATCCACAAAATTGGAAGAACAATTTACACAATTTAATCGATGTAATTAACAGAAAAATTGAAATGTAACATCATCAACACCCATTTTTGGTTTAGTTTAGCTTAACTCTTATGGTTTCTTTTAACCTCGGTTAAGAATTAATAAATTCCTTCCTTACACCTTTCAAAAGGGATTATTATTTTTATTTTAGAATCGTTTTTTATAAAGGTATAGATTAAAGATGTTTCAAAAGCTTACATCGTCAACGGAATAATTGACCGTCTGAATAATACTAAATATATAAATGTTTATTTTAAATTTCAAATATTCTAATTTAAAACAACTTCATTTCAAATTTTCAGGTCAGATATTCATACTTTTCAATTTCAATTAACAATGGAAATACCGAGAATTCGAGTCAAAGCTCAATACAGATCAAGTGGAGTTTTAATTTTAGTGAAAGCTTCAGGTGCAGGGGACTATTGGGGAGAATACGGTAACAATCTAAAAAAATTGTTCTTTTAGTATGCTATTTAACATTTAGGAAATTAATTGATTTAATATCCAGTCTGTTTTTTGTTAAAACTAACAAATTGATATCAACATTTAACATTTTTTGTATTTATTTTTTGTATTTCTATGTACCGAGGAAAATTAATTTATTAATTGTTTATCACATTATTTTTAATCCTTTTCATCTTTATTATATATTAAACTTTAAGTATTTAAATATTTTAGGTGGTGTTCGAGCTAAAATTTATTTCAAAGGCTTACCACAAAAGCGATCTAATGGCTTGCATTATTTGAGTGTTGAAAAAGTGAAAATGGATTTTAGTGTTAAAGAAATTCAAATGGGTGTAGAAAATATAGCAAATGGAAATGCTGTTATACGTAAGTTAATACTAAGATACAAAAAGAATATTTTCAAGTTTTGAACAAAATTGATTATTTGATTTAACTTTTTAAAATTTTAGAAGCTGCATTAAATTTATTCATCAATAGTAATGCTCAAGAATTGTTAAAAGAAATGAAGCCATCATTGAGAGCAAAATTAACTTTGGTTCGTATTATTACAAACGAAAATATTTTTTGTTTTTTTTTTTACTTTCACTTCGATATTAATATCAAAACAATTCAATCCCGATTTCGTGTGTGTGCGTTTGTACTATATAGCTACCAAATTATACATATCCAAATTTTTTATATATCCCCTTCCCCCGTAGTCTAGGAACCTCGTGTAGGACTTACATTCTTCTAAATAGAGGTTTTGTGTACATTTAATCGGAATATAACTAATTTCAAAACTGGCTTCTAAGGTAGTCTTCCGTCGGGGACTCGAATCAACATTTCTACTACCCTAAAACGATTTTGGCTCCTCAGGCTTTTCAGCCAAATCGATCCTGCGGTTAAGCCGTTATTGAGGACAAAAACAGAGATTTTTCACTGTTATTTATTAGAATTCGGAAAGGCTTATTTTTATCGAACTTCTGTAACATCTATGTATCTATCTATCTATATATATAAAACCGAAGTTGTCTCTTTGTCTCTTTGTCTCTTTGTCTCTTTGTCTCTTTGTCTCTTTGTCTCTTTGTCTCTTTGTCTGTTTGTATGTTCCGAATAGGCTCCTAAACCGCTCAACCGATCGTTTTCAAACTGTCACCATGTCTTTGTGTTAGGTCGGGGGTCGTTATAGGCTATTTTAAAATTTTATTGGCCTCCTACCCAGGGACCTCCCCCGGGGGCGGACTTCAAAAGTTCGTCCGATTTCATTCAAATTTGGTATGTAAAAAGAGGAACTGATTACACACAAATCGTAGCAAAAAATTTGTTGACCTCCTACCCAGGGACCTCCTTCCCAGGGACCTCCTACCCAGGAACCTCCTACCCAGGGACCTCCTACCCAGGGACCTCCCCAGGGGGCAGACTTGAAAAGTTCGTCCGGTTTCATGCAAATTTGGTATGTAAAAAGAGGAACTGATTACACATAAATTTCGTAACAAAAAATTTGTTGACCTCCTACACCTACTCAAGGACCGCCCATGGGGACGGACTTCAAAAATTAGTCCGATTTCATTCAAATTTGGTATGTAAAAAGAGGAACTGATTACACACAAATATCGTAACAAAAAATTTGTTGACCTTCTACCCAAAGACCTCCCATGAGGACTTTAAAAGTTCGTCCGATTTCTTTCAAATTTGGTATATAAAAATAGGAATTGACAACACACAAATATCGTAAAAAAAATTTTGTTGACCTCCTACCCAGGGACCTTCTCTGGTGGCGGACTTCAAAAGTTCGTCCGATTTCATTAAAATTTGGTATGTAAAAAGAGGAACTGATTACACACACATTTCGTAACAAAAAATTTGACCTCCTAGTCAGCGACCTCCCCCGGAGGCGGACTGCAAAAGTTCTTCCGATTTCATTCAAATTTGATTCATAAAAAGAGGAAATGGATAAAAACACAAATTTGGTTTGGTTTGGAAACCTATTTAAGGGAAGGATATCATTCGATTTCATACAATTTAAGTGTTGAATAAATAGAAATGATAAATATTAATTCTTAGATATTTTCCCAAATTTATAAAATAACTAGCTCTTATAATTGTTCATCAATCTGACAACAAAAATTTCACTTAAAACGTGTGTTCCACAACAACGTGTGTGCGGGTACAGCTAGTAATGTATATAATAAACCAATACGAAATATCCTTAAGTTAGTTTTTACAGCAAAGAGAAATAAAAAGGGCTAAAGTTGGTTCTTACACTGTCAACGTTTACATTGCTCACAAAGTTAGTTGGTTACATAAAAATTATAAAAAAAATTTATAAAATATTTCATTTTTTTAGGTTATCCATCAGTTTATGGAAAGGCTTTTAGATAAAATACCTTTGGAACAATGGTTTTATTGATAATTTGTTTTTGAAAATATAATTATTTTAATTTTTAAATATATTTATATAACTTTAATTACATTACTGTTTTCAATAAAAGTATAAATATGAAAATAATACTAATATTTAAGAAAATAACTTATTTTTTAAATAAAACGTTTATATTAAAAGAATGATAAAATAAAAATGAATTTTAATAAAATATTTTTGTCAGTTAGTTAAAAAAATCATGTTTCTTACTTTAAACCATTACAATTACAAATAACAATAATTCACTATTATATATGAAAATTGTATGTATTGTTTATAGATTTAAAAGCAACCAACATTTTACTTTACTTTACGACAAAATAAAACAACCAAAGTTCTTCTGTAACAAATTAATTAAAAAAATTATTCAAGTTTTTGACATTTAATTATGAAAATAAATAATGAGAAAATATTTGTAATAAAACTAAACAAAGAAATCAAATCATTAAATTTCGGAATAGATAAGCCTAACTATCGACTGGAATTATGTTGAATATATTAATATGTATATGAAATTTAGTTTTTACCCCATTTCTAGCACAATAATAAATTTGGGATAATATATCATGTCAGTACTATCATAGATTAAGAATACACATAGATTGTTAGCAGGCCTGTCGAGAGGGGAGGGAGGGGGTGTAAGAGCTAAGGGGCCCGCTTGTTTAATTTTTTTTGCGACAAAAACAATATACATTATACATATGTGATATTAAGTTTCATGCTTATACATTATACATATGTGATATTAAGTTTCATGCTATCACAGTCATTATTGGAAAAAATTTACATTAAAAGTCCTTGATGATGGCGTCAAGTAGAATTTTTTGTGATTTGTTATGGAAAACAAGTGCATGAAAATTTTATCATTAGTAAGTATAATTTTAAGGTGTTGATTTTTCAGCTTTTTTTCAGAAAATTAATTTTCTATTTCTACTATTACTAGACATCCTAACTGTTTGTATTTGTTAGACTGTTTGGACTGCGGTCCGGATTCAAATAATCTAGGAGGGGTTGTCGTTACTAATTATTTGTGATTTTTTAAAGTAGTATAAATTAAAGTGGAGACTACAAGTTTTTATATAAAGCGAAAAAACTTTACATTCTGATTCTCATATGATCTTATTTCCTACCCTGTACACCATAATTCTGATTTCATAAGTAGATTTGTACAAATGTATAAAGTGTGACTATTAATGATAAAATTAAGTGTTTAGGAGGCTCAATTAGTGTTATTTTCATAACCTTTAAAAAAAAATGTTATTTGTAAAAATCTTTTCCCGGGCCCGGTGTTGGCTATCGACGCCCCTGATTGTTAGCTTCATACAACATTATTTTTGGTATTTTTATGTGAATGTGTTAATAAAACAAAATAATATACGTGATAATTATCGATATATGAAAAGAATTTTATTTAGTTTTACTAACACTTTCAGATAAAAATACCAAAAAAGGCTGAAAATATGTTGTATGAAGCTATAAATCTTTCTGTATTCTTAATCTATGGTACTATCGATTATAATTTTTTTAATAATAAAACTTTTCTTAAACTTTTTGACTAGTTTTTGAATTCAATCGAAAAAAAAAACCTTTTTTTTTGTATAAACAAAAAGCAAAAAGTTTGTTACTTAAGTCTTTTGTTTTATTATTAATTTGTGTTAATTTTGATTGGAAAGCCGATTTAGATTATTTTCAATTGTAATTTATTCACTACCTCTGGACTGTTTCATGCTTACCTCTGGACTGTTTCATGCTTTAAAATGGTATACAACTTTTAGAATCGATTAAGGCTAAGTTCTCGAAATCTCTTCAAAACTATTTTTTTAATCATAAAAATTTGAGAATAGTCCGAAAATCCAATAGTGGTATTATTGAAAATTCTGTCCATATATATACTATTAATATTATTGATGTTACAGACAAATGAAGAACTTCTTTTCTTAATCTTAAGCAATCTTTTTCTAGATAAAAATTAAAAGAAATATTGAAAATATATATTGAATTTTTAAGGACTTATTTTTTGTTTATCTGACTATTTATTTATTTTATTTAACTTTATACTACTTAAAAATAGCATTATATATTCGTTTTCGATTGGTTGAAGGCTTTTAATGAATATGGAGCAATTAAATTCATTATTGATTCCAACTGAAATTGATAATAAAGGAATCGAAATCTCTTGAATGAAAAAATATAATTTCATATTTTAAATTAAGTAAATTAATTTAGTTTCTATAAAAAATAAGTTAAAAACGAGTTTTCGAAAAAACTGAGGCCAGGCCGCATGAAAAAGTAGAAAATAATTTTTTCTTCACACACAGAGGTGGACTCAGATTTTTTGATTGGGACGTAAGTGATTTGATTCATGAAGAGAAAGAATATTCAAGAGAGATGTCCCAATCAAAAAATCTGAGTCCACCTCTATGTGTGAAGAAAAAGTTATTTTCTACTTTTTCATGCGTTTTTTTGGAAAACTCGTTTTTAACTTATTTTTATTTTCTGCCTTTTTCACGTTAACTAAATTGTTATTATGTGCTGCATGGATGTTTGAAAACAATTTTATGACTAATCATATCGATGAAAATTTTTCCGATGATTTTTCCGTTTTTTCGGGTTTTCTGCAAAAGCAACTTTATGCAACTCATTTCGCTCTACAATTTTGTCTCAGGTTGCAAAACGCTCAAACGCTTCTTTGGTCGGAAAAACTCCGGAAAAGCGTTTTACATGAATTTTCTTCGATTTTTTCTGCAAGTTTTCACCATTGTCGGAGAGAAAGTAATGATGCCAGTTGATAGGGAACTTGATCCTGCATAATTTAGAAAACTTTTTTACTGGAAAATTTTCCGGAAAAGTCGGAAAATTCCGGAAAATTTTTTCAGAAAAATCAGAAAACTTTGCATTTTTCCTAAAACGGATTATCACTATCAAATTTTCAAATAATTTTTCCCGATTTTCCGGGTTTTCCATGGAAATTTCCGCTTCAAATTTTGATAGCTTCAATTGTCACGCGACATGAACCTGTGTGCCAAATTTCAGCTCGCTGTGATGACGAAAAGTGGATCTACGAGAGTGTCGAAAATAGTAAAGAAATATACAGACAAATTACTTTACGAGTTAATAAGAATTGTGTCCTCAACAAAAAGACGAAATAAAATAACTTGACTTTATGTCGCTTTTAGATCTTGGGTTTATTTCTCTATTTAAAATTTTGTAAAACCACATTAGGTCAGTTGACTTTATGTTAGTTGGTGCCTTAAGACACCTACGCGAGTTAAACTTTCTATTTTAAACGCTGCGATGACAATTTTCATTTTTTTTTTGTCAGGGCGTCTATGTATAAATCTTTTCTCCAAAAAACCATCTTTGTGTACAGTGTACCTCTACAGGTCGATTTTCATAATTATTTTTAAATCAAGGTATCGTAATTTTGTTTGGGCAAATATTTCAGATTTTTGATTAAAAAGTGTTTTATCACCTTCAAATCGTCGAATTTATTTTATATTTTATTTTAAATGTTTACATTGCATAAATAAATTTAATTTACAAATAAATAAAAAAACAAATAAATAAATAAATTACAAAAGAAATATACCCAAAATCAAATAAAAATTATTTTCACTCGAATTTCAATCAAGTACAAGAGTACAAGCGATTATACTAGTTTTATTAATTTAATAAAAAAATATTTTAAAAAAAGTATTATGATGTGCACTACAGCTTATTATTTTTTTTTTCTCTGAAAATGTAAATCATGTTGATGATTGATGAATCATAGAAATATAAGTAAAAAATAATAAAAAAGAAATGTATGCATGCAACATTCAAAGTTAATAATATAACTAAAATGTTAATTAAATTTTGTAATTCTACTATTTTTTTTTACATATTATGCAAAAAATATGCGGTTGTTTATATTATGTATATCCAACCTTGATTTTTAAATTTTATTCACAAAAAAAAAAAATCGGTGATTTTAGTAGCCTTTTAGAAATCTAATGTTATTTTGTTTTAACAAACCACATAGGTGATATTTTTTATCTTATTCGTACCATCTTTAAATTGTCTACGAATTTAAATTCTCTATGTATATATACATATCTATTTTTCAGTGTAAGTTATGTAAGTTCATAATAAAAATTTCAATATTCATGAAAATTATATTAGCGGCAGTCTGAATTTTTGGCTCAACAACGTTATAATTCTAAAATAAAAAATATGTTAGGTATAAATTTTAATTCTCATTCTCATTCTTATTCTGATAAGATTGGATTCCTGTGTAACAGATAATTCTCGAAACACTCATTGCAATTTGACCTACTGGCCCACTGTACCACAGTGTATGTATTCAAAGTTCAAACTAGAGGAAACAAACATGTACAGTTATAATAATAATATTGCAATTTATAATAAAATGCAATCTTTAATTTAAACAAATATTTATTGATTTTTAGAGATATATATTTGGTAATTATTTCTGTTTAGGAATTTAAATTTGAAAAAAAAAATAAAATTTAAAAATTAAAAATATATGCAAGTAGTTGACATCAAATTGTTTGTTATTGTTTGAGACTTAGTTAATAAGTTTTATGTTACACAATTTAAAATAAATTAACTTACTAAAGTATTAATTGTATATGCAATTTTTAATAATTTAACAAATGTTTTACAAATACACTTACTACACGTACAAATACATACATAATACGCCTATGAATAAAATAATGATGTAGAGAAAAATTAAATTTCAAAAGTTTTACTAATTTCGAGTTTAATGTACATATTTTGTTATTCTGTACTTTTTTTTTGGAACTTTCTGAACTTAAGAATTTCGATAATTTGATAATAACTATCCTTAGAAAATTAACATGACTCTTAGTATCAATCATATTATAAAACCTAGTATTGAGATCAAAGAGAAAACTAAATATTTGATTACGTATGAGTTTTACATTTAATTTTGAGAAAAACAAACCTTATATATATTCTAGAAAGCTGTCAGTGTCGTAAGAGATAAAAAATAAGTAAATATAATTTTCATTATGTTTGTAATTGCTTCTCGAAAGTTTTTATATACCACAACCGTGCGCTCAGAATTTGCCTAATGTCTTTTTCATTAATTTAAATCTGACACTGGAGAGTGAAAAAGTTTTCTGAATTACTTATTTAATTGTTTCAATTGAAAACTTAATCTTATCATATAAGAATTAAAGTATGTAAAAATAAGTTTGATGCAAATCCAAAAATGTGAAAATCGAACTTATAAAGTTATAAAATTAAAATTAATGTTTACATATTTATTTTAATATATGTAACTCTACACTACATTTCTCACCCAAAAAAATATTACGTAATTTATAATCAACGAAATATAAAACATGATCAATTCTCATTAACAGGTCTTTTTGCAAAAAATGTTAATTTTCTTTGATAGTGTTTGACATTTCCTTTTCGACATTCCAATCAAAAATTTCCCACTAGAATTTTGTCAGTAACTATCTCTTTTTTTATTATAAAACAAATTTGTAGGAAAGTGAAATCGAAAATAATATTTTAAAGAGAAAAATTAAATTTCCTTACATTTAAAAAATAAAAATTAAAACCTAATAAAAAATTGTACATGTATTAAAAAATATTAAATATTTATTTATTATATTATATACGACATGAATAAATAGTTAAATTAGTTACATAGAGCTAGAAAATTAATTTTGTAATACGAAAAGATTATAATTTTAACGATGAATAATTTTTAAAATCAAATTGTAGTCTTTTTTAAACGTCGTTCTCTCACTTGATCCTCTTAATACCATATTAAGTATTATCAAAGAGGGTTATGATATAGATTTTTTGTTTCACTTTTTTTATCAACATTTTTTGTATGGGACTAATTCCTCTATTATACTAACTTAATGGTATTATACATAAATTTGCATTAACTTTTATTTATACGTCATTATTAGATAATAGCACCATTCGATTCCTCGTACTCGATTTTATAAGAACAACTATTTTGCAATATTCGTAATGTTGATTAAAATGTTTTTTTACGATGAAAATTTTACGTTACTTGATTTTTTTGCATACGTTTTTTTTAATTTTCAAATCTTAAAACTCAAATTACTCGAAACTATACTTTTCATTATATGTACATTGTTTCAGGTCTCAGCAGACGAAATAATTATGTGCCAAAATTTAAGAAGATTGTTAAAATCAGTTCAAAAATCTCATTGGTTTAAAATTTATGAATTATATATGAATTCAAATTTTTAATCAATTCAACTGTGCCCAAAATCAATAGTCAAATCAAACATTTAATCACATTATTTTTTATCAAGTTAGATCAAAAAGGTTTTTTTTGTAGATACTCTTAAAAGTTTATTATTAATGGTAAACATGTATTTCTTTTTGCAGATGGAATTTTTTTCATTTTCATTACACTTTCTTTCTGATCGTTGAAGTATTCGGATTAAAGTTTGGTTAGATTGATATTAAATTAAATAGTTATATTAATTTTATATTTTAAAATCAAAAAATTATTTAAAAAATGTTTTCTATTAAATTCTCAACCATTATTTGCATAATTATACTAATAATTGAAATAGCTTCAAAAGAAATAATTAATAATGCTCCACAATTGCAACAAAAACGTAAGAATTGGATGATTGTTATAATAAAAAAATATTTTGGCCAGGAGTTAGGACACCAATGTCAAATTTTATACTTTCATTCAGAGAATTTGAATGATAAAACCGATTCAATTAATTTAAAAATTATACTTTCGATAATTTATTAAGTTTTAATCTTTAAGATTATTAAGTTTTAACCTATTCGAATCTGATTTTATCAAAAAAAAATTTTAATATATTTTTGTTGTATATACTGGTTAAGGACTAATAATCTCTTCTGCAAATTATAATTCCCTACATTTTATAATTTTGAGACTATCATTATTACAAAAGATTTTGAATGAACATTTTTTTGAATATTTTGGAAACTATCTGACAATATAACTGGAAGTGTTTCCAAAACGTATACATAATTGAAAAATACAGAAAAAAATTTTTATTAATTTTTATTATTAATGCCGGGTTTTTGACGTGAAAATATTATTTTAAAAAAATAAATCTATGTCGAACAATTTTTTGAGAATAGTATTTTTTTTCTTAGGACCTATTTTTAAGATAACAAAAATATTTTTACACATTTGTTATATGACTTCTCATAAGATATGTAGACAAAATACGTTTTTTTTTCATTGTTTGTATAAAAATTATTGTGCGTACGCTTATTTTATTCAATTTTGTACATACACATTATAAAGTTTTCAATTAAATGTTTTGTTTTGTTACAATAAAGCTTTTTGTGCACTAAATGTTTGTAAAAGATAATTATGTAATATCATTTGTGGCCAATATGGCATTATTTATGTAACTCCTTTTATTTATTTTTTTTCTTAACGTAAACTTGCGGAAAATATTACGTGAATTTTATCTTAAATTTTTAATACAAGAAGCAAGCTATATTTATTATTTATTATATTATTATTAAACTTGATAATGATAAAAAATATTGTAATGAAAAAAAAGGGACTAGGTACAAAAAAAAGATTTCACTACTTTGTTGTTGTTATAACTTATAAGTAATTGTTGAAATATTTACAGTGTTAATATATTTTTTCTGGTCAATATTTTTATTTGATAACATCTTCAAATGATCATAATAGCAAAAAAAAAATAAATTTTCTAAACATTGTATTTATTCGGAAAAAATTTTGATGTTCATTTACATTGCATCATGTTTACACACATTATGTATCCTATATTTACATATTTGTATAATACTTAAGAGAAATTGATATTTTAACTATACATATATAATATAAATAAACTTGAATGAAATCAATTACCGTCAATATTGGAATGAAATATTGAAAAACATATAAAATGTTTAAGGTTTAAAAAAAAATGTACTAAGTGAGGATTATTTTCAACAATTTTAATATTTACAATGAAAAAACTTAATGAATTTAATATTTTGTAGTTTTTGAATGATTTTTTCACCGCCAACAAGATAAATTAATTATAATTTTTATAACAAGAATAATATTTCCAAATTTTCTGGCTCCAGATACATATGTATGTATATCATAATTGTATCATAATATATCGATAACAATGTATGTAAGGGAGACTCGCCAACCATGACACTTTTTTTTATTACACAAAATTTCTGTAAGTTGTTGATGAAAATGGATGTTTGAATATAGTCTCAGGTTTAAGAGTCATAAACAAATTTAACTTTAATGTGATTAAGTCGAATTGTTTCACTATCGGAACAGGGTAAATGTAAATTTGATAAAAAAAAAAAACTATTTAACGAACTATTTAGCGAACAGAAATACATAGGTTGTGCTCAATTCATTTGTATAATTTATAAAATTGCATATTTACATGTAATTTGTTGTTGTGTATAAAATATACAAAAAGGTTATTCAAATATAATAAGTAGAGGGTACTTTTTTTATATATTTTGTATATTTTTATTGATTTGAACACCACAATAGTCAAAATTACAAGATAAATTAATTTTGTTTTAGTTCTGAATATCTTACAACATACTACTTAGTACTTACTATGTTTCTACTACTCTTCGATATCTTAGTACATTAAATATAAAATTATCAAATGAAAAAATGTAATTTAAATTTAATTACATTATTTCATTTGATAATTTTAAAAAATTTCTATTTCTGTTAAGAATGTGTTATTGAGTATAGTTAATAGAAACAATTTTCATAGATTTGTCTTTTAAAGATAAGTATTTTTTATAATAACTTATTCAATAAATTATAATCGAATTCAATAACTATTTTTCAGCTGAATGGCTAGGAACTTGTAAGCGATCGAATCCTAATCAAGAGAAATGTTTTCAAAAATTATTTCAACGCTCCTTTCCAGCATTGGTAAGTTAATTGGTTATTATTATACGTTTTATTCAATTATATATTCTGACTTAGAAATTTTTCCGTCGTTGATTCAGGCTCGAGGAATTCCCGAAATTGGGATTAAAAATTTTGAACCTTTAAATATTGATCAAGTCAGTGTATCAAGAGGAAGTGGTAATTTAATATTGACCGGAGGTTTTCATAACTTAATTGTTCGAGGACCATCAAATGCCACTGTTGCAAGAGCTGGGTAGTATACAATATTTAAATTTATTTATATACAAATATATTTATATATATTTATTTTTCAGACTTGACTTGAGCAAACGCTTTTTGAATTTCGATTTGGAAATACCCGTATTGCGAATTCGAGCACAATATAACTTAAAAGGAAACATCCTTCTTATACCTATTATTGGCAGCGGTGATGTGAATATGGTTTTAAAAGACGTTAAGACATCGGTGTACACAAGGATCAGCCTTAGAAATTTGCCAGAGGTGAAGTCATATTTTATGTTTTGTCGGATAATTCTGAGTACATATTTTTAACTTATGTACATATCCTCAGTGTCATGCCAAATCCATGAATCTAACTTTTTGACGAATTTGAACAAACATGCCTAATTGTCATTTATTCCCTTGTCAAATTTTCGTTTCATAATTTATAATTTTTTTTATTTAAAGTTTTTTTTCGGAAATCTACTTTAATCAAAATATTCTTGAAAATTATGCAGTCACTAACCCGATTTCGGATAGCTTGAATTTAAGTTGTTTTTTCCTTTTAGTTTCATCGTATTATCCCCACATAATTTTGTTCTCTTTCAAGATTTGTTCGTAAGCTTATTATCTCATTGTGGATTCTAGCCATTTAAAGAAAGAGACGAGAGCTGAACGAGATTCCAGGGTATTGTTCCTGACATTTCGTTCTCCTTTAAGTACAGTGCATGTGCATCTATCTATTTATTTCCTAAAAGTAGTTGGGACCTACAGGTGTTGGACTTTTCTTTTATCACTTAACTCATTCAATAACCGTCTGAAATTTTATTTCGTGAGACACCAAAGCTTTAATTAAAACCGCTTGGTTATCCACGTATGCTTTAATTGGGGCTTCCGGGTAGTGGAAAACGCTCCACTCCTGTGAAAGCATGTAACAATTTAAGTTTATACAACCATCTGTATTTCGGCTTATCGAGTTTTCTTGTTCCACATTTATATTTATTATAAATATTTGTTGAAACATTTTGTTTTAAATTACTTCTTAATATGAAAATGATTCGCATAAACACTACATACTTGCAATGAATTTCTACATGTACATAAACATTTTTATAGCCGTTTCTTAATTGTTGTAAAAAACTAAAGTATTATTTACACAGAAAAGGAAGTTTTTCTTAGAAATAGTGTTCTGGTTTGAACAATAATTTACTTATATATTTCAGGAAGTGATAAGAATTGATGAAATGAAAGTTAACTTTTTAGTAGGAGATATTCACATTCATTTATCAAATTTATTTAATGGAAATGAATTATTAAGTGATTCCATTAATCAATTTTTAAATCAAAACTCTGCTGAAGTTATACAAGAATTAAGTAAGTATCGAAAAATAGTAAAATAAGTTTTAGTCCGTTTTCAACCAAAAATAAAAAAAAAGTTTTCATTAAATTTAGGTCATATTATCCATAGGTCATATTATCAGACTTTTAATTAACTTAAGCTATTATGCACTCAGTGATTTTTACTTAGTTTTTCTTATTTTTAGGAGGTGATTTGGAAAGTGGATTAGCTGATATTTTCAAAGGGTTATGGAATAATGTTTTTTCAAAGCTTCCACTCAAATTTTGGCTTCTGTGATTACTTAAAATAGTTTTACTTATTAATTTTAATAATTTTATTAAATTTAAATCTAAGATTATGTTAATTTGTTAATTGTCATATTTCATAAATGACTGAAATTGTATAAACAAATATATTTTTTAAACAATAACAATAACTACAACTCAAAAAATTCTCTAATGTCTTATCAACAAAAGGAATAATAAAAATTTTGCTGCAGCTTGAGATTCATTTAAAGATACATTCTTACTTTCTACATTTGTTTAATTCTTGATTTTTGATCTTATCTTTAGTAATAAGTTTATTTTTATTATTGTTCCTAAAAATTTGCATTTGCTGTTTTAGATGGTTCAAGTAGGATTCGAACCATTTAAATTGAGTTCCTGAAACGCCATACTTTTTGAGTTTTTCTAACAAAATCTTACGATTTTCAGTTTCAAAACCTCTGCTCAGATCTAGGAATACAGCTACTATAATTTTTTTTATCATTAACTGCATCTTTCCAATAAGTTATAACTAAGTTCTACGATTCACAGCTGTGCCCTTTTCTAAATCCAGACTTCTAATTGGCTATAGACTATTTTCTCAAGGATTTTTTACTCTAATGAAATCATGTTAACCGGGCGGCAGTCATTGCATTCAATGGTGTGATTAACTTTTAGTACAGGAATTAACAATGACTCTTTCTAGACATAAGGGAAAACACCACTTTCCAGGGAACAGTTAATTATGCTCAGAAGATTTTCAGCGATCAAATCGAAGCAGTCATTAGGCATAGCAGCATTTAATAGATTTATGTCTTTTTTATTATTAAGATCTTTAATAACATATTTTAACTTATTGACATAAATCTGTTTAAATTTGAATTGCGTGACAATTTCCAGCGCACCGTACCGCAAGTTTTGGGGCCCCTGCGCAGAAAACTAAAAAAATTAATTTTGTTGTAGGCAACGGAATTTTAGTTTTTTAGACTTTTTTCATTAGTAGTTCGTTATCAGTATAACAAGTTTAAAGAGGGTAGGTACGTTCTTTACGATAAAACCGACCGATCCGGCTGTCCATTCATTCAAAACAGCAGGGAATGTATCCAAATCAAAGTTAATACTATCCAGAAAATCTGCACAACAAATTCAAATATCACTCGATACTCGAACTATATAAAAACTGGCGCAGTGAAATAAGGCCGCGGGAAATAAGGCCGCGATAGGTTTTTTGTTGCGGTCTTATTTCATTTTGAAAAATGAAATAAGGCCGCGAAAAAATCCTCGCGGTCCTATTTCATTTTGAAAAATGAAATAAGACCGCATAAAATTCCTCGCGGCCTTATTTCGTTTTGAAAAATGAAATAAGACCGCGACAAAAAAAAAATTAATCGGAGGGCTAATTTCATTTTGAAAAATGAAATAAGGCCGCGAGGATTTTTTCGCGGCCTTATTTCATTTTGAAAAACGAAATAAGGCCGCGTAATCTTGTGAGGTGAGCACACAGGGCAGGGGGCAGCAGGGCGGCGGACGGGCGGTTGGTCAGTGGGATTTGCGGCGCTAGCCCCCTGCCCTGTGTGCTCACCTCACAAGATTACGCGGCCTTATTTCGTTTATAAAAATGAAATTAGCCCTCCGAATAATTGTTTTTTTTTGTCGCGGCCTTATTTCATTTTTCAAAACGAAATAAGGCCGCGAGGAATTTTTTGCGGTCTTATTTCATTTTTCAAAATGAAATAAGACCGCGACGATTTTTTCGCGGCCTTATTTCATTTTGAAAAACGAAATAAGGCCGCGAAAAAATCTTCGCGGCCTTATTTCATTTTTCAAAATGAAATAAGACCGCAACAAAAAAACGTCGCGGCCTTATTTCCTGCGGCCTTATTTCCATCCCCCATAAAAACTATATAAAACACTAGAAGTGGGGGATAAAGATCTAAATTAACATAACTACTGATTTTAAATTAAAGTTTTAATAAAAATTTATTTTTAAAGCATTTTTAATATCATCTCAATAGTATTTTTCAATTCTAAGTAACAATCCCGCATTTCCATCATTAAAATCAAAATAAATAATATATTAATCACTTCAGTCATTTTTAAACATATCTAAGTTTTGTAAGATAAATAAATAAAAAAACCTTTTTTTTTGGAATTCTAAAAATTTAAAATAGAACATTTTGATAAAAAATCAATCACTAATGGGAAAACTTCGTCTGATTCCGTTAACTCCTTCTCTAGCAGAATTAAAAAAAGAACTAAAAGAAGAAAGAAAGGCTTCAGAAATCAAAGAGAAAAATAATCAAAATTCTTCTTCTCTAAGTAAATTGTTTATTGTGTCATCGTGCAAATTGCCTAACAGCGTTTCAGCATCAGAATCTGATTTTTCAAATCCCACAGACGAATGGCAAGATCATA
This sequence comes from Hybos culiciformis, assembly GCA_964007475.1. Taxonomy (NCBI): domain Eukaryota; kingdom Metazoa; phylum Arthropoda; class Insecta; order Diptera; family Hybotidae; genus Hybos; species Hybos culiciformis. The sequence continues at coordinate 38,771,664 of OZ023273.1, forward strand.
ATAGTTCAGAAGACTCGTCAATTCGTACTTCCAGTGAAGTGTCAAATGAAGAAAACAAAACTCGTAAAATTCCATCAGAAATGGTTGCTCGTTTTGAATCTCTAGGTAATGCCGTAATTCTTCTCTTAATATTTTATGGAAATTATATGATTAAATTTTTAGTTAAATGATTATTGTGTTTTTTAATATAAATATAGCCTAATTTAGAAAAAATATCTGAAGTGCTTAAAAAATGTACCACTGCTTTATTAATAAACCTCTGTATTTTTTAGAATTAAAAATACGCTCTATGCTTAGAATTATTAACCCATTAGAAAAAAATCGAAGCAACATAAATGGATGTTCTCCTCGTACAATAAAAAATTTTGAAATTAAAGAAAACACTAATCATCAGTGCGCTGATAGTATACAAAAAATTGCTAATCAATATGAAGAGTTGTTTTATCTTCATAGGCAACGTGAAATGAATTTAGCAGCTTACAAAAAATCGGACAGGACATTGAATTTAAACAAACGACCCAAAAATATTCAATTCTTATTGTTGCCACCTAAAACATTTAGTCATTCTAGACATTCACTGAAGCGATTAGCCAAAAAAGAAAATCAATAAGCAAAACCATCTTTTGATGTAAATTATTTTACATGTTTTGAATTACAAACAAGGAGCTATTTTAAAATATTTGTATAATTTTTACAAAATTTACTTAAAGTATAATTTAGTTAAAGCAGAATCAAAAATTTTCAATTTTTATATTTTACGAACGAATCTTTTCCAAATCATACTTAATCTTCCAAATAATTTTTTCAATATATACATATCAAATATTCAAAAAAAATTTAAAATGTATCCTATCAAAGTTATATAAGAAACTTCTTAATGTGAAACAGATTTTCAAACTTGCATCTTCTCTCTGTACTCTGCTGATGTAAAATACTATTATTCCTAATTTATAGAATAAAATTAATCCGTAAAGGTTTTTTGTAAATCTTAGGCCTTGGCAACTCAAAACACTATGGGGGTCAACTTTAAAAAATATCAATATTGTTAGAGCCGCACCAGCCGAAGCGAAATGCGAGGGTATCTGCATATTGAAAACACAAATTTTTATTAAAATAAACTCGCATTTTGTTTAGTTTTTGAATATTTGATTTTTATATTTATTAAATAATAAAATTATCCAATAAATTTAATTTATTATATAAACATTTTATATATTCTTTAAAATATTAATAATAAAATTTTTTAGTTTCAAAATATGTTTTTCATTTAATAATTCTTCAAAATTAACTTAAATATTAGTCGATGATACTATTAATTGATTTTTTAAATTCTTGACTTAAGTAAATTTCGATGATTTCTTGAACCACAAAAATTTATGGTTAGGCCTCAAGAGAATATTAATTAAGTGTCCAAGAATAATCCAAAAATCCTTATTTTCAAATGTAAGTTTTATTGATTAAATTCAAATATTTAAATAAAAAAAGTATAAATTTATAACGTCAATAACATTATAAATAGTATATCTAGTTTTTCGGTTATATTTATAAATTTCAATTTATCTAAACCTAAAATCATAAAAAAAAATTTTTTAGCAATGTAAAATTTTTAATAAAACTTTTTTTTATATCTAAAACTTTAAAACAAATTAAAACAGTAATATCTAATAAGTTGATGCAAATTTTGCTTTTCTCACATGTTAATTCGAAGTAATTACAATTACAATTGTTTTTTTTCATTGGTTTGTAAGGAATAAAAAATCGTAAATGCTACGTTTAGAATATTAAGGTGCTATATTTAAATTATTTAATTGATTTTAACGAATTGGAATTTCAATAACTATTTTAGTGTATCCATAATTTTGTTTATTTTCACCAGATGATCACTATGTTTTCAATCAGTGTGTACAACTTGTAGAAAAAAGGTAAAAATATAATGAAAAAATAGAAAAAAATGAAATTTATTTTTCATTCAAAACTCAATATACTATTTAGAATTTATTTATATAAACTTACTTACATTAAAACAAATCTTATCTTTATAAAAAATTATTGAAGACAAATAAAAATATATGATTATTATTTAATAATGAAATATATATATTTCTTCAAATTAAGAGATTTTGTTATTTTTCGTAAAAAAAAACAATATAATTAATTAATTCATTTCCTAAAATAGAAACCAAACTAAAATTACCAGATGGTTTTAGTTGAATGAAATAAAAACGAAAAAATGTTCATGAAACTATATAATAATATAAAGTAATTTTAAAAGTAACATTGAAAACAAAACAAAACTTTTGTCTTTTATTCATCAACAAGATTAAGGAGAAGTATGATTAGATTCAACTGGGTTTTCAGTAGGTGGAACTTTTTCTTTTTCTGACTTGGCTGAAGCATCGATTTCGTCATCCCAATCAGGCGAAACTGAGCCGCGTTGAACCATTTTAACTGGAGATTGATGATTTTTTTTTGATGAATTACTAGAATTATTCCAATCCATTGTAGCTGATTCTTGCTTCTCGGGTTTAGCTTGCTCATCGTCATCCCAATCTGGTGTTGTGGCTCTATCTGGGACAGATTTCAAAGACTGTTGCAAATCACTACCGCGTCCACGATTAAAAGTCGAAGTGTTTTCCCATGAGTCTTCTCTTTCATTATTAAACTTAGATCTTCTATTTGGAGGCCCTGGTAAAGGACTTGTAGAGCGAATTTTCTTTGCGAATGGATTGTCATCAGGAGGAGTTCTTGGTCCAACTTTATTGGAATAATCATTTGAATTTGAGAATTTTCTAGTTTGAAAATTTCTATTTCCTCCTCTGAAATTGCGTTGAGAATTATTATAACGATTTGTATTAGATTCATCCTCATACAAATTTTGTAACGGCGTTGAGTACTTATCTTCATCGTTTTCAGTACTTTTTTTATCATATTGATAATTATTAGGTTTTCTATCATAATTCCTACCCTTTCTTTCAAATTTATCGCTATCTTGATTTGAATTCCAATTTCTTCTACCTTTATCGTTAAAACGATTTTGGGTGCCCTTTCCACCAAACTGAGTTCGATCATTATAATTACTTCTGCTCTGATATTGTCCTGTTGGATTTTGCTCTGAAGGAATATAAAAGCTTTGATCTGATTTCTCAAACTCACTATTCTTTCTTCGTTCATGTTGATTAAACTAAAATAAAATTGAAAATAGAATCAATATTTGTTTTCTGTTGAGCCCGGTTTCACACAATATCCGGATACATAATTTATTCGTTCCCACATTATCCGTAAGTACAAAAAAATTAAAACATAAGAACATGATTAGGTCTTTCCTTTTTAATGCTTGATTAAAAATTTTTTTTTGTAAAATCTTACGTAAAAGAGAATAATTCAAAACAATTTTTTTTTGTGTCCGAATAATTGGAGGCTGGAAAAACTAGAATTTTCCCAAGTTAATATTAATAATAAATTAGTAGTAACTATTAGTCCTTTCAAAGTTTTAACATCAATCATTTTAAATGAATGAGTTTTTATTTTTAATACTATCAAAGACATTGAAGTAATAAACAGGGAACAACAAAGAAAAAGTTGATAAGTACCTGATTTTGAGAAGAATGTCCATAATTTTGATGGCCTCTCGGTGAAGAATCAGAGCGCACGGAAGGTTCTAAGTTTATTTTTGGCATTATAGTTGGAGGTATTTCTATAAGTTGCCCTTCCAAATCAATAGTTACCCCAATTGCTAATAATATATCTTCAAGACTTGTGTGTAAATTATAATCATATATATTAAACTTTTTATTTGAATCATTTTTTTGACGAAATTTTGTTAATTCAGCTCGTAAGTCACATACAATTTGATTAATTGCAGATTGATCATTTGGACTTTGATATTTATACCATGAAGAATTTTGTAAGTGATAAGTAATTATTTGATATTTACTTATTTCACCAGATTGCAGTGCTGAGGGCTGATGCTTTTGATCTGATACATTTGAATTGGTAACGCTCATGTTAAAAGTGCAGTTATTATATAAGACTGGCGGACCTGTTCCTCTACTATTTCCACCTACATCACCACCCAAACATCTAGGGTCTTGTGCCATTGCAAGTTTCTGTAATTCTAAATGTGCCATACTTATAATTTGATTATTGTAAACTGTATTGCAATTTCCGTTATATTCCAGTAAATATTTTTTAATTCTTGGGTCTGGATTATCGTATTGTTGTTGAATTTCAAATTGTGATAAATTATCAAAACTAATTGGTGTTTCGAACTCTGGTAATAAAATTTCAATCAACTAAAAAGATTTAAAAAATAGTTACAAAAGTCCAGGCGGGACCAGATAAACAAGTTCAAAGATATTTTGAAAAATATCTATTAAGACTGTTAGTTTGCTTTTAAAAGATGGTGGTTTTAAACTAAAAAAAAACAGAAGAAATTTAGAAAAATGTTCTGAATAAAACGTCGAAAACACAATTAAAAGATTCAAATTGCAATCGAATCCAAATTTATAAACGGTAAAAAATGAAAAATAAACTCATGTGTTAAACCTCTAAAGCTAAACGAACAAAGCTTTAATGGATAAAAAAGTTTATATATAAGTTAGTTTGTGTTCCATTTACATTTTTAAAAAATTCTAAAATTCTTTCAACTCACCTTATACTTTCTGATTTTAGGTGTAAATAATAAGTTCGAAGCATTAACTTCCTTTATTGTTGAATTGTAACTCATCCGTTGTTTAAAAGTTGATTGTAGTGATAAATCTAAAAATTAATAAAAAAATCATCTTTTTAACAAATTATAAAAATAATACATAAACTGTATTATAATATTAGGTATTATAAAATATTTTCTTTTATATTTAAAAGATCTATCGATATTGGCAATAATGTTTAAAAAAAACGTGCCTAATACGGATCTCACAATCACAATGGCCAGGTTAGGTTAGGGTGGCGACCCAATTGGCTCACATAGACCCATAGGATCCATAGTGCTACCACTGACAGTGACATATCAAATGTTCTACGCTTTCTATCCTAAAGCAATTATTACCATTATTCCTAATAGAATGGTATTATCGGTGTTATTGTGAAAAAAAGCAACCAAACATTTAAAAACCCACAAATTTGAATTAAAAAAAAAAGAAGAAATGAATACCTACATATTATAATATTATTATCATTTAATAAATAACATTTGATAACAAAATATTGTTTTTTAATTTTAATTCTAGTTTAAAAAATCAATCGTAAATTTTTCTGATGTAACTATATAAATTAGTTACAACTTTTATGCTTTCGAAATTCTTTGAATTTATTATATTTTTTTTTCCTTAATTTTATGTTGGTGTTTGTTATACGAGAAAAAGAAAATTTTCATATATATTTGTTGTATTTTTTAGGTAAATATTAAATATAAATATTAAAGAGTTATATTTAGTCTGTGCTGACACTTACCATTTGAAGACAGCTTTATTTTTTCTATGTCTTTGTCAATTATATTCGAAACAGATTGTTCTAAATTTTCTGAAAAAAAAAGACAAAAATTAGCAATTTAGGACAGGTTTGTGGTGTCCAGTTTATTTGGTTGACTGAATTTAAGGCTCATTTAAGGTTTTTTAAGGCAAGAAATTCTTATTTTCAATTACGCATTCACTAGAAACTAATGCTGCATCAAGTCAAAAAATGTCCGCTCTAATAATTTTTCAATTATTTTCACAATACGTAATTGAATATCTTGCTTCAATTCAAGTATTTCTTTGTCAGTTTTATTTAGAATCTTTTCAAACTTATCTTTGGTGTAATAACTTTGTCTACATTTTTCTAGATTTATTTAAGGTTTTGCAAGGTCATAACGTATTATTTAAGGCTTTCTCAAGGCCAAAAATCATTTAAGGTACATTTAAGGCTTTCAAGGTCCGCAAGTTTTGTAAGGACTATCTAGAAACAAAATATACACAACCAAACCCTTTAATAAAAATTATTTTACAAATTTAGAGAAATAAAATTTTGTATAAAAATTTTTAGAAGTTCGTATAATTTTTTTTGTGATGATCAACTTTTTGTGCATTTGTCACGTTAAATTTAATTTTTATCGGCTACTCTTCAAAATACTTACGTATTATTTTACCAACATTTTAGTTCTATAAAATTTTTGAAAATTATTTCATTCTTTTAAGTTTTACAGACTTCGAGTTAAATATTCAAGAATAGTTGTTGAGTTAAAGGAGGTTTATTATAAAAAAAACTAGGTGTGTAAACTTGAGTTAATTTAAAAAAAATAATAAATTGGAGGTAAAATCAGTTTAACAGTTCAAATTAACTTAACAATCTTAAATTTTTCTTTTTAGTTTTTTATTGCTAAAGGAGAATTTAAAAAAAAAATTAAAAATTAAGGATGTTTTGAATAATCCGAATTTTTATATAAATTTGTACTTAAGATTATACTTTAGTAAACCCTAAAAGCTTTTCCTACATGAAAATGAGACAACAAAAAAAAAAGTTTGTCGCGTTAAATTAAATATATATACATACTATAATTACTCATTTAATCATTTAATAAGAAATATTAATTATCATGTAAAAATATATGTGTTGTTTAAGATTAGTGTAAAAGAAATTAGTCAAATGAACTAAATATAGAAGGAAATAAAAAAGTTGTACTTGTTCGACAATTTTATTCCCAAATTCTATTTCGATTAAATTCATTGACGCGCTTTATTATTTTTTTAAATTGAATAAAATAAAAAATAAGATTTTAGAAGATTTTAGTCGTGAAGGAATATGTGTATTAGTTAAAAAAAAAGTTAAATTGTATTCCTTTAATTCAATTTTAATACCTTCTACATATTTATCCAAAAAACTGTCTGTATCATCCAGTTCTTTGTATTGATAATTATCAAAATTTGTTTGTTGGTTATCTTCTAATGCAAAATTTTCTGAATTATCATCACTTTGGTCTAAAATTTCCCCTTCTTCCAAATCTTGATGAGGTTCTAAGTTTCCTGAGCTACTTGCCACTATATCAATTGCTTTAGTATCTAAAATTTCATTTCGAATTGAATTGGAAATTTGCTCAGCCAATGAATGATTTTTTTGCGAAAGATTTTCTTCTGTTAAATCTTCTGATATTATTTCTTCAAATTCTTTATTCTGATTTAATTCTTTAAATTGTATTTGTGAAGAGTTTTTAGGAACAAAATTCTGTTCTGATTCTGAATTTTTACAATTATCTGAACTCTTTACTCCCCGATCTTCCAAATATTTAAATGAAATTTGTTCAGTGTCTAATTTAATTCTAGAACTTTGTTTAGTTTTGTTTTGGTCGAAGTTTTTTGATATTAATTCAGTTTCAAAAATGTTACTTAAATTTGATTCAAATAAAGTTTTATCGAAATTGTTTTCAGAAATTGACGTGGAATTCCCTGTATTTATTCCAGAATCATTATAGGCGTTATCATCAATCTCTGAAAATAATGTGTTAGATTTTATAGTTTTTTCGTATTTTGAAGTGCTTGATTCTGATGAAAGAAGGGCAATTATTTGATGAATGTCTTCAGCATTTCCTAGTTGATTTGGAACAATCAAATGTGACTGGTCACTTTTATTTTCTGAATTTTTTGCTAATTCAATTCTTAAAAGATCCAACTGTAAATATTATTAAATAAAAAAAGATAATTAAGCTTACTAACTTAAATAATCTTAAATGTGAATTAATTCAAACTTGAACCAGCGACATTATGACAGTAACAAGAAAAAAATTGTCAAAGAAATTAAATATTTAGAAATTGTGATTATCGACGTTATATTTCGACACATTGTTTTTCAAAAATTAGAAGCAAATTGAATTAAATCTAAAATTCTAAATTAGAATACTGATAAACCTATTATATGTATTACATGTATAATTCCGAAATTGAAATATGCTGCAAGAACTTCAAAAAATGATCATCAATATTCTATTCAAAATTAATAGAACTTCTTTATTTAAATAAGAATTTTGATTTAGTCCAACAGAGTTTCTTGAAACATATTTTCATAAAACTTATTCAATTGTGGATTTTTTGAATTGATATCCAATGCAAATAAAAAAAATTAATTCCTGTTATGAATCTTCGACTTAAATCTCTGAAGGACAATTGTTAGGAGAAATATTCAAAATTTGTTACCTAATTAGATTTTGATTAGATAAATATACTTAATTATTTTTACAGTAAGTTTTAAATTGTTATTAAACTTAAGATCTGTAAGTTTTTTTTCCAAATTAAATAAATAAAAAACAAAAAAGGTTCACAAAATTAAATAAATAAATAAAAAAAATAAGGTTTTTAAAGTGAATGTTTGCTGATGAAATCTAGTTATTATTATCTAAGAAATTTTAGGAAATAATGAATGGAAGAAAGAAAAAATCCAGAAATGTGCTGATGTTCAGAGGGATAGATAACTGGTTCAATTATATAATAACTCGCAATAAAAATAAAAAATTAAATTTCGCTCATCTGCAATCACAAATCCGATCACGCGAAAGCCCGGAAATTTTACTACTATGCTTGAGCGAAGTTCAATTGAAATATATAAAATACCTCATCATAATTATTTCCTTCGATTGGTTGATCAATATCAGTAATTAATGATGGACTATAATTTTCATATTCATTTCCTTTGTTCATTGCCAAATCAGCAATCAGATTTTCTTCCAAACTCATTTGATCTTTTAAATTTAATTCAAATTTATGCTCCTCCGAAATTAGTTTTTTTTTCATCAAATTATCTTCAAAATATAAAGACTTTAAAAAATTTTCAGAAATTGGAGATTGTTCTTCTTTATATTTTTGAATACTTGCATTTTTACCTCTTTTAGATTGGTCTTTTCGTTTATCTTTTTCATTCGATTTTCTTAATTTCAATTTATCTGTCGATGTATTGGGATTCCTTGAAGACGTCCGCTTGTGTCTATGACTATGACTTCTTTTAATTTCTTTTGTTTTATTTTTTGGTTCCTCCTTCAAAACTACTGTTGATTTAGAATTGGTATTATTATTAAATATGTTTATAAATTCCATTGCTTTAACTGCACGAACTTGACGTTCTTTTTCATTTGCAATTTTTTTAATATTCGTACATAATTTTTCAAAAGACTTCTTTTTATCCGGTTCGAGAGAAATTTTTTCTTTAGCAGTTCTTTTAAATACTTCCGCCAATTTTTTAAATTTAATTGCGTTCAAATTAGTTATAAATTTTCTTCTAGTAATGCCTAATTCCTTATCAATTTTAGTCTTTCTTGAAAAATGTTTACTTGTTTTAAGCTTATTCGGATCAGAATATATTTTCCGATATAATTTTGCATCCTCGGAAATTTGTTCATCACTAAAGTTTATTTCTAAATAATTTTGTTTTGTTTCATCTGTCAGTGATTCCCAATATTTTATTTCTTTCGCACTGTTTTCGTGTTTAAATCCATTAGTTATAATTTCAAAAAGATCCAAATTATCACACATTATTTCTGTGGCACTTAATCCATTTGTATGGTTTTGATTAATTTCAAATGTAATTTTTTTGCAATTTTTGTTTGATTGTAAATCAAAATCAGGCTTAAGATTTTTTGAGTTTTGATTAATGTTCAATGAATTTGTAAGTTTTTTATTAACCAGACTTTTTGTACAAATTTCATTAGTTTCTTTTTGGGATTTTAAATTAGAACTATTTAGGATGGAATCGTTTTCTAATTTTATAATATTTTGACATGTTGTCAATAAATCCAAATCGGTATTAACGATCTTACGATTTTGTGATTTCTTATTACTACGCAATGGGTTTTTACTATTTTTATCATCCAATTTTTTTGAAGAAATCTTATCAGCTTCTTTATCATTGAGTTCTTTCTGAGTTTTCAAATTTTTATTTGAATTATTAGAGATAGAATCATTTTGGCATGACGACAGTAAATCAAAATCAGTATTAATTAGCTGCAGTTCTTGTGAGTTTTGATTATCGTTCAATAAGATTTTACTTTTTTTATTATCTAAATTTTCTAAACAAATTTCATCAGTTTTTTTATCATTGAGTTCATTCTGGATTTTTAAATTTTTATCCAAATCATTGGAAATTGGATCATTATCAAATTCAATATTTTGACATGATATATCACGAAATTGACTTTCAGTATTTTCAGAAAGCGTTACAGTTGAAGTATTATTTTTCAAACCTTTTCGACAATATCTGTTACTTCGTTTAATATCTAAATTACGCTTGCTGTTATCACAAGTGTTACTCTCATTTAAAGAATGATCTTCAATTTCGTTTTCTAATTTTATAATATTTTGGCATGTTGTCAATAAATCCAAATCGGTATTAACGGTTTTACGATTTTGTGATTTCTTATTACTATGCAATGGGTTTTTACTATTTTTATCATCCAATTTTTTTGAAGAAATCTTATCAGCTTCTTTATCATTGAGTTCTTTCTGAGTTTTCAAATTTTTATTTGAATTATTAGAAATAGAATCATTTTGGCATGACAACAGTAAATCAAAATCAGTATTAATTAGCTGCAGTTCTTGTGAGTTTTGATTATCGTTCAATAAGATTTTACTTTTTTTATTATCTAAATTTTCTACACAAATTTCATCAGTTTTTTTCTCATTGAGTTCATTCTGGATTTTTAAATTTTTATCCAAATCATTATCAAATTCAATATTTTGACATGATATATCACGAAATTGACTTTCAGTATTTTCAGAAAGCGTTATAGTTGAAGTATTATTTTTCAATCCTTTTCTACAATATCTGTTACTTCGTTTAATATCTAAATTATTCTTGCTGTTATCATAAGTGTTACTCTCATTTAAAGAATGATCTTCAATTTCTTTAATATTTTCATTGAAATTTTCATTAACTATTTCAAATTCACTATTTTCATTCAAAAAACTCGATGAACCAGATTTGTTTGTAAGTCCTGGTTTTCTTACAATTTTTATTTTTAATGGTGATTTAATTTTTGCATCGTTTTCTCTAGTAGTACATTTTTGAACATTTTTTATTTGTTGAGATTGATCTTTTTTTGGACTAACGGCAAGCGAAGTAAAATTTTCTTCTTTTATTTCGAAATTTTCTTTTAATGTATTATCCCAGATATTTTCAAATTCTTGAGGATAATTGTTTTTATGTGTATTTATCACTTGATTATCATCTTTTGAATCAAATTTTAAATAGGTATTTTGTTCAGATTTTTCTACTTTATAATTGATTGTTGTATTACGTTCATGTATATTAGATTCTCTTTGTGTACTAACGTCAATATTTTTTTCAATTTCTTTCAAAGATATATTGTTGCATATTTTTTCAATTTTTTGAGTATTATTGCATTGCTGAATATTCTCCGCCGGCAGAAATCTATCATCGTTATTTAATTCTGATTCTAGATATAAACTATTTACATTTGACAAACAATCTTTTATTTTCTTTGTACTAAATTTCAATTCTAAACTATCAGCAATTTTTTCAGTAGCAATATCAATGTTAAGTCTTTTTAATCGAACAATACAATTATAAAATTTTGGAGTTTGTTCAACTGATCTCAATGAATTACAAGAAATTGATTTTAGATTAAATTTAACATCACAGTTTTTTGTATCTGAAAATGCTTCATTTGTTTTTTTATTATCTAGAGAAGTGATATCGACAGAATTATTATTATATATTGAATTATGAACACTAAACGGATTATTAATTTTACATTTACTCAAGTCGACAATAGGAATCATATTTTTTTTAGATCCTAACAATTCATTAAAAATATTATTATTATTATTTTTTTGAATAAGCCTGTTAAATTGTTCAATATTATTTGGTATTTTTTCATTTTGTTGATTTCTTTTTAAATTGTATATTGAATTATTTACATCTATTCTAGCATACTTTGCTTTAAAATTGTTTTCGTAAGATACTTTTTCTCTTGTGCCATTAAAAGAATCTTCTTGATTTTTTTCAAAATCAACGCGTTCCTGACTTGCCCACAAACTTTCAGTATTAATAGAATTTTCAAGTTTTATTGATTTTTCAATTGAAACAAACGAATTTTCAACAGGATCTATGCCATCTTTTTTTTCTGTATTTCTGATTTCTTTCTTAGAATTGTTCAAAAAAGGCTCAAATATTGGTTTATCATGTGTTTTAACTAGGCTAAGACTTTTCGTTGAATATTCTTCCATTTTATCAAGTTTGTTTTTACTTAATTCTAGGTTATGTTTCCGTATCATATTTTTGGCTTGTTTCATTGAAATTTGTGTTGGAAAATCTTTCAATATAACATTTGTCGCACTTTGAATATGAACCAATAGTAAAAATTCTTGTTCAGCATTCAAAGGTTCTCCATGTTTCAATTTACATAAATCACCATCCGGACAATTAAGACCAAGATAAAAAAATTTACATGGAAATTCACCGTGCATGTAATAGCAAGATGAAATATTTGAGCACCCTGTTTTAAAATAGTTTTCACATAATTCTTTTCTTTTCATTAAATTTCGTCTTGATATTAAATTTGTTTTATCAATTTGAATTGAAGATTTATCATTTTTTTTATTTCCAATCAACTCATTCGCACAGTTTTTATCCATTTTATTTATTCATAGGTAGGTACACAGCTTTTGTTAAGTTTGTTTAATTTTTCGGGTTTATTTCTTGATGCAAAAATTCGCATTCAAATTTAAATTGATGGATGAAGGTTCCTATAAAAAGGAAAGAAAAATAGGTCAATAAAACATAATATGTAATTGTTGGTATGAATTTTTATCTCAACTTCAATTCAAAAATTTTTAATAATTGCATGAGAAAATTAGTAAACCTTATTATATATAGGAACCTTCATCATTTGCTTAAAAGCTAAATTAATTATAAAATAAGTTATTTACTACTTCATCTAAATAGGCACCATAGTACACATTTTTATAAAAATTTAGAAAAAGCCAAAAAAAAAAAAAACTCCAATTTAGTTTTCATCGCTCTTTAACTTAATCTATTTGCTAAAAGCTTACAATAAGGGTTGACATAAATTAAAAACGTAAGTTTTAAAATTGTTAAAAAATAGAATTTATTTTCCTTTGTTTTGTACTTGTTTTGATGAAACCAACACATTACAAATACATTATATGAATAACACAAATTTTATTTTAATTTTTCCAAAAAATTTGCTTTAAACATATTACAATAAGAAATTTAAAATTAATTCTCAAATCATTTCTCATGATAGTTTGAAAGAGAATATTCTCAAATTAGAAAATCTCAAAAATTTAAATCAGTCTGAATATATAGACTTACTTACAGTCGAGTCCGCTTAAGATTTTATTTTTTAATAAATAGTTAAATAAAGTAGATTCCAAGTGATAAAATGATTTCTTTTTAATTTTAATAAATAGCATTAATAAAATGGATCTCAAGTTACTTTCCTGCAAGATTGTACAATTCACAGTGTCACAGAAATAATTAAGTTTTGATAGATTGTCAAAATTAGAAATTAGAACTGAAGTGAACTCCATAGCAACAGCAATAATTATCAAACAGGTCATGCAATAATTCCTTTTAAACAGTACATTTTATTCTTACGTAAGTAAACTTTTTTTTGGAATGTCTGAGGGCACTTGAAGAAATATGTCTTGAAAATCGAGTGGATTAAGGCCACTCGGACGTAGAGGGAAATATGAGAGCCAACAGTCTTGCGAGGTTTGGAAACGAGGGCACTCTGGAAAGAGTACAATCTTTCAGGGGCTCCTCGGGACTAAAAGCCAGAATAGACAGAGAGGGAGGACTGAGAAAAACACAGAGAAATCTGGCGGCAAACGGAGGGAAACAAAACCACCAAAAAGGTTTGGGGCGATTTGGACAGAGAAAAGTCTAAACAGATTTTAAACCTTGATAGGAATAATCTGCGACTTTTCACTGGTATATGTACAGGGCACTTCTTCAAGAACCACGAGTTCCGAATATGGAGGGCCGATACGGGAATATGCAGGGGTTGTGGAGAAGAACCCGAAATTTCTAGCGTAAATTGGACAGTAATGATATTATTTCAAATACATCCAGAGCATGTATTTTAAATTCACTACAACAAAATACATTACGAATTTGAAATTCAGTATTTCAATTTTTTTTATGGTGAAGCCCTTGTGTTAATGTGTTAACAGATTTTGAAATTAAGGATTTTGTAATAAGATTTTTTAAATAAGGCAAAAAAAAGGGCCGCAAATCCCACTGACCTACCGCCAGCTCGCCGCCCTCCACCTCTCCTATATGTTCTGCAAATCGGGTAAAAAATTGCCCATAGGTCTCTACCTACAAAATTGGGAGCTAGTGTAGATGACGTGAACCACTCAGAATCGGCTGAATGTAGGTATGGGCAATTTTTTTTTGCCCGATTGGCCCTATCATAAAAAGGATAAAGGGGGTGACCCAGATCAAGAAGGCTCCGCAAATCCCACTGACCAACCACCAGACCGCCCGCCCGCCGACCCCTTCTTGTTTTGGGACACCCCCTATACTCTATGCAAAAAAAAATGGGGCAAATCGAACAAAAAAAAAAAATTGCCATACGAAATGTATGAAAACTTTGAGGACCATATCTCCGAAACGGGGCCTTTGTTCCAAGAACTGATTTCAGTTTTGGGAGTTTGGGCACCGCCTCTACTCCCCCTCTAAGTTTCAGCCGATTCTGAGTGGTTCACCTAAACTGCACTTTAGCCCCATTTTACAATTTATCAACATTTATTAAATCCTAAAAATAAAAAATCCGCCAAAAATTACCTTTTTATTAATTTTCTTGGTTGAGGAGTTGTGTCGTGGTGAATGGTGATGCCACTTATTTTGCCTTCACTTACATTAATTAAAATTTTCTTTTTTTTTTGCAAAATATAGTTATTATTTTAATTTGATTAAGTGAGAAAAAACTATTTCCGGTCGAAGGATTCGAAGTTATTTGTATTTTTTTGTTAATTTAATAACCAGCTATTTTAAAAAAATATTTATTTTAAGCAATTAAGCATAAAAAATGGCGTATTGCGTTGCGATTACGAGGTCAGCGACAACAATGCTATGGCTTGAAATTTGATAATATTGAACTTATTTCGTACTCCATCTAGTGTGCAGTTTTATTAGCTTATTTTTATCTTTGCTCTACATCTATCTATATACCCTCTTAGAAAAGCATCACGAAAGCGTATCGCAGGCGAAGTCTATAGCTTATAATAGAGTCCGTAAGCGTACCGATTTGGCGATATGAGAACGAGCCGTAAACGTAAATGTTAGAATAAGAGTAGTGAACAAAAAAACGGAGTTATATGCATGTATTGGTACTTCGCCGATGGCGTAGAATAAGCGGTGCATTTACGTTACACCACAGTGATTCATTCTTGTATCGCATAAAACGTACTTACATCGCCGAGATCGTACCATAAGCGGTGCGTTTATGTTACACAACAATAGTTCATTTTCGTAGCGCTTAAAGCTCACTAACTGATTTCAGCGGTCTTTTAAATGAATGAAAAAATTTATTTATTTTTTTAAATTTTTATTTATTTGCTAAATAACAAACGATTTAAAAATATTATTAAAATTTTCTGTTGAGGATTTATATTTTTCGTTATCTGTCCTTTGCATACTGAAACCATTTTTTATGCTATGTATAATATCGTCACTCTCACGTTCGAGAATTTTTCGCTGCTACATTCTATTAAAAAAAAAAGAAGTTACATTTAATTGTATTTCAATCATCAATTATACAATAATTAATAAAATAAAAATAAAAAATTAATACTTACATTTTTTTAATTTTAGTTTATTTTAATTTGAAAAAAAACATAATTTTATTGATGTCATGTCAAATAAAAACATAGTTCGCAAGAAAGGAATGAAAGCGATTCGCTTTCTTATACACAAAACGTTTCGCTTTTGTATCGCAAAAAGCGAAGCGTATATGGAATGGTTCTGAGAGACCACTTCGTTTTCGGCTCGTTTCGTTTTCGTGCCGTTGTTTTTTATACGAAAATTTATGCAAGTGTTAGTGAAATGGCATCGCGCACTCGATTCGTTTTCGATACGCAAAATGCGGTACGTTAATTTTTCTTAGAGGGTGCATACAGAACGATGCCTAGTTTTTTATGTGCCTTTTATATTGTCTGAAAAATTCAGCAAACGACCTTAATAAATTTATCTTTTTTGTGTCTGTAAAAAATTTTATAAAACAAAAACAGTTTCAATAAACCAGATGTAGAGATAAAAAAGCCAACTTTTTTCTGTCAAAAAAGAAAGAAACGAAAACTAAAAAATCGATTTTCAAAATAATAATTAAAATGGTTAATTAAAAAAAAAAAATTGGCAGGAAAAAGTTGAGATTTTAATTAAGATTTATAAATCAAACCAAAGACAAATTAATTTTTCACTTTTATATTTTTTAATCCTGCCAAACGGATTACATACGTTCCAACAGATGTCGCTGCACTTATGATATTAATTTTTGTTTTAGAATTAAAAAACCACAAATTGCTTACGTTCTATCTCTTATCATAAAAGAAATAAAACCAAAAGATTCACAACTACAGAACTACTACAATTTTGTCACTGACTCACGCGACGAAACCATGCAGTCGAATCAAATCTTTAATATCAATTCAATTTCAATCTTCATATGATGCCCCAATTCCTCATCATTCTACCTACAACTACAAATAATTAATAACATAATAACAAAATTCTAATTTTGAAATTTTTTAGTAAGTTAATGGTGAGGACGAACGTGGAAGTGGAGAACACCTACTTTTAATTTTGATTAAAATAAATTTTTTTGCTGTGAGCTGTAATAAAAGATGTCACTTAAAAGCACCAAACTATGGACAGATTTAGAAATTCCATTATCTGAAGAAATTATGGAAGTTATAAAAGAATTCAACTTCAAAAGAATGACACCTGTTCAGGTTTGTAACCTATTTTTCTTTTGCTTTATATTGACATCACAAAGCTCCATTGGCAGTCGGAAATCATCTAGCAGCATAACCACAATAAAAAAAAAGAGAATTTAATTAAGCCTAACCTGAATAGAGGTTTATTGTCAATAACGTTAAGATCGAATGATGTGGTGTAGGAAGTTCATAGGTACTTCGTACTTACTAAATAAATTAGTTACCTACATTAAACAATATATGCACCTAAAATCATTGGAATTTGGAAAGGAGAATAGCATTTTCGTTAAGTTTTTAAGTTCGATCATCCTCCTGAATCCTAATTGAACCGAATAAAACTTGCAACAAGCTTGATTTAAAAAAAAAACAGTTGAAAGGTTACCCCGACATCAATTGTTCACAATTTTATATCTATATACTGTAGGTACCTAATTATATTGATATTCATTGTTTCTCTTTTTAGGCAGCTACAATACCATTATTAATGGCAAAAAAAGATGTTTCTGCTGAAGCTATTACTGGCTCGGGTAAAACTTTAGCTTTCTTGATACCATTAATTGAAATAATGATTGCTCGACAAAAAGAAACGACTTGGAAGTCGAATGAAATAGGCGCAATAATTATTTCACCGACACGAGAATTAGCCAGTCAAACTTATGAAGTATTAACAAAATTTCTGCAGAAAAACAGATTTCGATTTTTGAGGCAACAACTTCTTGTTGGTGGAAATAATATCGATGAAGATATTACTTCAATGAAACTTAATCCACCTTCTATTTTGATATGTACACCAGGCAGATTAGAAGATTTATTAGGAAGAAAATCGGATTTGAATTTACCTTCTAGAGTTAAAAGTTTAGTAAGTTGTGTTAACTAATTTCAAATTCATTTATTTTTTTTTTTTTTAACTTTTAGGAAATTCTCGTACTTGATGAAGCTGATCGATTACTTGATTTAGGGTTTAAGACAACTATTAACACTATTTTGCAATATTTACCAAGGCAAAGAAGAACAGGCTTATTTTCTGCCACACAAACAACAGAAGTTGTCGATTTGATTCGAGCTGGACTTAGAAATCCGGTTTTGGTGTCAGTTAAAGAGAAATCATCAATAAACACGCCAATTTTATTAAAAAATTATTACAAAATAGTTAAACCTGAATATAAATTTGTTGAACTTTTAAATTTTCTGAAAATTTCTAATGTTCAAAAAGCTATGCTTTTCATGCCTACTTGTGCTTGTGTCGCTTACTGGATGGATATGTTACCAAAATTTGTGCCAAAAGAAACAAAAATCTTTGGTATTCATGGCAAAATGAAAAAGAAAAGAAAAAAAATTATCGAAAACTTTCGCGGAGAAAAAAATTGTATATTACTTTGCACCGATATATTGGCTCGAGGAATGGACATACCAGAAATTGATTGGGTAATACAATGGGATCCTCCATCTAATGCAGCTGCATTTGTTCATCGAGTGGGTGAGTATATTATAACAAGAAAAAAATAATGGAAAAATTAAAATATTTTCGTTGCAAAATATTAAATTTAATATTAATTTTTTTTTAGGAAGAACAGCTCGTCAAGGCCAGAGTGGTGATTCTTTAGTTTTTCTTCTACCAAACGAGGAATCATATATTAACTTTTTAAAAATCAATCAAAAAGTTCTCTTAGAACAATTTCCTGTTAATTTCGATATTTTACAGTGCAATTTAGTAGAAGTTCTTGAAATTTTACATCGACAGCAAATTCTAGATAAAACTATTTTTGATAATGGTATTCGTGCGTTTGTCTCTCATGTTCAGGCATATCGAAAACACGAATGCAATGCTATATTAAGATTAAAAGATTTAAATTTAGGAGAAATTGCAACATCATACGGATTAATTCAATTACCTAAAATGCCCGAATTAAAAAATGTTGATTTAAGTGGTTTTCAAGCACCCAAAACACCAATAGATATATCGAAACTAAAATACAAAAATTCTCAAAAAGAAAAAGTTCATCAGGATAAAATGAAAGTTTTCAAAGAAACAGGAAACTGGCCAGGAAAACAGAAACACAATAAGAGAAATCCATGGGATATTACGAAGAAATTGAAAGAAGAATCAAAAACCAAAAAGAAATTAAGAAAAGAAAAAAAAGAAACAAAAAAGAAACTAACTGATCTAGAAGGATCGAATGAAAATAAAAAAAAAAGAAAACAAGCTTATACTGATGAAGATTTAGCTGAATTGGCTGAAGACATAAAACTTTTAAAAAAATTGAAGAAAAAAAAAATTACAGATGAAGAATTTAGTGAAAAAATAGGATTAAATAGTTTATAAAAGTTAATTATAATCAAACTATTAATAAAATGCTCTTGAAAATGTATAATATTTATATCATTCAAATCGAAGTTATAAAATCTGTTTTTATTATATAAATATATATATTTTTCTAATCAATTTTCTTGTTTTCAATTTCTAAAATTAAATTAACTGACTCAACATTTTCGATTGAAGACAAATTCGAAGTAAATTTTTTAAAACTAATTTTTTTAGCCTACGAAATTTCGAGAAAAAAAAATATCGTCATGAAAAAGGAATATGTCCTATCACGAAAAAAGCAAATTTTACAGGAGGCAAGAAAAAACAAGCAATTTTGGCGCGCAAACGGACACTTTGTTCAGAAGTAATTGGTGATAGTACTTTTTTCCTTACAAAATGTTAATGAAATTGATAGTACATTTTGTAAATGTCTCAAAAAAGCATGTAATGGATTTTTTTCTGATTTTTTTGTGAACGACTGATCGACGCGTCATCAAAAAGTACATAACAATGCATCATTACCTCAAAAGTGACAAAACTTGATAGGACATATTCCTGTTTCATGGACGATATAATAGTTTCAAATACCAACTGACTCATTTTTAGCACGATTTATAAAGGGTGAAACTATTAACCCTTAGATTTCCTAAAATTGAACAATCTGTATCGGCTTTTTTAAATAATACCAATCCTTTGAGCAAGGAAATTTTTAAACCAAATGATATTAAACTAAACATTTATTAAGCAAAAAGAAAAATAATCAACCCAACATAATACAAGTAAGAATTTAATAGTAGATCTTATATTTATATTATAAAGAAAATGAATTCAAATCTCAACAAAAAAATTACTTACAAAAATATTGAAACAAATTAAATTCTTTATTTTATTTAATGAAAACAATATTAAAATAAAATTACTTCATTTTATATAAGTACATGTTAAGAAAGTTCAATTTTTCATTACAAACCCAATTTGATATTCACGATCTTTATGTAATTTCGATAATAAATGTATTCTTAATTCAACAATATTATCGATATTTTCATCACATAATTTACATTTAAGATTTTCATCGATTCTAACGTGTCTGTAAAAAATAATAACAATTAAAAATATATTATATTTGAAATTAATTTTAATATTCACTAACATTCGGCTTGTGTGATATAATTTTCGACATTCTTCTCTTAATGTACAATCTCTTTCGAATGGACTTTGATACAAGCGCAAAACTTTATGTAAAGGAAATATCGCACGATCTACATAAATATCTTTTGGCAATAATATATCATTATCGCTTTCATCTATTTGACCCCAAATGTGCTCTCTCATATCATACTTAGTTTCTATGTATCTTCTGGGAGTTTCCAATAATCTACATATTATAAAAAAATCGAATTAGAAACATCCACAAATTAAATAAACATTTTCTATATACATACTGTATAATCAAATGTTTGATTTTCGCAGTTAATACAACACGATTCTGATAACTCATGCTAGGTAACTCTTCTCCAGGATAGCAGTGCAATAATGAATCCATTGAATATCTTATTTGGTTAATCTGCAAAAAAAAAATTGTTGTAATAAGTTAAATGATATTTTTCTAGGAGGTTGACTCAAACTATGATTGAAAATAATCCAACAGTTGGACTGAAGTTACTAATGATTACAGAAACACGAAAAAAAACTTTGACTAAAAATCTTCAAATTATTAGGTTTTTAGTTCTATATTTGACAAATTTTGATGGAATCAAAGTCAAAATATGCGCAATCTCGATAACTTTGTACAAGTTAATTCACGAGAGTATCCGCAGTTAGAATCTATCATCCGTCCAAGGGTCGCAATTATTTTCATCGAAAATCTTATAATTTCAATTTTTTTTTTAAGTTTTAATAGTCTGCTGAAAATTAGTTGATGGGTTTTATTATATTTCTACTCGAGGAATCTGAAAAAAAAAATGTAAGCCCCGAATAAAAATAGATTTCCATGAATATCAAATAAATTCCGATTGAAGGGAACTTAAAAAATTTTTTAAATTGTTTATCCCCCCCATTGTGACTGATCTAATTTGTGGGTTAAAAGCAGATTTCGATCAAATTTGAGTTCTTTAAATCAAAATGTTAAAACGGGGCCCACATTGTTGTAGACTTAGAGAGACACTGTTCTATATTTTTTAATTTAATTTTCGGTTTTAACTTCAAATTGAAATGAAAAAATGCTTACCAATTGAAAATCACGATGTGTTATCTCAACATCTAAATTGAAAATCATGTCATGCTCTTCGAAAATTGATTGGTTTTTGTTACTGTCGAAACCTAGGCCTGCTAATATACTTGTGTACACGGTTTTTGATAAATTTCGACGAATTTCCATTGTCGGGCAGAAAATTAAGCACATCAAGGGTGCAAATCCTGGTATATTTGGCATTGTTGTTGTGGATCTTGCTGTCAATAACCCTTTGTCATTACCTTCAGTCATTGCAGCAGCAACAAGCATACGTTCATGATTTTCTTGGGGATCTGAATCCAACAAAATACTATTTACTGACTCACGTTCTATGTTAACAGTTTTATATAAACCGACTCGAACGGCTGCATGAACTTTTGCTTCTAATGGACTTGACGGACCACGTAAGTTTATGTTTATAGGACAATTTTGTATTTCTGGTTGAGGTAATTCCTTGTCTCCGTTAGCATCATCTACTAATGCCTTGACATACTCTTCAGGGATTGCGAAACTAGACTCATTTTCGTAAGACTTAGCTCTTTGGCGTCTTAAACGCAAATCATGGTCCATTTTCGACATATAGTTTTCTTCGCAAAACTGTGCTAATCCATCTTCAATAAGAAAGTCATTGAATGATTTCTCCTCATCACTAGTTTTCATTATAACGGATGCAATAGCGTTTAAAACCGAATAAATTTCCAGAACAACAAAACCTTGCAAACGTTCACATTCGTCAGATTTCTGTTGCATCAATTCCATAGCTGCTTTTTGCCAATGACCGGTTCTGCAATTTATTGTAGAAGGTTGTACCCCTGCTAAGCCACACTGAAAAACCCGAGGTGACCATTCAGTGTACGCCTTATGATTAAAATTACGTAAGTCATTACAATCTACTATTTCTATATTACCATAGTCGATGAAAATTACCTAAAAAAATAAATAGTAATTATTTTCAATTTAAATAATTTTAAGAATATTATTCACCTTAAAAAAAAAACTTTTTTTAATTTTTTCTTCCATATTAATAACTCGAGCACGATGATATCTTTGTTCAAATAAAGCAGCCACTAACGTACCCCTTTTTAGATCTGAGGGAAGCACAATACATAAATTATCTGGGTTATTTAAGAATACATTTATTTCTTTCATTTTGGATTCTTCTGAGATTGGTCGGAACCAAAATTTACCACAATGATCGATCTGAAACATATACAACAAAACAATAATTATCATATAAAAATATAATATCTTTTCGGTTAGAGTAAGTTTAGTTAGTACTAACGTGTGTGATTTTCCCTTTGACATTTTTGTTTAAAACTGAAGGCAGAACAACAAGTTGAGAATCAGGTAACTGTGGTAACTTTCGTATCCACTTCCCATTTTGTAAGTGGCCATATTCATTTGCCTCTGCAAACTCTATTTGCTCGTCGCGCCTGGAAAATAATACAAATTTAAATCTCGTTAGATACTTCTTTGAAGTGGAACAAGTAAGGTTAATCAATATACGTAATAAAATGTCTATTTAATTACGGTTGGCAAGTTCTGTAATTTTTCAAAAACCTTTTAATTTTAGTTTTTTTTGTACTAGTTTTCGTTTATTTTAAAAAAATTATATGATTATACAGATAAAGAAATTACGCATATATTCTTTCAATTTACCTAGCTATTGATCTTATGAATGAATAGTAATATTATCGAGCCTTAGTGGCTTGCTGAAATTCCGAAAAATAAAACCAACTTATTAAATTATGTATTTAAATTTAAATGTAACTTTCTCTTGAACATAATAAATTTATAACTATGTTACTTTTGTTTTGATGAGCATAAATATCAATGTATGTTTGTATTAGATGTTAATAATAAAACATTAGTGTTTTTTCATATACAAACAATGATTTATTGTTGATAACGTTTTATATATAATCTCAATATTTCGACTTAGTCCAAGTCATCATCAGGAGTATACAATGTGTTAATCAATCTAAAAATTACTGAAAAACAAACAATCAATTTTAGTTGAAAATAAAATCCTACTGAACAAGCATGAATACTAAAAATTTTATAATGTTTTCTATAACGAAACTATAAAATACAAGATTACTAAGCTTATGCTTTATACTTATACTTCATACTTTTCCATATTTGCTTATTAATCTTGTATTTTATAGTTTCGTTATAGAAAACGTTATAAAATTTTTAGTATTCATGCTTGTACATTGTTGAGTAGGATTTTATATTCAACTAAAATTGATTGTTTGTTTTTTTAGTAATTTTTAGATTGATTAACACATTGTGATTGTATACTCCTGATGATGACTTGGACTAAGTCGAAATATTGAGATTATATATAAAACATTATCAACAATAAATCATTGTTTGTATATGAAAAATCACTAATGTTTTATTATTAACATCTAATACCAACATACATTGATATTTATGCTCAGCAAAACAAAAGTAACATAGTTATAAACATTAAAAATATCAGCAACAACAAAATATTATCGTATAATAAATTTACTTTTATCACATTTAAAAATATTAAATTTGCTTTAAATATGTGCCATATAAAATAATAATATGCAGTACATAATAAATTGTGTATATGTTGCGTCCTTATATCATCAAATAAAATAAAAAAATAAAAGATAAATATAAGAATATGAGAAAACAGAAAGAAGTTAACAAACAATATACATACTAGTAAGTCTAAATGACTACATGCATAAAAAACTTCTAACATAACTAAAATAATATTTTGGCTTAACAAATAAATTAAAAAAAAAAACACAACCCATAAAAACAAAATTCTTAAGGATTACTTTTAATTTTCTTTTTAAATGCTTAAGGATAGCTTTTCATTGTTGAAATGACTGATGACATAATTAATTTCATCAAAGAAAAAACTCAGCTTATTAAGTTGTTTTACCTAGCAATTGATGAGTGAACCGACATTTCGTTAACTGCTAAATTAATGATTTTATTTCGTGATTTCACTCGTTAAATTAAAATACAATATATGCATATATGTGCTTGAAATGTGGCCCTAACTATAACAGTTCAAAATATGGCTCACGAACAAAAAAGTGTGTGCATCCCTGTTAGACCATCTTTGTGTCAAAAATAAACTTCTTTAATCGTGATGAAAAGTTAGAATACAGAATATTTAAAAAGCTCTAAATGATAAATTATTACATATTCATTTAAAATTATTATTTATTTATTTATTAGTACAAATTACTTACCGCATTACTTTTATGGTATTATTTGAACGACAAAAACGCATTTTAAGAGCTTTATAAACATCGGCACTAACTCGTCCAGGAACAGTTAACACCAAATTGTGTGTATTTCTCATATCTTCTTCG
Source organism: Hybos culiciformis (assembly GCA_964007475.1). Taxonomy (NCBI): domain Eukaryota; kingdom Metazoa; phylum Arthropoda; class Insecta; order Diptera; family Hybotidae; genus Hybos; species Hybos culiciformis. The sequence continues at coordinate 38,796,510 of OZ023273.1, forward strand.
TCATTTGTAAAAATTACAAAAATTTTTTGGGTACCTTCATGAAACCGAATTTTAATATTTTTAGCTGGAATGCAAGCTTTCGCAAATAATTTTTTAATCTGATCTACATAAAGTTCACCAATATATTTAGCATTATCAAATCCAGAAAAAAAAACTGTATTGCACGGATCATAACCACATAATGTGTGGAAAGCTTCTCGTTCACCAGTCGTATTATTTGAAGATGTACGTAATAAATAATTTGGATAAAAAGCTCCAGCAATACAAATTTTTAAAATAATAGAACGTTCATGATCCAACCAATTTACGCGTTCAGTTCCTATGAATTCTTTAATTCCAATATGTTGCAATCGTTGTTGCAATTCTTTAATCAAAATATGCATTTCACGAATAGATTTCGTATTAATGTTGTAGCGACTAGCCCAACTTGCCTCACTGTCCTCATTAGGAAAATGTTTTTGCTCATATTTTGAAACCCAAACTTGATAAGCTTTCAGGATTGCTATTAAATCACTGCCTGAACCATCTGCCCAAGTTAATTTCTGACAATAAGCAGTTAATTCATTCTTATAAAAATTAAATACACTTTTAACGCTAAGTCCCGCAGCTGCAAAATAAATAGATTGAAAGTAAAGAAAAAATTATAATCTTAAAAATATTATTAAAAAATTCTTCAGAATTCTCCCAAACGTGACACGTAAATAAATCCTTTTATCTATTAACTCATAAGCTTTAAAGCTAAAAAAAATTAAGCATTGTTGATATTATAAAAAAAAACCAGTGTGAGAGAACAACAAAACTGGTGAAACAGAGCTGGTAACTTTGAAATAACAGTTTAAATTTTTGTTCCACACGTGACACAGAATGAAAAAATATGAAAATAAAAAAATATATGGGAATAATATTTTTTTGTAAAGCAATGTTTATATTACCTATTATAATTGTATCTTCCATTACACTAAAAATGTAACCAAATATAATCAACCTACTAAGCTGTATGTCAATGGGTAGTGCTGCCATTACACGACCAATAAATGTTAAATCACCATCAAATGGATCATATTGCCCATTTACTGTAAGAAGTAAAGCACCAAGCTCTTTTAGTAATAAAATTGTATTCTTAATATTTCTCAAATCTGGTGGTGACAAAGCTAGAGCTAAAATAGCTTGTGGGGGACCCATATCTAATAACTTGGCGCGTAAACATACATTTTCTAATGGACATCTAGTCATTTCTGGTACATCATATTCTTCCATATAGTTATCATAATAATATTTTGATACCAAGCGATAAACTCTTCCATTCATAACACGTCCAGCTCGCCCCGACCTTTGATTGCAACTTGCTTTTGAAGACCAATGTAATTCCAAGGAAGTTAGATTCGTACTTGTGTTGGTTACCAAAGATTTAGTTAAACAAAAATCAATAACTATAAAATGAAATAAAAATACAGTCAGTCTAGTTTAATTTTTTCCAAGAATAAAATCAAAGAAGAAATTACTAATTTTTTTAAAAATTTTTAAAGTAATTAAAATTTCCAAACCAGTACAAATCCTCTATTAATTTAGAATTTGCTTTTTCTTATTGAAAAAAATAATAATCACAATAAACTTAAATTCACGACATAAAAATTAAAAAACAAAATATATTACCATATTTAACATCTGGAACGGTAATTGAGCTTTCAGCAATATTTGTTGCGAAAATTATTTTCCTATAATTACTCGGAGGTCTTATAAAAGCTTTCTGTTGATCCTTGGGTGAAATTAGAGAATGCAATTTCACAGGAATAAACTTTATAAAGTTAGCTCTGAAAATAAAATAAATTAAAAAAGTCATGAATTAAAAAACATGTTTAAGGAGGCTGAGTGATCAGATAGATGATTCAAAGACACCCGTACCATTGTACAAGCTGAAAAAAATGGTTTTTTAATAAATTCTAAATGATTGAAATAAGGATTTAAAGTAAGTTCTTTTAACTGACTGGCCCCTGAATACCCTATCTCAAAACAAAATTATCATATTTATTTATTTTTAATTGGTTTAGCTTCAAACTTCAAACTGATAAAGAACTTAATTTTGATTGTATCGTATTTAGTTAAATTTTATGAAAAAAATTAAAAAGGATAAAATGAAAAATTTTTACTTACAGATCATTTACTGTTTCAAGAGTTTTTTCCATCTTTTCTATTTCATTAATACCGGGCAAGAATATTAAAATTGATGGTTTATAATCAAATGGTAAAATATCTGTTGATGCGGCATCCATTTTATCCATAACAATAATTAATTTTAATGCTATTTTATAAGTATCATCTGATATTCCTGGTTCGTCATAATTTATATCAAGGTTCTAAAGTAATAAAAAAAAAACTAAGTTTTATTGAATACATTTTGGGGAACCTCATTTTTACCGCTCTTAATCGTGCCAATTCATCGATATAAAAATGTTGTATATCGAACATACGCCTCTGACTACATTCTATAATTGGAGCATTAGATATCTTCCCACGACGTATAAAATGAAAATAATCAGAAAACTAAAATCAGAAAAAAAAAATTTATTTTGAAAATATTTACATGATTAAAATTCAAGATTTATAAATTAACGGTTTTGAAACATGATAATGTTAACGTGAAAAATTTTATATTTTCTTTAAAACATTTCAATAGTTAGCTTACAATTTTTGAATTAATTGTAGCTGACATTAAGATAATTTTTGTATTCGGTGATATGCCAATCAATAATTTTCGCACAACAATTAATAAAAAATCCATATCTTGATCCCTTTCATGTACTTCATCCAAAATTATATGAGTATATCGTGACATTTCTTTGGTTCTAATTAATTTTTGAAGTAATACACCTGTTGTGCAATATAATAAGCGTGTATCTGGACTAGCGTTTTCATGTAAACCAACTTGAAAACCAACTACTGATCCTATTGGAAATGATTTTTCTTCGCATACTCGCTTTGCAATTGACTAAAAATTAAAAGAAATATACATTTTATTTAACCTAATCAAAATAAAAATTGCAAATAAAAAACATTACAATAGCAGCTATACGTCTTGGTTGAGTACAGACAATGTTACAAAATTCATTACGTTCTGCAGCATTTTCTAAAATATATTGTGGCACTTGAGTTGTTTTACCACAACCTGTGCTCCCTTCAATAATAACAACACGATTTTCGTCAATTAATTTTAAAATTTCATTTCGATATGGAGCAATTGGTAGATCAACCCCATACTCTCCCGATGGTTTGCAATCATATTTTTGATAAATCTCATCATTATTATGTATTTTTCTTTTTTCATCGGCCATATCAATGTCATCGAGTTCATCAATAAAAGATGAATTTCGTGATGATGGTCCAGCGCGTGACTTAATGTCATTATCATCAGTTATTTCCTATTTAAAGAAAGAAAATTTTTTTATTTTGGATTTTGGGAAGAAGAAAAAATTATACCTATTAATTATTATCAAAAATGATTAAGTACGATATGTCTCATTGGACACTAAAATTTATGATTTTCCATAAACGTCTACCAAAATGCGAAACATTAAACAATGCCCGGGAATCCTAAATGGTGTGTGAATTTCAACGACGGATTTGATTTAAAAACATATCGGAATCGGAATTCGACGCATAATTGAAATAATAAATAACTGTAAGTATTTATTAAAAATTTATAGTTTCCGAAAAAATTATCGAATTTCTACCTACCTACCTTAGAATAGATAGATATAATTATGAAGTATCTAGACCTACCTGCATCATTTCCTTTTTTTCAGCATCGGCATATTTTTGGACATATTCAGTTCCGTCGCCACCATCAGTTTCACGTTTCACAATATCAGTTGAATAATTTTCTTTTATTTGACGTCGCCCAGCAAAAGTGCCGCTCGAAACTACAACACGCTTGAAGGGTTTTGAAAAATTAAAGAAATCCATAATTTCATCATCCATGGTGATGATCAGCTAAACCACTTTCTCCTATTCTGATAAATTTATATAGTAGGTATAACAGGTACCTATAACGATTATGATCTTATCTCTAGTCAGTGCTAGTGTTTGTAAATTGTGCTGTTCTGTGCTATAGTTTTTTTTGCTTCTTAAATTGCTTTATTTTTTGCTTAAATTGTTTTTTTTTTGCTTAAATTGCTTTTTTTTATAAATTTTTATGTTTTATTATCAACTCAATTCAAATTCAAAACAAAAATTATTGAAAAATGAAGATGAAAAATGAAGATGAACGTCTAACGAGAAATAGAACGATGAACCTTTTGAAAAACCATAAAACATAATGCTGGGTTTACATGCTCATGCAATTTGAGCAAATTGTCTTCAATAAACAAATTGGCGCAAGTAAATCGTTGCATGTAAACAAAAGCATGAAGCTTGCACAAGCCAAAAAATGTGGCTTGAGTAAAATCTGTTTGCTCGAACTTTTGTTCAAATAAACGAATTTTATACCATTTAATTGAATCTCAGTTCATATAAATCGAATTTTAAACCATTTTATTGTTAGTATAAATTTAAATTTAAAGCATTTTATTGAATTAATTCATCATCGAAATTTCCCATTTTGTTATCACACAAATCTTTTCACCAACAAAATTTTCAAACTACCATGAACATTATAAACGTAAACATAACTTCAGTTCATTTTGTATAAATTGCATGCACAAATGTGCATCAGGATTTGCATGAGCATGTAAACCCAGCATAAATCACAAGTCACAATCACAAAGGCGGCAAACAAAACAAAATTTTTATTTTTTTGTTTTGTTTGTCAAGCTGTTTACAGTTATTTCCCAGCAAATATTTACCCACCGAATATGAAGTTAATATCAGTTTACAAATACCTGATAATTGCTTCATAATTGCTGTGGTTTTACAATGAAATATTTTCATGCATGCGTTTTGCTTCTAGGTGGTAATATTACCCTGCCGCTAAATGGAATGAAACGAAAATGAGATAAAAATCAATAATGCCTTGTTTATAGCTACCACAGTAATATCTTGTTTACACCAAAATGGAATCATACTTTAATCCTACTTTAATCCTATGATTCAAACCGTACGTTTACACCAAAAAAAAGTGGGACTTATTTGACATTAAAAAAAATAAAGTTGTACAAAAAATTTACGAATAAAAAATTGATGAAATTAATGATAAAATACCTACCTAAAATTTTAAAATAAATAATAAAAAAAAGTTTTCTTTTCTAGTCAATTTCTGTTATGTTAAAGATTGATTAAAAAAAATTTTAATTTTTTCTGAAAATTTTAAAATATTTTTCATTTTTGTTTGTCAATAAACTATTTTTTATTACAATTGACAAATCAAATTGTCACTTGCCACAAATTTCCATAGAAACACAACTTCGTTTATTGTGCCACAATCATATTTAGTAAATTAAGCTATGTTTTATTCCAATTTATTTCAATTCATCCCTGAAATTTTTCTCGGATTGGCCAATCCAACTTCTAATCCGAGAAATTTTTTTATATGAAAATGCGAGTTTCAATCAGACAAATATCCTATGATTGGTTTCAATCCGCTTTTAATCCCTTGGTGTAAACACCGTATAAAGTAGTTTTTGGAGGAATGTTTCGGAAACCTATTCACAGCTAATTCTATCTGAAAGTAAAAAATTAACTGCAAAAAATATAAAAAAAAAAAAAAATTTTGACAGGAAAAGGTATGTGAAAAAATAAATTCAGAAAGGAAGGAAACATAATGAAAAAGAAACAAAAAAATAATTTTGTGAAGTAATGAAATTTTTCAGATAGCAAAAGAAAATAAATTTTCTTAATTATTTGAAAATATTTTTAAAAAAATTCTTTTTACGAAAAATAGATAAAATTAATATCTTCATTTTCAGTAAATTTGCTTAAATATAAATAGAATAATAACAAAGAAAATCGATTTTTACGGTACAATTTTTTAAGATAGGTAAATTAGCTATAAACAAGGCATAAATTTAGTGGCTTCTCCACATAAAAATTTACATAAAAATTTTTAAGATGAAAACATTCCGTAAAATTTTTATTTCGTGTTTTTTTTTAGTTAATTTTGTAAAAATTACATAATTTCATACAAGAAATATGAGAGAGAATTTTACATTACATGTTATTTATGATGAATTAGTACTTTGCAGAAATTTAAAGTGTAAGGAAATACATGAGAGAAAAAGGGAAGGATAACATATGTCGTTAACGTTTCATTTCATATCTATTATACTGATACAGGAATTTATGATCGATGATCGAGTCCATTTTTAAATTCTTGTAGGTATTAAATTTAAATATATGTAATAATGATATTGATATTGCTAATCATAATTAAGCTTTATTTACATGCATCGAGCAAACACAATTTGCTGTAGAACCAGCAAAATTTTTACGTCAAAAAATTTGAAATGAATTTATAGCAAAATAATTTTGAATTTAAAAACAGTATTAAATTTTTGAAAAAAAAAATAAATAAATAAACAATTACCTTAAAACCAAATTTTAATTAATTTTTTTTGAATATTTTGATTGTTATCAAAAAAGAATTTGTCAAAAAAAAGCAAATATTTTATAGTTGAAAAAAATATACTTGAGAAAGTATATTTTTATAGCAGCATTTTTATTATTGTAAAAACAATTTTCGGAAATGCTATAATGCTGCCATAAAAGCACGTTATCTACTTTCTCTTTCGGACACATGAAATTTTTATATGAAAATTGTCTGACTCTCTATTTTTCCAGCAAAATTTATTTGCTCGATGCATGTAAATCCAGCTTTACCTACATAAAATATTTTAATTCAAATTATTAAGATAATTTTTGACAGCTGAAAATAACTGACTTTGAAAATATACTTTTTTTCACTCTTGGTGTTTATATTCCATGCTTTCTTAAAACTAGTACAGCAAAATAAAATCCAAGCCGTTCTGTTTGCAGTACCAAACGCGTCATTCTTGTTCAAAAATTCAAAGTGATAGGACGTGATTTTTCTTTAAATACTGAGAAAAAAAAATAGTAATAATTTTCAATTTTATAACAAACTTAAAATAGGTAAAGAAAATAATATTTTTTTTTTTTTTATATTAATTAAAATCAATTGAGTTAATAAATAATTAATAAAATAAAACTATAGTTACCTGAAAATTAATAAATAAAATTTCTAAAAACTGCGGATTGTAGTTTTCGAAAATTTCAAAATGGCCGAATATTGATTTTTCTCTAAATTTAGCAAAAAAAAAAAAAATTTCCCTTTATTTTTTCAAATCAATATTTCGAAAAATTTTTGTTTTCAAAATAAAAACAAATATTTTTTAGAATAATTTTATAAATTATATTTTTTTATATTACTCAATTAATTAATCGATTATTATAAATTTATAAGTACAAAAATCTATATTGATTTTTTTTCAATTTTGTTCGCCATATTTGTTAAAAAAAAAATTTTATTAAGTTTTTTTTTTTCTAGAAAACTAATCTCTCCCTGGCATCGGAAACTATGGTGTGTATGTGTTAAACAAAAGTGGAGAAATTTATTTTACAGGGAGATTAATTGAAAAATTAATACCAAAAAAAAAAAAAAAAATACCAAGCGCCGCCGCCGTTTGTTTTTAATTTAAATGAAAAATGGCGGACGATGAACAATTTTCATTATGTTGGAATAATTTTAATACCAATTTATCGGCTGGTTTTCATGAATCTTTATGCAGAGGTGATTTGGTTGATGTAACTTTAGCTGCCGAAGGACAATTTATAAAAGCACATCGATTAGTTTTATCAGTATGCTCACCATATTTCCGAAAAATGTTTACACAAATGCCAACAAATCAGCATGCGTTTGGTAAGTTGTTACTTTAGATTTAATTGCTGTTGTAGGCTTAAATTTTGCTATTTTCGTTTCTATTAGCATTCTAAAAAAAAAGCCTACAGGTAAATGTGCCTGCCTATCTAGGGTATATCTACTACTATCTTACCTATTGTCTTTTTCAAAGTACCTTGGTAAATAAATATCAAGATTGGTATATAAGTATCAGCCTACTTATCTAAAAAAAAACGTCGTCCCGCGTTTTACTTAATTTTTTACCTACAACCTACCTATCTATGCATATTTACAAATATCAAGAAAAAAAGACTTATTTGGTAGGAATTAAAATAAACGAAAACGTTTGAGGGGGGCCATATCTCTGAAACGGTTTTAGGATTTGGGGGTTTGGCACCGCCTCTTTTCAGCCAAAACGGTAGGGATCTGCACTTACGTCATCCACCTACTAAAAGTACGAAATATCAGACATAACTGAGCGTGAGCCTAAGGTGTAGGTAGGTTGTTGGTTTTTTCAACCTAGTTACCAACCTAACCTTATCTAAATTTTTAATAGCCTACCTATATATGGGTTCCTATTTAAGTCTTGTTTTTGATACCATATAGAAGATACATTTATTTATTCGTTTTATCAAATTTCTAAAAAAAAATTTTTTCTTTAATATCCTTTTTTTAATTGCAGTATTTTTAAAAGATGTAAGTCATTGTGCGTTAAAAGATTTAATTCAATTTATGTATTGTGGTGAAGTTAATGTTAAACAAGACGCATTACCTGCATTTATTAGTACAGCTGAAGCGTTACAAATAAAAGGTTTAACAGATGTAAGTACAAATATCTTGTTTACAGCTATTAATTATAGAAAATTAAAAAGTATTTACTTAGTACCTAACTATACCTAATACATACTACTGAAAAATAAATAAATACAAAGAAAATTAGATGAAAATATTACTTAGTTACAGCATATGATCTTCTGAATAAGATACCTATGGATAGGTAGTTTAAATTTAAGATTTCACACCAATCAGAAAAATTTTTTTTTTCTAGATAGACAACTTGCCTAGTTATTTTATTTTTTGTCAAATATTACATTATCCAAGTTTCAACATACCTAATTAAAAATATTTGAGGGGAATAGACATAGGATAAAGTTTTTTTTCTTCTTTTTTTCCCCTCTACACTTTGCTTCAGAATCACACACAACAGTGTTTTTTTTTTTTGTGATTGTTCTGATATTTATTTCGTAGGTATAATATAGCATATTATATGCTGCAACATTTTTTTCATCAACGCATTCGCATATATACCTTCATATTTTTTTTGCCATGAAAAACATAAATAGAAGATATTATTAAAAAAAAATATGTAAGTATTTGTAACTTAAAAGTAATGAAATATCGATAGATAGAAGGAAATGCATTGTTGCCACAATGACCTTTAAACTCAAATTTTTTTTTTTTTGTGTCAAAGAAAAAACCAAATTTGATATTCCTACACCCTCTGGACAGTTATAATGAGTTACGATCAAACTTAAAAATCTTACGAAAATCCTATTTTCCTTTCTAATCCAGTTAATTTAGTAATGAATTTCATGAAAATAGAATTTTCGTTTGATGCTTTCGTAGGGCAGTTTATATAATACTAATCCAAGAGTTTAATTTCAATTGATTTAAACTATGAATTTAGTCCAATATTTGTAGTAGTAGACTCTTTGACTAGGTACATAAATATTAATAATAATTAATAGACAATTTTTTTTTATTAATTTAAGGGTGATCCTGCACCATCACAATCTCCAGCTAAACCTTCTACACCAGCACCTTCACATCAAATACCTGCACAGCCATCAATAGTTACATCACCGCGAGTGAAACCTCAACAACAAAGAACAACTAGTAATGTAAGACAACAAACCCAATATAAAATTGAGTCTGATGATAGTGAAAAACAAACTCAAATAGTTTTACAAGCCACAACACCGGTTGTATCGACGCAACAACAATCCCAGCCCCAAACAATTCAAGTACAACTTCAACCACAGCACACTGTACAAATTCATTCAACAACAGCAACAGCAGCAGTAACGCAAAAACGTCAAGCTCAAAAAAGTATTTCCGCACATCAATCTAAGCGGACGAAAATAATACAAGCTGATCCATTAGATAGCTCTGAACCAACTCAAATCACCGTACAAACCATTACAGAAAGTAAATCAGCTGGTAGTGATGGAGAATATATTGATTTGCCTATGGAACTACCCACTAAATCAGAACCTGAATATGCCGAAGAGGCTGGTGAAGTTGAAACAGTAGAACAAGAAGCTTCATATGTTGAAGATGATTCCTATGGTGATATGAAATATGATGAAAGTTATTTTACTGAAAATGATGATGCAGGTGGTCCAACTAGTAGTGGTGCAGCAACATCGGCTGCAACCACCGTGCCAACTCAAACAATAAAACAACAAACACAATCATTTTCAGAATCGTTCGTTGGTGATGCTGGTGACCAATCCGCAACTGAAGCACAAGGTTAGTTACATAATTCTATGGTGACAAAAACTGTTTGGGAAGTAATGATTTAATAATCTCTTAATTTTTTTTTTATTGTAAATGAATATTTTACCAGAAAAAATTTGTTTTAATCTAATTAGAAATTAATGAGATGATTTTTTTTTTTTTTCCAAAATATTTAAAAATTAAATATGAATTTGGATAACTTTATTATATGTATTTGAAATAAGTGTACTGAGAAAAATGTTTGGAATCAATTTAATAGTAATTGTTAGTTTCTTTTAGTTTCATATTGGTAAAAAATGTTCATTGCAGTAAAAAAAAAAATTACTTCCTTTAAATTAATTTAAGAAAGATCATTATTTGTTATTTCCATAATATTTTTTAATTATAAAATTACTAAATAATCAAAACACCTTACCACTTATTCACTTTATAATGTTTATAAAATTGTGATCTATCTTAAAATAATTTTGTTGAATTATTTTTAAGTTAATTTAAGTTGATATTTATTGAATACATAAATTTTAGATATTTATATCGTTTAAAGATAACATTTGATTCTTGTGGTCTTTATAAATAACTCATGAATATTTTTGTAACAAAAAATATTAAAAACAAGATTCTCAAGATCAAATGGATATCATATTTTCGGAAATATTCGATTCGGATTTTAAGTTTGTCTAATTTTGTTCCGGAGATATTTTAGGAGGTAAGTATGTATAACATTTTAGTGGAAGTAATACGGAAACAAAAAATTTCGGTGAACTTGAAATTAATGGAAAATTTTCCCAGAATTAAAAAAAAAATTGATTAGTAATTCAAGTTGTTAAGAGAATATTATTTTCTGTAATAAATTTACATCCGTCCTTGCATTTTTTTTTGATAAAATTGTTAATTGTGATTTCACAGAAAATGTTTTATTATTCTGATTCTAATTTACATTAGTTGCTATATTACATTATATATTAGTAATATAAATTGAATTTTACTTATTTAAATTTTTTTTAAATAACTAGCTCCTTTGGCATATTTTGCTACAGCTTAAAAAAAGTATACATTATAAAAATAAGAGAAAAGGGGATAAAAAAAAAATATTTCGGTTTTCGTATTCCACTAAAATTTTATTTAGCTCCTGGAATAAAATTTCGTGTTAAAATTAAAAAAAAAAAATTATAAAAACAGAAAGAAATAAATGAACCATCCATCACCAGCACAAAATTTATTATGAACAATGATGGTACAATGGAAATTTTTTCGATGGACCAACTGTTGTCAATACTGCTCCAAAAGAATTCTATAGAAAATTCCTCAGAATTTTTTTGGTATTAAGAAAATAAAACTTATAGGTGGGTATTATTTTTAATATTTTACAAATAAAATTAGTATTAGTTTTCTGAATTTTTTTTTTGATTTTTTTTTTTCCAATATACTGGAATTTATGCCGTTGAGTTCAGTAAATTGCTAAAAAGAATCAAAAATTTTTATTTATATATCTTTTTTAAGTCGGAAAGTTTTTTACGTACCGTGTCCCTAAGTTATCAGTTAAAAAAAAATACTTTCAAAAAATAAAAATTTAATTATCAAAAATTTATTTTTTTAATGACATTAATTAACTTAATATGAAGATAAATTTAAAGTATTAATCTAATATATTTTAGTATTAATTTGTGTGAATTTGTATACTATTTCTTTAATTAAAAAAAGGTAAGTAAGTATTTTTAAAATAAAAGTTATAAGGATTAATAGATTATATTTTTTTTCCATACAAAACTAAACATTACAAACATTTTAGATACCAAACTTGCATAAAAAACATTGTGGGCTATATATTTTGATTTTTATTTAATTCTGGAAAGATCGAAATAAGTAATTTTTTTTTTTTTATAAAAATCATCTGTATCCCTCATTTTAATTCGAGTGAAATTGAAAATGCATACCTTCGGAGAAACTCACGGAATTGTAATTCCATGATTTTAGTCAGAAAACAAAAGAGAAATCATATAAATATTTTGATATATGTGTAATTAATTTAATAATTATAATGTGCTAAAATTGATAAATTTATTGAGTTGAACAAATTAAAAATTACGAAAAAAGTTTTTTTTTCTTTAGAAAATGTGATCAAATTCAAAATCGATAAAAATGATGGACTCAGTCAAACTCATTCTGTGGGTTTTGCCAACGATAGTAATTCATTGAATTTTATCAAAATAGAATGATAATAGTTAAATACCGTAATAAGATTGTTCGATCTTAATTCGTAATAATCTGCAGCACGTTTTTTTTCATCTGTACTTTTCCATTTGAACTATTTTTAGAGTTTCTGGTTCATGGTTTAAAAAATCAGGAACCATGTCGTTGAAAGACATGAAATTTTAATATGATCGCAAATTTTTTCTGTACACCACTGCAAACTATTTATTAAAAAAATGTTCTGTACATGTATATAATGTGTTTGCTAAAGACGTAATTAACCATAGATATGTACATAGTAAAAAATTGCAAGTGTTTTTTTAAACTGTAAAGGCAGTTTCCTTTTAAATTTCAGAGACTAAACTTTTAGTTTCTATTCCAATATGTCTAACGCGCATCATGAAAAAAAGATTTTGTTATTAGCAAAAAAACAAATTTAATTCATTTTTTTGACAGTCCCTCCGTGTCAAGCGACAGAGTCACATTCAATTTTTATTTCCATTGAAATTTGTAGAAAAATTAATAAATTTAAAAGTTATTTGAGCTGTATAATATTAATTAATAAAAATGTGTAGATAAAATTTCCACTTTTCGGAATATCACAGTGCAGCAGCTTTTCTCATTGTAAAAATATTTGCCTGCATTATTTTATCGACAGAAATATTCAAAATAGAAAAATGTATCATGTTCGTTATGTACTTTTACCAAATATCAGGTTTAAAAATACATGGCAGATATTCATACATTTTTTATTTTCAATTATTTCTGATGAGAAAATTATGCAAGGAAATATTTTTATATATGTAGATAATTGTTGCACAATGATATTCCGCAGATGTCTGAATTTTCTCGATCCATTTTTATTAAATAAAATTACAGCTCTCGAATTAATCAATTTTCATACAAATTTCAATGGAATAAAAATTTTATGTGACTATCATAATTATAATAAAAACAAGTGAATATTGTTAGCTTAACAGCGGTAGGACTATGATGTTGAATTAAAAGGCTAATTAAAACATGAACTAAAATAATATTTTAGGAACAAGTTAAGCTCAGCTCCTTAGTTCAACATGGGTAGATAGGAACAATTTGATTAGATTTGGAAATTGTTAGAATTTTTTTTTATATTACCGAACCGTTGTAATTAGAGTGAAAAATTTTATTTTTTTTTTCACTCTTTCATCACTTCCTTCTTCGCAAAGGAACTAAAAAATAAATAAATAAAAATCGCTCTTCGGGAACGCAATTTAAATTTTTTTTTTGCTCCCAAAATAAAAATAAAATAATCGAAAAAATAACACTCTTAGGGATGGAATATTTTTGTTAATTTTTTCACTACTTATTAGAACATTTTGTTAGATAGAGAAATAAAATAAAAAAATTTTCGATCTTTCCTAGGCATAGAAAAGAGAAACGGGAAAAATATCACTCTTTGGGAACGAAATTATTTATTTTTATTTTTTCGTCCCTAATGCCTTGTTTATAGGTACCACAGTAAAGTAATTTTTGGAGGAATGTTCCGGAAACTTATTCACAGCTAATTTTATCTGAAAGTAAAAAATCAACTGCATAAAATATAAAAAAAATATAAATATTAATCATCTGAAAATTTTGACAGGAAAATGTATCTGAAAAAAAATTCAGATAGGAAGGAAACGTAATGAAAAAGAATCAAAAAAAATTTTTGTGAAGTAATGAAATTTTTCAGATAGCAAAAGAAAATAAATTTTCTTAATTATTTGAAAATATTTTAAAAAAAATTCTTTTTACGAAAAATAGATAAAATTAATATCTTCATTTTCAGTAAATTTGCTTAAATATAAATAGAATATAACATAGAAAATCGATTTTTACGGTACCATTTTTTTCAGATAGGTAAAGTAGCTATAAACAAGGCATAAAGCCGGAATGTCGTTAAAACAGATTTTAGCAACAGAAACAGAATCCCATACATTTGAACAGAATTTATTCTGCGACAGAATTTTACAACAGAATTTAGCGACAGAAAAATTCATTCTGTCCACAAAATTTGAATAACCTCAAACGAGGTTATTTTCTGCCAGAATGTCAATTGAATTTAATTAATTTTTTTTGAAGTTAATACTTTAGGCGCGTTGTATTAATGAGTAATTCTGTAGGGGGTAAAAATTGTTTTACTCATTCGAAATTCGAGTTCGAAAAAATCGACAGGCGTACCGTTTGAATACTCAAAAAAATGAGTGGTCCACTCAATAATCAATTGTTATTTATAAAAACAAAATAATTTGGCGCGAAAAATTTAAATTCAAATTATTTTTTAAAAATCTTTCGTTTACAAATTATTTAAAATTTTTTTTTTTCAAAATAGGTAGCTCTGATTAAATAAAGATTATCTGACCAAAAATTTGGGTAGGGACTTACGATTAGGGCCTTCCCTGGTTAAAATATGCAAAAAAAAATTTTTTTTCAAAATAGGTAGCGCCGGTGAAGTAAAGATTTACCTGCCGAAAAATTTTGGGTAGAGAGCTACGGTTAGTTCGTGCCGGCTCAAAATCAGGGTTGCCAACTCTTGACCGAGGAAAAACAGGAGAGTTGAAAAAACAAAAAAAATGTAGATAGAAAAATAAAAAAAAAAAAAATAAATAAATAAATATTTGAAATTAAATTAAATTTAACATTCAAATTAAATAGTGAATTTAAATAATTTTTAAAAAATTCAAAATTTCAACAAAAAAAAAATAATTTCTTTTAACTTTTTTTTTGTTTATCATATGTTAGCGACACTTAGTGTTCTAATTTTTAATAAATTCTTCCACAAGAGCGTCTGATAAGGAACTACGTTCCAAGTTCCAATAATAAATTACATTATTATTAACATAAACAAACGAAACATAAAATAAACCGCAGATAAAAAAGAATTCAAATTAGAATAAAACTTTATAAAAAGTAATATAAAATAAATACAATAAATAAAAATACATAATAATTGAAATTAGAAAAAGATTAGTAAATTAATAAGATCAATTATTTCTTAAAGTTATATAATAACTTTGTTTTGGAACAAATGATACTAAATGAATTACAAAGTAAAATGACATCTATTGGTGAATAGCATATGTGAATTTCTATTTTACTTTAAATTTATTAATTTTTAAAAAAACTGGTAAAATTTAAAAAAAAACCTGGAGACTGGAGTTTTAGTTGAAAAACTGGAAACTCCAGGGTAAAACATCCCAGTTGGCATCCCTGCTCAAAATATTCAAAAAAAAACACACGAAGCAGTCATAAGAACTGCCGAAAGAATACTTAGATATAACAGTGGCTACAAATAATTGACTGATGGACTGATTTTTATTTTAGTTTATATTTTGTACTGAGCAGTTCATCATTTGTAGCCACTGTTATTTCATAGTTTAAAGCTAAATCGTTCATTGAGAACAATTTTTGTTTCTGTTTTAAAGGCAGCAATCTCCTGAGATTCTGGGGGGTTATTATGTAACTCGATTCTAAAATGAAATTCGAGTGAAAACTGAAATCGGAATTATGTAATTCGAATTCGGATTTTTATTTTTCAAGATAAATACACGATAAATACAACTCGAAAAACGAATAAAAATTATTCGAATTTTGGAAATTTTGTTGGATAACTTTTTTCCAAACGGAAAAAAACTAAATAACCAACCAAAAAAATATTTTGTTTGAAATTTAAGTCCATTTTGAAATAAAAACTTGATTTTTATTTAAAATTTTCAATTTTTTCAATTTTTTTAATATGTAAGTCCTATTCGAATTCGGATTGATTCGAAAGTTTTTTCGATTCTATTATAAAATGGTATTATGTAAATCGAAAGTAAAACAATCGAATAAAGACAGCTTTAAAAGGTCGGCTACAATGTTTTATTCGAATAAAAAAATGTCAATATCATCTGTTTGTTGTTTGTTTTGATTTTATTTTTAAAATTGTTTGAAAATTTTAAATAAAAAAACAAAGTGTTTTTTTTCCTAAAGTTAAATAATAAATTTTTGGCGATAATGCCGTTTCCTTGAAACTCTCAGAATGGGCTGAAACTTGGAGGGGGGTAGAGGTGGTGCCTAAACTCCCAAAACGGAAATCAGTTCTTGGGTCAAAGGCCCCATTTTGCGAGAAGGCCTCCATTTCGGAGTTATGGCCCTTCAAAATTTTCATACCTTACTTCATACGTTTTTTAAACAGAACTTTGACTAGAAATTAATTTTTCAAAAAGCGGTGTGGAGGGGGCGGGGCGGCATGCTGGCGGTCAGTGGGATTTGACCGCCCCCCCGTTTTTTGAAAAATTAATTGCTCGTCAAAGTTCTATTTAAAATTTTTTGTGAAAAGGCTCATTCAATGTACAAAAAGTTTAAAAAACGTATTTCATATGAAGTAACGTATGAAAATTTTGAAGGGTCATAACTCCGAAATGGAGGCCTTCTCGCAAAAACCCTCTCGGATTTAACATTTTAGGGACCGCCTCTATTACCTACCCGAAAATAGGGCAAAACGGGCACAAAAAAATTTCCATACAAAAATATATGAAAATTTTGGGGGGCTCTATCTCCGAAACGGGGCCTTTGCCCCAAGAACTGATTTCAGTTTTGCGAGTTTGGGCTCCGCCTCTACCCCCCCCTCCAAGTTTCAGCCAATTCTGAGAGTTTCAAAAACGGCAGTTTAGCCAAATTTTTAATTAATGGAATGTGTTTGACTTCAAATACATTTTGGAAGAAATTTTTTTTTTGTTTTACTTTTTTATTATTTATTTCAAATTTAATATTAATATAAAATATGATTTAATAATAAATAAATTTAATTTTTAAATAATAACACTCAAAATATATTTTTTAATTTAATTTTATTAAAAATGTAATTACATTTCAAACAAATTATTTTCTTTTTTGGTTTTTTTTTCTTTCCGTTTGATAAATAGTTATCGAACAAAATTTCCGAAATTCGAATAATTTTTATTCGTTTTTCGAGTTGCATAATGCCGTGTATATATATCGTCTATATAATGCCGTCAATATTCATAGCCAACTTTTTAAAATAAAAAAAATAAAAATAAAAATCCGAATTCGAATTACATAATTCCGATTTAAGTTTTCACTCGAATTTAAAACAACAAACATATGATTTTGACATTTTTTTATTCGAATAAAACTTTATAGCCAACCTTTTAAAGCTTTCCTTTATTCGATCATTGTTTGACTTTCGATTTACATAATATCATTTCATAATAGAATCGAAAACAACTTTCGAATCAGTCCGAATTCGAATAGGAGTTACATAATAACCCCCCTGACCAGAATTTCAGGGGGTCTACTATGTAACTATCTACTTTCGCATTGAAGATCCGAAAATAGGATCCGAAAGTAGAATCCGAAAATTGACAAAATCGGTACTATGTAACATTTTCGAACAGACTTGCGCAAACTCTATGTTAAAGTGTGTAAAACCTTAATTTAAATGTCAAATTGTCGAAAAAAAAACAAAATAAATAAATTTTTTTTCAGTTTCGTTTGAAAATTATTTATTATTATTTTTGGCTAAACTACAGTTTCCTTGAACCAGTCAGAATGGGCTGAAACTTGGAGGGGGGATAGAGGCGGTGCTCAAACTCCCAAAACTGAAATCAATTCTTCAAAAGGCCCCGTTTTGGAGATAGGGCCCCCCAAAGTTTTCATACATTTTGTAGATTTTTTTTGTGCCCGATTTGCCCTATTTTTGGGTACGTGGTATAGGCGGTTCCTAAAATGTTAAATCCGAAACGGTATTTGCGGGAAAGCCCCCATATCGGAGTTATGACCCTTCAAAATTTTCATACTTTACTTCATACGTTTTTTAAACAGAACTTTGACGCCGCAAATCGCACAAAAAAAATCCATACAAAAATGTATGAAAACTTTGGGGGGCCTTTTCCCTGAAAACTGATTTCAGTTTTGGGAGTTTGGGAACCGCCTCTATCCCTCTTCCAAGTTTCAACCCATTCTGAGTGGTTCAAGGAAACTGAAGTATCGCCTTGTTTTTTTGGAAAATTTTTAATAAAAATTTTGTAAATATTTTAAATATTAATTTTTTTCTTTTCTACTTGCATTTTTTTTTTTTAAATTATTATCCAATTCCATTTTTTTTTTTTAAATCTACTTTTAAAATTTAATCACTTGCGTTCGAAACAAAAATTGTTATCGAGCGAAAAGTTATTAAAATCCGAAAATAACAAGTCGAAATTCGAACTACATAGTGAGCCGTATTGTTGCAAGTCGATATTCGCATCGGCATGTTGCTACCCTGCTAGCTTGGAAGTATATTAGAAGTACTTTTGAATCACGTAGTCTCGTTTATTCTTTATTTGTTTTTATAGTGAATTTTGTACTGATTTATGAATGGGCTCGGGAAAAAGTTCAGTAGTTTCTCCTCCCATTTACTACCACATACAAACAACTATCTCTTTTAATATGAAACAGAACATGCTTCATTTTATCGACAATTCATAACTTTTCCATTACTTCTGCACTACTTCATAATCACTACTTCTTCACTACTTCTAAACTACTTCTTCATTACTTCATAATCACCACTTCTTCAGTACTTCTTCACTACTTCTTCAATACTTCATTACCACTACTTCTTCACTACTTCTTCGCTACTTCATAATATCATACCTTTCTGTTAATAAATACAACAAGTAGTTTATCCGTGAAAGAATTTTAAACTTAAAATTTATTATAAATAAGGGTGGCCAAATGTCCACAATTATTTTATAATAAGTTTTAAGTTTAAAATCCTTTCACGGATAAGCACTCAAATTTTTTATTTTAAATCATGAATTCTTTATTTATTATTTTTTATTATTACTATTTTTTTTCAGTCAGATTTATATTTATTTTTAAAAAATCTATTGTGTGCTCGAAGCACGCTTTTTTTTAATTGTTTTTCAAAAGAAAGATGATCCATTGAAGATCCACACGCACCTAAAAGAAAATTATATTTGTTATTTAAATTTTTTTTAATTTTTACTAAAAGCTGTTACCATATAAAGTTTTTTGAAATAAATTCAGGAAATTTAAACTTCGAAGCTAGTTGCAGCATTGCCATTAGATTTCTCAGGACTATGTTGAGTTCGAGCGAAATTGTCTAAATGCTTGTAGCGTGATTCGTCTTCTTTTTGTTGTTTTGCTAGCATAGACATGGCATTTTGAAAAGTTTTTTTTTGACATATCAAACAATTAATTATGAACCTCTTTTTTAAAGGTCTATTGGTGACCCTATTATTAAATTAGGAATATTATTATTATTTTTTTTTTAAATAAAACGGAGAAATATGTTTCAACAAGAAAAATAAAATAATTATTATATTTTTTTTTCTTGTTCAAAATAAAATAATTATAATTTTATTTTTCTTGCTAAAAAAATGTCTTTGAAAATTTATTCCTAATTCCTACCTATCCTTAATTTTTGCATGAAGAAATAATTTAAAAAAATAAAAGATCTTACCTGTAAATTAATATTGATAATGATAATTTTTTTAAGTTAATTTAATTTTATTCAGATAAAAAACAATTTTCCACTTTTTAAATGAATTATTCCAAGTTTTTAATCTTATTTAATTAATTTCCAATAAAAAACAATCCACGTTTGATTTTTTTTTTATGAGTGATTCATTAGTACCTACTGTAGTTTTAAACTACTTTTAAACTACTTTAAAACTATTTTTAAAGTACTTTTAAACTACTTCCGATAAGTAGAAATAAAAACGAGAAGCCGAATAAAAACATTTTTTTTTCTTTGTTACTGTCTCTTTTAGGAAGTAGTTTTTTTGTAATTATGAACTACTTCCTAGTGCGTTATAGTAAATAGTAAAATACATACACAATTTTCTAAGAAAAAACCAATACAGTCTTAAAAAATAGATTTCTATGTGGTTGTAACTGATGAAACTGGTGAACAAAAGCTAGCAGGGTACTTTCGAGTCGTATATGATGCTACTTTCGGATTGTGTAGTACGAAAATGGTGAATGCGTATTCGCATCGCCCAAATTCGAATTACATAGTAGACCCCCAGTAGCAGAATAAATTTTTCTATCGCTGATTCTGTTCTGTTGCTAAATTCTATTTTAACGACACCCGGGCTTAAGAGAATTTTTAAAATATTTTTAAAAATATAATTTATAAGATAAGATGATCATCATTACCCATAAAGAGCAATAAGAGTGAAATAATAAAATAAAATTTTTAACCCAAGTTGTAATAGATATGTAAGCAGATAGTACAATAAATTTCTTAAAAGTAAGTTTTAAAAAAATAATCTGACCAGAAGGCAATTTTAAATTTCTCATTCGAGCTCGAAATTTTTTTTATGCCTAAAAAACTAATTTAATTTTAGAATTATTTCAAAATGTTTTTTTTTTCAAATTTGTTCATTAAAATTTGATTGAAACGAAACCAATTTAATTTTAACAAAATAAATTCTTTAATTGATTCTGTCTCTGTAATGTTTATTGTTTTAACAGAATATATTGTAAAAGTGTTATGTTGCGGAAACAGAACACGAAACAATTTTTTGAATTTTTTTTGGATGTGTAATGAGTAATGTTGACAAAAAAAAAAATTTTAAGGCGCGACATATGATAAGACGAAGAAAAAACTATTGAAGCGGGCCAAAATATAAAGACGATATTTTGCTGACCACTGAATTACAAAATTATAATTAATTCAGCTTATTTTTAATCTCAGTTCTATTATAATATGAATTATGTTCTAATTTTGAAAAATTGTGAAAATTTTATGGCATTGAACAAATACTTTCATTCATAAAACTTCTGAAATAGAAAAAAAAAAACAAAAAATTAAGAATTTGTAAAAATAAAATATTTTCAATAAATTTATCCAAAGGTGAAACACAATTAACGACAAATTATATTTTAATGAATATAATAATACCAAAGTTACATACTTAAACTCTAGAATTTAAAATTTTATGCGGATAATTTTGATGTTTTATTCTAATTAATACAAAAATTTTATTTTTTGGGATAAAAATATTTAAAAAAAAAGAGTATAGAACAATATACTAAAAGTTTAGACTAAAACGTATGGATAGATATGGTATGAATAAAACTAATCAAAAAACAATCTGATTCTCTGCCTGTCTGTCTTTAATACTCCTAACTGCTTTCAAACACAACACAATTTCTTCAAATTTCATAGACAGAAGCAATCGGGTAAAAGATAAGTCTAGTAAAAAAAAATTCAGCTAAGAGGATTTTTTTAAAAGAGGATACATAGAATCATTGATTAAGAATACACAAAGATGGTTAGCTTCATACATGTATCAATGATAGAATCTAAGCTAACGTAAACGTATGTGCATAGAATCAAGTCTCGGCAAGAAAATTTTTTTTTGTACACGCGTGCGTGTGGATACATGGAAGCCATTGTTTAACGCTAGGTAAAAAGTATTCGTATTTTAAAAAATTGTTTAAAAGAAAAAGTTAAAATTTTTTCCTTTAAAAACAAATTTTCTAATTTTATTGGATTTTTTTTTACTTCATTGTTTTAAATTTAATAGACCAATTTTTTGAAATTTTTCCTACTAATCGGTATGTCAAAAACAGTTACTTACAATGAGGGAAAATGAAATAAATCATCAGAGCTCAGTGCAAACTGAACATTAGCACTATTAACAGAAATAGAAAATTAGAAAAGAATTTTTCGGTTTTTGAAATTTTAATTTTTTTTATAATCCGCTTAAAAACTGAAAGATAACGATTGTTTGCAGAAAAAATTTAATAAAAAAAGATGTGAAAACAATATACATGTTTGATGTTTACCGGATTCCAATTTTTGTACATTTGATTTGGGTGAATCTGAATCTGACGTGTGAGAATGGCACCCATCGATTTGACTTGAACAAACACCGAAGCAAACAATTTTTTATGATCTGTGGCAGTCTGGGTTCGAACCGGGACACTTATCTTCTGCGCCACCAGCTTGTTTATTTATAAATTCCCAAGTCGTCAACCATCTAAGTATTATCCGCGTTTGATGTTGCTTAATTTCGGTGATCAAACGAAAATATATTAACGTGAATGACCACTGGATATTTTGTATTACTAATTTCACATTTCCTTCCTCGCACCTATATTTCTCCGGAACTGTCAAATACTTTCCAGTTACAAATTCTTTTCACTTATCAGGTATGGAAAGTACTTTTAGAAATGGAAAGTTCCACTTTTTTCCTTAAATATTTTTGGGTTACTTCAAAACTATTAAAAAGCAAACATTCAACTTAAGTATTTTTCGACTAAAATAATACATACTTAAAAGTCGGAAAATCGACATAATAAGAAATAATTAAATTGGGTAAGTAGGCTTGTTTGAGTAACACTTTTATATTAAATTAAACTATTGACGTCTAATAACAAAAAAATAGAGGATGAGCGAGAATTATTTATACGTTTTGTGGATCAAAATTTTTTGAAATTTGAAATAAATGTACTTTTTTGAGCCTTTTTGAAACTACACTGTGGTATTTCATGCAGTTTGATTGACTGTTTATTATTTTTCGATAAAAAAAGGAAAGAAGTGCAGGAAAATACAAGAATTAAATATTTAGAAAAATTATAAGTTTTTATTGCTTTATGTATAATTATAATAAAAGTTAAGAAAAACAATAAAAAAAAACTTCTAGAAATGATTTTATAATGTTTTTTACTAGAAAAAAAATACATGGAAGATAGAATACTGGTTTAAATCACTTGACGACGTGTTAGAGGGTTTAAATCACTTGACGACGTGTTAGAGGGTAAAATTTGAAAAAGTTTGCTTAAGCTTTTTTTCTTAAATCATTTCTCCACATTTTTTTGTACCTCTATTTCATTTTGGCTCGTACAAATTTCTGTATTTTTTTTAGGAAACATTACGTCTAAGATTAGAAGGGCGGTACTAAATATTTTTATTTTTTAAACCTATTTCAATTTGAATATTTTAAACGGCTGGTACAACCTTATATTATTTTATTGTATAGAAAATTAAAAATAATAAAAAAATGTTCTACAAAGGGTTGTTTACTGATAAAATTACCTAATCCATGTTTGATTTTGTAACTTTTTTTTTATATGATAAAAATTGGATAATTTTTGTAATGCCGCTTAAACTGCTGAGGCCAGGCCCAATGATACTACATATTTGAAACATTGCTGTTATGATTAATAAAATACTGAATTTGTTAAAAGAAAAGTATAAATACAGTATAGTGGCAGTCCTGTCTTGATCGGGAATTTCGAAATAGTTTTTTTTTTTGGAAAAAAGAAAATTTATCAGAATTTATTTATTCAAATTTGGAAGTTATTTTCTTATATTATAGTTAGGTATCACGGATATTTGAATAACCTGGCCGAATGGCTGAAAATTGTTTTGTTAAATTCATTGAAGTTAATTTACTTATTTTTAAATTCAGTTAGAATTTAATCTTCAAACCAAATAGATGAATATGTTAAATATGTATATAATAATAAAGAATATTTTATTTTTGATAAATTACAACAATTAACAGCAGGTACAATGTCCCTCGTTCATTTTCTAATTGTGGTTTTATTTTTTTTTCTAAATCTGATACTGATACACTTTTAGTTTTGTTTAATAAATATAGTAACGTATTTATGGTTTTCTTATATTCAATCATAGGCCACTAGATATTTGTAGTAAACTATATGTGTATCGTTTTAATGGAGCTTGGTTAAAAATGAAAAAAAGGCAAAAAAAAAATTGTTCTAAAACCCGTTCCCAAACTGAGACATTACATTATAATATCTTCCGAGTTAAGATTGACTGTCTTGGCAATCCCTTTACATTTTTTATATGTGTGTAAGTATATGCATTTTTCGCCATAGGAGGCGCTATTTAGAGATTTTAATAAGTGTTTTTTGAAATTTAATCGCATTTTTCAAAATTCGAAGTATGTATATATTTTTGAAGTTTATACTTCTTTAGCGGCGTTGGAAGAAATTTGGTAGAGGGTAAAAATCCATTTTCATATAGAATTTTTCTGAGAATCGTCATCATTTTTCTGAGAATCTTCCGTCATCATTTTTCAAATATTAAAAAAAAAACAAATCATAATTGGGTTCGAACCTGGCACCTTCAGACTTATTTTTTTATCAAAAAAATTATTTTCGATGAAATAAAGGTTAGTTGGCCTAAAATTTTGGGTAATAGTAGAAGGAGTAGGGTCCACCCGCCCAAAAAAAATTTTTTTTTTTGTTTTTAATTGTAAAAGTTACCTGTCGTTAAATGAACGTGGCCGGCATGAAAATTTTGGATCGGAGCAGGAGGAAAGGGGGTCTCCTACCCAAAAAAGACCAAAAAATTTTTTTTAACAAAAAATTATTTTCGATGAAATAAAGGTTAGTTGGCTTAAAATTTTGGGTAGTAGAAGGCGGAGTAGGGTCGACCCGGCCCAAAAAAATTTTTTTTTTTGTTTTTAATTGTAAAAGTTACCTGTCGTTAAATGAACGTGGCCGGCATGAAAATTTTGGATCGGAGCAGGAGGCGAGGGGGTCTCCTACCCAAAAAAGACCAACATTTTTTTTTTATCAAAAAAATTATTTTCGATGAAATAAAGGTTAGTTGGCTTAAAATTTTGGGTAGTAGAAGGAGGAGTAGGGTCGATCCGGCCCAAAAAAAAATTTTATTTTATTTTTTTAATTGTAAAAGTTACCTGTCGTTAAATGAACGTGGCCGGCATGAAAATTTTGGATCGAAGCAGGAGGCGAGTGGGTCTCCTACCCAAAAAAGACCAAAATTTTTTTTATCAAAAAAATTATTTTCGATGAAATAAAGGTTAGTTGGCTTAAAATTTTGGGTAGTAGTAGAAGGAGTAGGGTCTACCCGGCCCAAAAAAAATTTTTTTTTATTTTTTTAATTTAAAAGTTACCTGTCGTTAAATGAACGTGACCGGCATGAAAATTTTGGATCGGAACAGGAGGCGAGGGGGTCTCCTACTCAAAAAAGACCAAAATTTTTTTTTTATCAAAAAAATTATTTTCGATGAAATAAAGGTTAGTTGGCTTAAAATTTTGGGTATTTTATTTTTGAAGTTAATACTTCTTTAGCGGCGTTTGATGAATTTTGGTAGAGGGTAAAAATCCATTTTCATATAGAATTTTTCTCAGAATCGTCATAATTTTTCTCAGAAAAATAAGAATAAGAATACTTATTTTTTTATTATATGTAAGAAACCCAAAATCATATGGACAGTATGGCTTAGTGGCTACAACATCAGACTGTAAGTCTGAAGGTGCCTGGTTCGATTCCGAATGACAAGATTTTTTAATTTCAAATATATGTATATATAGGGCCCAATATTACAAGCAAAAAAAGCTACGGTTAGGTCGTGCCGGAGCAAAATATACGAATTTTTTTTTTTTTTAAATAGGTAGCTCCGGTGAAATTAAGATTATCTGAAAAAAAAATTTTGGGTGGGGAGCTACGGTTAGGTCGTGCCGGAGCATAATATATTTTTTTTTTTTCAAAATAGGAAGCTCCGGTGAAATTAATATTACCTGAAAAAAAATTTTGGCTGGGGAGCTACGGTTAGGTCGTGCCGGAGCAAAATATACGAAAAAAATTTTTTTTTTTTAAATAGGGAGCTCCGGTGAAATTAAGATTACCAGCCGAAAAATTTTGGGTGGGGAGCTACGGTTAGGTCGTGCCGGAGCAAAATAAACGAACATTTTTTTTTTTTTTAATTGGTAGCTCCGGTGAAATTACTATTAACTGAAAAAAAATTTTTGGGTGGGGAGCTACGGTTAGTTCGTGCCGGAGCAAAATACACGAAAATTTTTTTTTTTTCAAAATAGGTAGCTCCGGTGAAATTAATAATAACTGAAAAAAAATTTTTGGGTGGGGAGCTACGGTTAGGTCGTGCCGGAGAAAAATATACGAAAAATTTTTTTTTTTTAAATAGGTAGCTCTGGTGAAATTAATATTATTTGAAAAAAAATTTTTGGGTGGGGAGCTACGGTTAGGTCGTGCCGGAGCAAAATATACGAAAATTTTGTTTTTTCCGGTGAAATTAATATTAACTGAAAACAATTTTTTGGGTGGGGAGCTACGGTTAGGTCGTGCCGGAGCAAAATATACGAAATTTTTTTTTAAATAGGTAGCTCCGGTGAAATTAATATTAACCGAAAAAAAAAAAGTTTGGGTGGGGAGCTACGGTTAGGTCGTGCCGGAGCAAAATATACGAAATTTTTGTTTTTTTCAAAATAGGTACATAGCTCCGGTGAAATTAATATTAAATGAAAAAAATGTTTTGGGGGTTAGGTCGTGCCGGAGCAAAATATACGAATCATTTTTTTTTTTAAATAGGTAGCTCCGGTGAAATTAATATAACTGAAAAAAAATTTTTGGGTTTGGTGGTGCCGGAGCAAAATATACGAAAATTTTTTTTTTTTTAAATAGGTAGCTCCGGTGAAATTAATATTATTTGAAAAAAAATTTTTGGGTGGGGAGCTACGGTTAAGTCGTGCCGGAGCAAAATATACGAAATTTTTTTTTTTTTTAAATAAGTAGCTCCGGTGAAATTAAGATTACCAGCCGAAAAATTTTGGGTGGGGAGCTACGGTTAGGTCGAGCCGGAGCAAAATAAACGAAAACAAATTTTTTTTTTAATAGGTAGCTCCGGTGAAATTAATATTAACTGAAAAAAAAATTTTGGATGGGGAGCTACGGTTAGGTCGTGCAGGAGCAAAATATACGAAAAAATTTTTTTTTAAATAGGTAGCTCCGGTGAAATGAATATTAACTGAAAAAAATTTTTGGGTGGGGTTAGGTCGTGCTGGAGCAAAATATACGAAAAAAAATTTTTTTTCCAAAATAGGTAGCTCCGGTGAAATTAATATTGCCTGAAAAAAAATTTTGGGTGGAGAGCTACGGTTAGGTCGTGCTGGAGCAAAATATACGAATTTTTTTTTTTTTTTCGAAATAGGTAGCTCGGGTGAAATTAATATTACCTGAAAAAAATTTTTTGTGTGGGGAGCTACGGTTAGGTCGTGCCGGAGTAAAATATACGAAAAATTATTTTTTCAAAATAGGTAGCTCCGGTGAAATTAATATTACCTGAAAAAAATTTTTGGTTAGGGAGCTACAGTTAGGTCGTGCCGGAGCAAAATATACGAAAAAAAATTTTTTTTAATAGGTAGCTCCGGTGAATTTAAGATTACCTGAAAAAAAATTTTTGGATGGGCAGCTACGGTTAGGTCGTGCTGGAGCAAAATATACGAAAATTTTTTTGAAGTTTATACTTCTTTAGCCGCGTTGTGCGTTTTTTTGGTAGAGGGTAAAATATTTTAATTTACATTTTGTACTCAGCAGCCCATCATTTGTAGCCACTGTTATTGCATATTTTAAATCTTTAAGTATAAACTTCTGTAGGCAGTTCTATGACTGCTTCGTGTGTTTTTTTTTTTTCATTACCTAGAAAGAGCTTTTTCAGATTTTGGTAGGTCTGCCTTTAGGCTAATGCATCAAAATTTAAATTTAAAGTTGGACTTAAAAAAAATACTCCATACAATTTGTATGGAGAAAATAAAATGGACTTAAAAACACAGTGATTCACCTAGATCTTTTCATCGGTATATGCAGTTTGATCTCAGGATTTCAAATCTTTTCAAATTTTTGCTCATAATTGTACGTTCAAAAGTTATAAGTTAAAGCCCTTTAAGAAGAATCTTTAAAACCATCTTTAACGCCATCAAAATTTTAGAAATTCATGAAGTTTCTTCAGTGATATCATCACTGCTGGAGGTCGGTTATTTATGAATATTAAAGTTCAGTTTAAAAGTAAATTTGCTTTGTTATTCTTCATTTTTAAAAAGGTTTTTTTTTATTTTCTAGAATTTTATAAATTTTCAACTTCAGATTTTATTACACCTAACATATTCATATACATGAAGATAAAATAACTCCAGAAGTCTAGAGTAACAGAAATCTTGTATAATTTTTGTAAACAAAAAAATTAAAATATTAAATTCCAAAAAAAAAGTTTAATTGGACACTGAATCTCCAGATTATATTAGACAGTAAACTGTCCGGACAGTGGATCGTTGATTAGTTTTTTGTATGGCTTTGTAAGGAAAAAAACTGGACAGTGAGCTGGGTGTCTTTTTTATTGTCCAGATTTTTTTTATCAGAAAATTTATTATTTTTCATAATTGTAACTTTTTTTTATTAAGTACAGTAAAGAAAATAAAATTACGGCATTTTTTTTGTTTTTAATTTTTTCCTGGCTCTTTTTCACTGTTGTCCAGATTTAAATCCGGACAGCAGGAAGCAGTGAATTTAAAATGAATAAAGTAATAAAAATTCACCAACACATATAAATACTGTCTTCGTGAAGACAGTTTTACTGTAGTATAATCTCCAGGTAAGAAAAGCGTCGCGAAAGCGTATCGCAGGCGAAGTCCATACCTTATAATGTACGCGTACTGATTTGGCGAGGGGATTGGACATTTGTCCGCGATTTGTTTTTGTATCGCGGACATCAAAATGCCATTTGTCCGCGATTCGAAATGACTTTTGTCCGCCACGGACAAATGTCATTTGGTAAAATGTCATTTGTCCGCGATAAAAATCAATCGCGGACAAATGACATTTTGCAAAATGACATTTGTCCGCTAAAAATTTGAAAATTCAATCGCGGACAAATTTCATTCTGCAAAATGTCATTTGTCCGCTCATTTTGAGACATTTGTCCGCGAAATTTTTCCATACAAATTTCATCGCGGACAAATGTCACGGCGCCTTTGGCGACATTTCATAAACGTTAATGTTAGTAGAATAAAAGTAGTGAACAAAAAAACGGAGTTGTATATATTTTTCTTCATGTCCCCTTCATTGTGTAGTGTTTGTTGTTATCGCATATCATGCAATTTTTTTTCCCAGATGTCGCTTTAAATTGTAGTACTAGTACCACTAGTACAACATCAAATGTACATACTATAGCTGCTAAAACACTGATTTTTGAAGTTAGTTGAGTTTGTTAACGCCATTTTTTTTTTCTCTATTTTTATTTTGGGAAATTTTTTTCGTGTTTTGATTTATTGTGTTTTATAAAATTAAATTCATCATAATTTCATAAACATAATAGTAATCGTACAATAATACAGAAAATAATTATTATTAATTTATTAAATCATCTCTCAAAGTATACAAAATAATGTATTTCTTAAAAATAAAAGTGAAAAACCTAGTGTATGTAGTTTGCTATAGTAGTAATTTTATAACAATATCGCACACAACAGCATGCACAGTGTACAAAAATAAAAAAATAAAATAAGCGAAAAATTCAATTAAAAAAGAAATTGTTAATTTATTTGAAGAAAAAGTATTGATTTTTAATTTTTTTTTTACAGAGGTTTCGTTTTCAACCTTTTTATTTTTTATTTATAAATAGGTAAAAATTTTAGTTAGGTAGGTATGTTATAAATAGCAAGTTTAATTATCATATTTGGAAAAGTTTGAATTTTGATAAAAAATACCTACATACATTTTTGGTCAAATTATTATTCAAGATAATGTTTCAGATTTATCTTTCGACCGACATATGCGATTTTTGTGTGTTTTTGAAACTGGGAGAACATAAGACATGATTGGAATTGTTAAATTACAAGAGTAAGTACCTACCTACCTATCTATCTAACCTAAATATAACTAGGTAGTTGGAAACTTAACTTTCTAACCAATTCAAATCTAATTTCCTACCTACCCGTAAAGAAGGAAGATAAAAAATGTAGGTAGACAGGTAGGTCCTACTCTGTTATAAACTGTGTAACTTATTTTCACTTACATAGTTTTTATTTAATGTTTAATGACTTGGAGCTGTTAAGAATTAGGTAAAAAACCAAAATCCCCTTTTTCCATTCAAGTGAAAATAAAACTAAATAATCAACAAAGTTTGATTCAATCAAAAAATTCTGAATTTCGATGTTTATAAATTATTATACCGAGATTACGTACTACCTTCACTTTTTTTATATTAAATCTTGATATTGTTATTGTAATTGGTTGTGTATCCTTCTACAAAATCTTTATATTTACAAAATATTTCTGGACAAAATCTTTAAATTAAAAAAAAAAAAATTTTTCCTTTTTTTATAAATATTAAAAATTGTTAAAATGTAAAAAAGAAATTTAATTAAAAAAATTAAAAAAGAGTTCTTGCGTTCAATTTTTTTCAATAATAGATGTTAAATTTTTTTTTTGTAATTAAAACAGTTTTTGTTAAAGATCCCAAAGAAATGGATAGGTATATGGAGTTTTTATCATTTATCTAATACTCTGCTTCGGATATATTTTTTTTTTCGATTTTACAGTTCTCGAATACCAAAGATTTTGGAATTTAAATATTGTGCGTTTAAAAATTTTGAAAGTAAAGATTTGAAATTATAAATTCTGTAATAAAAGATTTTGTAAATAAGAAATAGAAGGTAAGGATTTTGGTACCTAAGGTTTGATAATAAAGATAACGGCATACAATCGTTTCGAAAAAAAAATATAGGTAATCGAAAAGTTTAGGTAACTCTGTATACAATATATTTGCTTTTAAGTGGAACTTCAAATGTGTGGAACTATTATCTATATGAATTAATATTTATGACTTGATCCGACAACCTTAATTTTTTTCCAAGTTTTAGATTAAGCCAATATTGCATCGCGAAAAAATAGATTTGGATTAAATAATAATTCAATTTGTATAATATGGGAATTATTTTGTAAATGGGTGAAACATTAAATAAAATTGATGCAGAATTTTTTTGATTGACAAAATAACAATGCACCTAACATTAATAATGATACAAATTTTGTTTTTGTATTTTTGCTTGAAGAAATTAATAATTAAGATAAAAATGTGTATACAAATTTATAATAAAATTTATACTTAATAAAATTTTAATAAATTAAACTTAAAAATAACTAAATTCGTTTTTTTATTAATTTCAGTTTCTTTCTAGAATATTTATTATAATTATTTCAGCTTAAATATTCAAAAAAAATATATTTACATTTATTCTTTTTCATATTGTATTTTAAGGTGCAAGTTCAATTAAATTTATTCGTAGTCAAAAGAAAAATGCTCAATTAGTTTATCGTGGTTATATTTATAACAAAAAGTTGACCCAAGCTAATGGCCACACGACCTGGAGATGTGCAGATGTTTTAAAATTAAAATGTAAAGCAGTTTGTATAACGAAATTGAATAAATTACTTTCCGCCAGAAGAGAACATAATCATCCACAACATTGGACACGTATTGGTGATCGACCTTTATATGATATCGAAGAAGAACTAGGAGAATATATAGAAATTAAAACAAATAATCCAAAGTTTCCCGAAATGTATCAAGTGTCACATTACCAGTTATCAACAAATGCAAATGGAAAGGAGCAATTCAAAGTTTATATGCAGCCAACAGATGTTGCTGTTCAGAAAAATTTTGAAAAAATCATTGAAGAAATTCAATAATTCATCAACATAGTTTAATGTTTTTTTTTTTTTTTTTCAAAAAACATTTATTCTAAATAAATTGATTTAAAATAATGTTTGAGGTTAAAAATTAAAAGAATTCAATCTCTTAATGTGTTAATGATGAAATATTAACATTAAAAAATGTACAGGGTAAAAATTGGAATCAACAAGTCCATAGAAATTCCCAAAAATTTGATAAGTTTATTTTCTTTATAAAACAGTTTTTAGTTGTAGATAATATTCCTCTTACGAAAATATCAATCTGAAAAAATTTGCTTTAAAAACGATAAATCTCCTATTTTTATATGAGAGGTATTCGATAATCAAAATTCGGTATTTTTAAAAATTCTCTTAAGATTTATATGTTCTTAGTTTTCGTTTATTTTTAATATCAAAATAATTATTTTTTATACGAGCGTGTGAATTTAATATTTATTTTATTAAGAAAGGGTAGTCTTAAAAAAGTTTTTAAAAATATTTTTCAATAAAATAAGTGTGTAATACATAAAAGTTACCATGAAAAACATTTTAAAACAATAAACCTTAATTAGATATAATATAATATAATATTTTTTTCATAAATAAATCCAATTAATTTTAACAACACCTTAAAAAATCGGAAATTGGTAAGATATTTAATTTTAAATTGTAAACATTTAATTTCATTTTGACATTTAATTTTAGAAAATTAATTGTAATACAAAATTTTGATTCATAAATTCACTTTTCATGTGTGATTGAAACAAAAAATTGGATTCTTTCGAATAAATTATTTTTAATAAACTAACTGGTTATTATTTTGAATAAATTGAAAGGCAAAAAATAATCTTGATTTGTTATTTAAAAGACTTTTTTTAAATTTTAGATTAATAAAAATATTTATTTTTTTAAATTTTAATTAAATTAGTTCATATTAAATTTACATAGCTAATTAAGA
This sequence comes from Hybos culiciformis, assembly GCA_964007475.1. Classification (NCBI taxonomy): domain Eukaryota; kingdom Metazoa; phylum Arthropoda; class Insecta; order Diptera; family Hybotidae; genus Hybos; species Hybos culiciformis. The sequence continues at coordinate 38,829,522 of OZ023273.1, forward strand.
GATAAAGAAGCCTCGTATCATATATGTAATAAAAAAAATTATGATAAACAAAAAATGTAACAAAGTTAATAAATTAAATCACAGTAAATTACTTATTTATATTATTAATATGAATATTATAAGTGTAGGTAATTCGTGAAAATAATCATGAAATTTTAATAATAATTTACTTTGTAAGTTCTACTAAGTACTAGTCATTTTCATTTCATTATTTTTTAATAATAAAATTTCAAAAACAGTAAACTTTTTTTTCTTGATGAGGCATCATTGACAAAAGAGTTGGCTTTTAATTCAATTCAATAAGAACAATGTTTCAATTCTAAGCCATAAAAAAAAAAAGTAGGGTCAATTGTTTAAAATAACAATATTGGCAAAAAAAACTGAATTTTTTTTTTTGGTTGAAATTTTTTTTTTTATTAATCTTTTTTTAATTAATCGCATCGGCTTAATTAATCAAGTTCTCAAATATTTTCATTGTAAGAGCTTGATTTCATTTATTGAGCCAACAGAGTGTTTGAGGAATTTTTATTTTAACGCTTTCTTACGTATTTTTTATATTCTTAATACTTATAAGAATTACGGCGAGGACAATTTGTATAAATTTGTATAAAAATCCAAAACAATCGTCGTAAAGGGCAGTTCATTATTCATACATTGATCATAATGGAATATTCATCGAAAGCATAATATGAATATGTACATCAAAAAAGTTTTATTAGGATTAGAAAACTTAGTAAATAAAATGTCAAAATATTAATGAAAAACTTGAAAAACTAATAAATAATAATGTATTTAGTTTTAAAATGTTTATTAGGAAACCAATACTTAATAGCTTTTAATTATTAAAATAAATTAATTTTATGAAGAAAGAAATATTAGTATATATATTCATACAAAAATTAAGTATACAGATATATAAATTAATAAATATATAAATTAAGTATACATATTCATCACCTCAAAAATGTTTTAGAGACATGGTAAGAAAATTAATTAAGAATATTTATGCGGTTTAACTTTTGAATTTTAATTCTGCTATTATAACTTGCGTCACACAAATTATTGTTTATAGTTTCGATGAAAAATTATTGCTAAATTAACAGCTCTTTTATTCAGTTTAATTTTTTAGCGTTCAATTTAGAATTATCTACGAAATTTACTTTTGGAAAAACTCAGTTTTTAAACATCTCCGAAATTTTTTTATTTTGTCGCTTAATATCAATTGATATTATGAGCGAGTGAACTAAGTGCAAACATTTTAGATAATTATTGATAATACTAAAAACATACTTACAATCTTACATGTTTTCTAAATGCGGGAGTTAAGTACCTAAGTTAATCCGAAAAAGAACTTTCCTATGAATATTTCTTTCTTATCCTTATAACCAAAATCTACATAGGATAAAACATTTTATAATTGAAATATTCCTAATAACAATAAATGAATGTCTGGAATAATTATTATTATAATTTAATCTTATATTATAAAAGTTGATGTTTTAGATTTAATTTAACAACAATTATTTTAATAGAAATTTCTCCTAAATTAAAATAACATCTGCTTTTTCTAACTATTGTATAAACCCATGATTTTTTATTTTTTAGGTTTACAATTTATTGAAAGTCCTTGGAGTACCCCATGTTTAATTATAGCTGATTATTTGTATAATAGACATTCTAAGAAACAGATCAAAGAATATTGGCGCTGTCATAATTATTCGAAAAAAAAAATTGAAGATCGTTGCAGAGCCCGGTGTGTAATAGAAAATGGAAAAATTTCAAGCTTAACAGGTGGATTTCATAATCACGGACCACATACTGACAAAATTTTAAAAATGTCTCGTAGAAATCGTGTTTGTCCACCAATAACTTCGACCGATATATCATCAATGTATGACTCGAAACCATTAGATATTCGAAATGTTAAAAGAATGTGTAATTAAAAAAATATTAAAACAATTATATGTCTTTATTTAAAGAATAATCACACCTAATTTAAAACTTGAAAAATTTAGTTTGTTTTTTATTTAAGATGTTTTTTCATTTTTAGTTTTTGAAATGTAAAACAATAGAATGTTTTAAATTTAGAAGTATGTAATATAATTATTATTTAGATAATTAGATATTTTTCCTAAAATTATTCATTCATTTGAATGTAATACAATACATTGTTTATTTTGTTATTATTCAAACTTAACGATCAATCCTTTGAGAACTAAGTACAGCGAATAGGTTATTTTATTTATTCACAAACTGGCAAAATTTGTCATGAATAGAAATAATTAAAATTCAACCTAAGTGGATTTATTGTAAAACAGATAATATCAACGTTATGTTTATTTCAATATCACTGAACTGAATAAAATGTATTGAATTCGAGAAATTTTTAAACCTTTAAAAGAACATAATATATTCAAAATTTACGCCACGCTGGAAGTCCCGCCCCTTTAGTTTTTTGAAACATCATTTCTATGAACAATAGTAGTTCTTGAGAATCTACTTTTAATAATTTTGTTTCGTTTTAACATAGACAAAAAATGCATTGGACTTTCTCGCATCCTTTTTTTTATAAATCATAATTTTTCCATATATTTTGTTAATTATTAATAATATAATAATTATTGCACAAATTTTAAAAAAGCAACAAAATACTTGAAAAATTTATGAATTATGAAATATCATAAAGGGAGTTCGAAGAGCTTGTTTGTTTATGTGGAAAAAAAATTGAAGCCGATATTATGAAAGATTTATTAAAAACTTCTAATACTTCTAATTACTAACTAATACAATTTCGAGTAAATTGGAATAGAAAAAATATAATATTTTTATTTAAATCAGCACATACTTTGAGAAACGAACGTAAGGAAGGTTTATGTGGTTATTTATTAGATCAGTTCATTATGTAATTTGCTGAAGAAATAAGCCCTTAAGAAGCTAATAAATAAAACACATTGAAGAGTATTGATCATAAAAAAAAACTTATTTAATGTCGATTGAAAAAGTCAATAAACTGGAAATTGGGTTTGTTAATCTAAGACTTGAATTGTCAAATAAGAGGTTTATTTTTTTTGAACATTTCGTTTTTGTTAATTAGTATGTATAAATTTTATGACAAAAGTTTGACAACTAACTATTTCTAACTTATCATAATTTTGTTATTTTTTTATCAGCAAATACAAATCATGCAAATGCATTGCTAAACAGACAAATTTAGTTTATACGTTGTAGTTGGGTATAAAAATTTTTAAAGCATAATAATGGCGCTATAAAATAACGTCTACGACAATAATGTATATGAGCAATAGGTCACAATGTCTTATCATCGCCTGCTTTGGCTTACAAATTTATATTGGTCTGTTTCTCTATTAGCACATTACTGATAAAGTAGTAAATATTTGTACATGTAAACGGTAACGTATAAAATGCCTGTTTACCGGTAAACAATTTGGTACAGCAAACCAAAAATATTCAATATTAACCAAACAATTTTTTCGTATAATACTCAATCTTAATTCAATATTAATTCATAAGTAAATAAAATAAAAACGATAATAAGTACTTATACATTTTATATGCCTAAAATGTAAAATAGTACTGAAAAATTAAATTTTTTATAATGTTACGTATCAAAATTTTTCAGTTCTAGATACTAGTGATAGTAAAATCGAATTTGTAACATCAATCAAAGGAAATGAGCAGTTGAAATATAATGGTTTCAGATTCACCCGACATAGAGTAATTAAAAATTCAAAAATTTATTGGCGCTGCGTAGAGGCTCCTTTGTTAAGGTACATATATAATAACTAATAAAGGTACGGAAGGCACTGTTTTTATTTTATTTTAATTTAAAAGAATGTGCTTGAATAGTGAATTTGAGTATTTGTGAAACTATTTAACAAAATCTCTAAAATTAAATGCTGTTAAAACAAATTTATTCAGAATGAACTTTCAATAAAATTTTATAAAATCATCGTAAATAAAAATTATACAGAAAATAATTAAAAAAAATTATAATTTTCAAAATTTCTCCTTTGACAAAATTTAATGAAATTATGTCTAATTTACTACTCTAGTTAAATCTTATATTTTTAGGTGTACGGCTCGCTTACAAGAAGCAGAATCAAAAATTTATGTAGTCAGCAGCGCTCACAATCATGTAATTTTATCTAATCGAAGAAAACGGGGTACACGGAAAAAGATTCATGAATTAAGACAATAAATATTAATGCATATCTGTTTTATTTTAATCACTTAATTATATCAAATTAATAATTTTATACAAAAACGTTATAAATTTTGTAAAGATCAAAAAACAAATGTCAAAATAAACTCCCTATCAAAACTATTTATTATATTTTGTAGAAGGTACTATGAAGGTATAAGCAATTGTCTTCATATATTTCATCAATATTAAATTTATTTGTCATAGTTTACTAGACAAAATAAAAAATTTCAGGAAATTATTTTTCCTGAATATAATGAAAATTTCGGAGTTATATATTTTTTCAATTAAAATTAAAATCAGTTTTTAAAATTATAATAAGAATAAAGTGACTTGCGTTTTAATATTGGAAACCTACAATTTAATTTAAACCTTACCTATTTTCAAATTTTTTCGTACATTTGAAACAAAATTCTGATAGGTCCTACTAACGCAATCTCATTTTGGGAAAGCATTGCTAGGAGTTGACGTGCTTTGACATAATACAGTAAATATTTTTGTTTTTGAGGTTAATGAAGACATTTGGAAATTTTTTTAAAATAATATTTCTTGGTTAAATAGTTGATGATGCCATAAGTTAAATATGTTAAGTTATAAAAATATTTTTTAAGTATTTTTTCTGAAAACTAACCTTGTATAATTTTTTTTTTTAGATAAAAGGTTATGCCAGAAATTAATGTCAGTAACAATTCGAAAAAAAATTCAATATAAAACAATTCAATCACCAATTTATAGTTATAATAATCGAGGACAATTAGTATATGATAATTTCACTTATAGTGTTGCCAAACAAAAACCTGAATCAAATTGCATTCTATGGAGATGTACATTATACAAAAAGTTAAAGTGCTCGGCAGTTATACGAACAATTGGAAAAAATAATTTTGCTACTTCACAAAGATCTCACAATCATTCATCGAGTTATTTAAAATCGAAGCATTTTAAAAGTTTTATACCGAAGCCATTTATTGAATAAAATCTAGGAATTCAGTTTCTTCTAGTTTATAAATTTAAAAATAAAAAACTTACATTTACATACATCAATAATAAATGTAATTGATATATGAACAATAGAAAATAAAAATATATAATGCTTTTATCGATTTACGTACTTATACATTATACAATAATTTAGATTATGTTAAACCATAAAGTAAATTATTAAGAGAAATTCATTCCATACAAAAATACAAATTAAAAAAATGAAACAAAAAATATTTAAAACATATGAAATCAGTATCCTGATTGATAACAATGGGATAGTGATTTCATAATGTATTAATATTTTTTGTTTAATTTTTTTAATTCATATTTTTTGTATGGAATCAATTTCTCTTATTTATACCTACTTTATGGTTAAACGTTAGATAAGAATACGAAAAAAAATATTCCACCTTCTGTCGGAACAGAATATTATGATATCAAAATAAACTTGCATTCAAAAACTTAATATGTATTGTATTTTTTTTTTACAACTTTTTTTTTTTGTTAAATTTATTATACTTTTTTTTTCCATAATCTATGTAAAGAACATTTTCATTTCAGATCAAAAGAATTACTCAATCAGAATGAAAAAAACAAGACCTCTTTTTACAACAGAAAAATCACTCCAACCATACGAGAGTTCATATTCAGCTAAGGGAATAAATTTAGTGCCTCTTAGACTAAGAAAAGTTGAAGATAAAAGATGTAAGCCTGCAGACAATCAAGATGCATTAAAAAAACTACATAGCAAAACAACACCAATTAATGTTGGAGCAGTAAGTTCAAAAAAAGGGTTTGAAACTGGGCGCGAAGCTCTCAAAAATTTGAAATCACAAGAATCTGTCAGTGTTAGAGATTGTTATGGTGATGATCCAGATAATATTATAATTCAGAGTAACACTGATCATAAATTGATAGCCATTAAAAGAAAAAGGTTGAAAGGATTTTGTGTAGAATGCATTAAGAACGGTAACAAACAAATACGAATTGATACATATTGTCCAGGATGTCCAGGTGGGCATTGGATATGTAAAAGTTGTTTCGTTACAACCCATTTCAATGAATAAAAAAAAATAAAAAAATAAAATAATTATTGGAGAAATCCAACCATGCTTAGAAATCAATAATGTATGTGTAAAACCAATAATTAGAGCTGGAAAGGTTCTAAAAATTTGAAAATAGAGCTCAAAAACATTAAAAAAGGCTTTTCTCCTAAAAATAATTTACCTACATTTATTCAATAATAGATTTAATAACAAATTTATTCAAAAATGAAATTTCATTAATAAAAAAACAAAAAAACTTAAGAGTTAATCGCTGGTTTTCACTTTGAAATTCAAAATACTACTGGATATTGTGGAAATTTACCAAAATCCGATAAATGCTTTTTTACATTTTTGAGTTAACATGTGAAATAGATTTCTAGATATCAAATCTTTTCCCTAAAAATTTGATTAGTGAAATTACAGAAATTTTTTTAATTCAACTGGATATAAATTTAAGGTTCCAAAAGTATACACCATGTCAAAAATGCCATGAGTTTTACTTGAAGTAATACACAAAAAGAAATGATTGAAATTGATTTTAATTAACATAACGAACTAGCTGAGGAAGCTTACAACAAAAAACTAAGAAAAATCTGTTAAAAATATTAGGGTTTTAGTTTTTGATTAACAACAATGTCTGCCAACACCGGCTTTATCGTTTATATAATACACGCATGCTACGGGTACATAATTTAACTACAGATGAAAAATATCTATTATCGACATCGACCACTTGATAAATGATGTTCTTTTCTTGAGTCCTGAAAGTTTTATTCGAAAGGATTATTGAAATAAGCCCCAAAATCTTTTTTCCGTTTCTGTTTTCACTCACTAGTTTCAGAGATATTTTTTATTTAAATTATTTTGTTTTAAAATTTATTTTATTGTTGGAAAATATTATCAATATAAATATAATATTCTCAATATAAATATTCTACATATATTTTGTTACCCTACCAAAATACGTGTGAAATATTTTTATTCCAAAAACTGTTTTGGCAAAAGCACTATTGTAGGTATTTTCTTTGTAACATACTTTATGTTGTAAACTTTTGGCAAGGACACTCGAAAAAGCTTTAGGCCACGTAACCAGAAAATGGGGTTGTACTCTGAAGCGAAACGGGAAAAGGCTCAATGTCGCGTTGCGAAAACGGAGCTTTCATGTAAATTTATTTTTGGGAGTCGAGATTATGCATTATATTTTCTTTCTCTTATTTATAACTTTCGAGATTATAATTTAATTTTAAAAATAAAAATAGATCCACTGAAATTTTGGTAGGCTTAATTTAAACCCAACTTATTTTTGGCAGTATGGAATGGAATAAATTTTCTGCTATTTTTCTTATAACCAGCTTCGTGATTATGATCTAACTTCAAAATTTCAATTTTTTCTGTGTTTATATTAAATCGTATTCTTGCTCGACATTTTTTTTTTGTTTTTTTGATACATATCCACTTAATACCTTTATGATTCGTTAAAGATCGACAATATTCAAAATTTTTATATATCAAAATAACAGCGTCTCTTTGTCCTGATGCGAAAAAATAGTCTCTAGTAACACCTGCAATGAAAAAAAATATAAAAATTTTATATGTAGGTACCTATGTATATTTTTATTTGTTTGTCATTTGAATTATTTTTTCTCGAATATTTTTTTTAATCACGATCAATCAAAAAAAATTTGTTCTTTTGTGCAAATTATAGTCGGATCAGTGTTTTTCATTTCTAATTCTAATATACATATTACGTTAAATAATCAAAATGAAAACTAGATAACATATTTTTTTATCTCAACTTATACCTTAGCATAGCACCTATTTTTTTCCGGAACTGAAAAGTTCTTTCCATTACTACGTGTCCATGATCGGGTTGAAACAGAGTTGAGTTTTCGTTGAGTTGATTTTTAATATAAAATTTTGCAACAATTTTTTCAATTTGAATCTATTTTTTCTGTTCTCCAGAAAATCGTCAAAGTAAACTAAAGCGATTTTCATTATTTATTGCGCTTTCAGATTTAATATGCCTGTCATTTTTTTTTTTAAATAATTATATATACAGTTATGAAAATATAAACTTATTTATTAATTGGCAAAAGTGTTTGGAAATACATCTAAAATAAAAAATAAATAAATAATCGTTCTAATAATTTGAAATTTTATTAACTTTATATTTTACATAAAATCCTGCTGCGAATTTAGGTTTTTTACATAATAATTATTTCCTAGTACACTGTAATGAAAGTTAGTTTTTATTAAATAGTAGAATAGGCAATAAATTGTTAAAATTTATTTAATATATTTTTTTATAATAAGCTATCTTAATCGGTTCGCGGGCAATTCGTCTAAAACACTTCGTCTAAGCTCAATTCGTCGAAAACAATTTGTCTAAAACAATTCGTCTAAAACAATTCATCTAAAACAATTCATCTAAAAACAATTAGTCTAAAACAATTAGTCTAAAACAATTTTTCTAAAATAATTCGTCTAAAACAATTCGTCTACAATTAGTCTAAAATCAATTTGTCTAAAACAATTGCGCGCGTGCGCAATTTACATGCAAAATTTTGTTAAGAGCCCTCGACGTGAAATTCTGTTTTCTATTTCTGTTTTCTATTTTTGCAGTTTTTATTTTTTGTTTTATTTTACAGAAAATAAACGGCCGTGAAAAACGCGACAAAAATTTTACGAAAAACACCTCTAGCAGCAAATCACAAAACTATATTTGAATTTTATTTCTGTGCAGAAACTGCAATTTATCAAAAAAAATTAAAAAATTCTTAGAAATAAATGATATTAATTAAAAATTGTTTATAACTCCGCTACACTACAGGTTAGCAACCATGAATTTCTTGGTTTGAAAATAGGTTAGCGAATGGGGTGACACACTTATAAAAGATGGTTTGGTTTGAAATTAAAAAAAAATACTTTGTAAAATTAAAAAAAAATTCTTTGTAAAAAAAAATTTTAATTTTTCGTAATTTAAAAAAAAAAAATTAATTTTTTTAATTTAAAGAAAAAATGGAAAATAAAAATAATATTCAATTTTTTTTTAAAAATATTTTAATTTATTTTCTTTTTTGACAACCTACAATTTATTATTATTTTTTTTATATCGAAGCATTTTAAAGTATGATTTTTTCTGTAAATTTTCTGCAAATTGACAGGTTATACCTTTTTTTTTTTTGAAATGCAATAAAACTATGTAGTAAAATTTCTAGGTTTGTGTCGAACCTACTTTCAAACCATGAAAAAAAAAAAAAAAAAATTTATATGGCAAACCAAGTACCAAACACAGAACGAACCCATTTTTTTCTGCAAAACATGGAATTCTGTGTTTGTAACCTGAAGTTATTAGGAAATTAAAGAAATTCAAAATTCCACGTCACCAGTCCTGGAGAGCTTTATTTCTGCGTTTGAGATTTTTTATTATCTTTTTCCTTTACTTCAGAATCTCAGCAAATATGTTCAAGTTTTTCAAAGGCTCATTTGGGCCAAAAAAACTCAAAATTTAAAAAATCCGCGTCACCTACCCTGGAGCCAGTTATATACTCCCTAACATATCAAAAAGATTGTATTAGCTTTAAAATCGAAGCAAAACCAAGACCCATTTTCCGCAGTGAGGGCTCTTAAATAGGGTTGTAATCCCTGATAGTGGATGAATTTTGTGACTACTTAATTTTAGACGAATTGTCCGCATATTCCGTCCTACACAAATTTAATATTAATTAAATATTAAAAATATAATAAATGAAAATTTGTTTTCTTTTTTAATTTAAATTGAATAAGGTAGTTGAATTTGATACAATATAGTTTTAGTAATTAATTAATTTTAAACGATTTTCCTTCTGAAACAAACTCCTTTTCAACAAAAATTTTTTAGACGAATTGCCCTTTTAGACGAAATTTTATTAGATGATTAATTTTTAGACAAATTGCACTTTTAGACGAAATGTTATTACGAGCCCTGCATCATAAGACCTCGTTCTACTTATTTCCAGTTTTCTCCAGTTTTGTTTTGACAAACCTTTTTTAGGAGTTTTTTTTTTAACTTAAAAAAAATTTTTTTTTATAAAGACCAAAAACTCCTAAAAAAGGTTTGTCTAAGGAAAAAAATACAAAACTGGAGAAAACTGGAAAAAAGTAGAACAAAAACAAAAAAAAACCCGTACGAGGTCTTATGATGCAGGGCTCGTAGGTAGTAATAGTTTTTAGACTAATTGTTTATAGACTAATTATTTATAGACGAATTATTTAAGACGAATATTCCGAATACCATCTTAATCACCTGATCTAAATCTAAATTTTGAAGACTTATGAAGTTGAACAAAAATTCAATCTTTTTGAAAATGGTTGTGCATTTCGATTATGAAGGAAAATTTGGAAAAAAAATAAAATATTTTTGTCATTACTAAATATTCTTGTTGAAAAGATAAATATGACTTCTGACAAAAAATACGTAATCTATAGAAGTACACTAAGAAACAAATTTCTTGTTATTAGAAGATTGCCTTTCCAGATTTTAATGTATTGATTATTATTTAGCAAATTTCTGTTACCGCTGTGTTTAACTGGACGCGAATGTGACGTTATAAATAAAAAATATCGTATATAAAACCAAACAAATAAAAAACAGGAAAAACACACATAAAGTGATGGGCGAGGCAATTTTTTATTTGTTGAAAAAAATTTGCAGTGAGTCCAGTTCTATAGATTACATATTTTTTGCTTTTGAGATCATAATCAAAATAAACGGTTCATTATTTGATAAAATAAGTATTATATAGTTCTTAAATTTAAAAAACATTAAAAAAAAAGTTTTTCCTTTATAATTTTTACATTTCCTGAACATATTCAATTTTAATTTTTCTTTCACGTTTTTTACGGCGAATAATTTCCTCATGGGTATGATATCGATTTAGTGGAATAACCATGTCTCTTAACGTGTAAACCCTTGAACGACATTTTTGGTTCCACCACTGATTACATCTCCAATATTTTTTCTCCTCACCACTTGCAAGTATTAAAACTTTTTCATAAATATACGGTTGTCCATTGTAAATTAATTGTATTTTATTTCTTGATGTTGTTGCATATTCGGCTGGTTCGATGCCCACTAAATTAAAAAAACAAAAATGAAAGGGTTAATTTTTGCTTGTAACGTAAAAACATATAGGTATATAATTTGTTTTTTTCAATTAAACTTTTCTACTCTTGCGTCTTCCCTTTTTTGCTGAATTATTTTAAGGCATCTGATTATTTCAAGTATAATAATAATCGAGGTTGGTAAAGTGAGTCAAATAGTCTAGGTTAGACCATAAAGTAAGTATAAATAAGAGAAATTCATTCCATACAAAAAATACAAATTAAAAAAATTAATTTCTATTATTTATACTTACTTTATGGTTAGACCGTCTGCTTTAACCTAATTTTTATTTTCAAATTGAGGTAGTTAAATTATAGTAAATACTCCGCAGTATTAATTTGTACTTAAACTTCCGATAGTAAAAAATACGATTCAAAAAAGAATATTAAACAAAAAATCATTTGTTGAAAGGCCAATTGTTTCAGCATTGAATTTCAAAAACATTTTTCGATAATAATTTCAGTTCATGAAATAATTATATTTAAAAAGAATGTAATCATTTTTTCAGAAGTATTGAAAATAATATTATTTGAAAATTAGACAGAACAACGAAAGTCATTAGAAAACTTGTTTTTACGACACTAAAATAAATAAAAATTAAAATAACAAGAAAATTTAAAAAATAAAATGTTATATTTCAGATTTTTAAAAAGTTTTAAAAACACTTCATAGTTTCAGAATCTTCGTCTATATATTATATAATCTTATTTTTGTTTTATTTGGACCTCGTTTTTTTCGTGTCACAATTTCAGAATGTGTATGATATCGATTTAAAGGAATTACAATTTCATTTATTGTGTACACTCTTGAACGACATTTTTGATTCCACCATTGATTACATCTCCAAAATAATTTCTCATCTCCGTCTGGTGTTAAAACTTTTTTATCAAGAATATATGGTTGCCCATTATAAATTAATTGAATTCGGTTTCTTGATGTTGTCGAATATACAGCTGGATCAATTATTTCTAAAAAAATTAAAAAGAGTCAGAAAAATGAAAAAAAAAATGCCAAGGCTGAAAGATTAATTAAGCAAACAACTATAATTTTATATTTAAATGTTTTTATTTTTATAATAAAAGCATAGAATCTCCATTTTTTTCGAATTTTTTCATCATCCTCATAGATGGCAAATGATTATGCTCTGGTTTGGTAACTGATAATTTATAAAGGTCATTAGGTTGTTTCGTTGTTGTAGCTCTTGCATGACAAGGTGGTTTATTTACTTGTCTGAAAAATAGAAAATTGAAAAAAAAAATTAATACTAATTTAATATTAATCTACTGAGAAAGCATGACTGTATTGTATTTTATTTTCATGCAACATTAAAAACTTAAACATTTTCATGCAACATTAAAAAATTAAACGATGAAAAAATTAATAAGACTTCAATTTTAAAAATGTTCTCAATATTGTACTAAAATAATACCTTGTTCTGCAACACCAATAAATTGTATCACCAATTTCATTATTTTTTGCGAAAGTAAATCCATTATAAACCTTGAAATAAATAAATAAATAAATAGGTCACCATCAAAAAGTTAACTAAAAAATGTTGATAAATTTTGGAACAAAATAAAATGAAATCAATTAGTCTAATTTGCATCTTGGCGCACCAATTTAAATAGTAGACATTTTTATTTATGATTCAAATCTCAATGCAGAGAAAATGATTCATACGCGAATCAAAAAATTTAAAAAAAAAACAAAAAACACAACTTCAGACAATGCCAGAAAAGCATTGACAACGTAGACTCAAATACATAAATAGCAGAACAATTGTAAAGTACTCACTAATAAATATTTCCCACGCTGGCCTCGAATAAATTGTAAATTTTGATTCTCTAAAATAACTTCTTGATTGCTGCTATTTCTTGATAACACAACGCAAGGTTGTTCAATGAGTTTCGGTGGTTTTTTAAACAAATCCAGTTCAGTGAAATCTTGAGGTAAGGAAATATGATGCTCTTCTTTTTTTATAAAATCCGATGAGCCTTTTTTTAAGAAATTCGAAATGAAATCTAAAAAAGAAATAAATAACAAAAACAATTACATTTATGAAAACTAAACAAACAAAAAAATTTTAACGATTAATTTCTATTTTAATTCTTTACGTTAATGTTTCAATATTTACGTATTATTGTTACCTGCTTAAATGAAAAATTAATTCTGAAATTAAAAGAAAAATATATCGAATAGAACTTTTATATTACTTTATTTTTAAAATTTTTATAAATGAAATAAAAAAAATTAATTTGAATTAAAAAATGTTCGCATTATTTTTAGGACAGAAATACATTTTTCTTTTACAAAAATCTAATTTTAGTTTTAAATTTTTTTTTCATTTATTAAGCACATATTTAGTTTTTAAAATTTACTATAATTAAAATTAAAATATGTAAATTTAATTTAGTTATTATAACACATCAAACACTTCTATTTCGAAATCCTATTTTCGAATTGTTATTTGCCTGTTTTTGTCGTTTTTATGCAGACTTTCTGTTAAAAATATAGATAAAATTCTTTTCCTTTGGTTTTAATTTAATAAAAATTAAAGGTAGTGTTCATTTTCATATTATAATTGAATAAGTCGCGTGAAAATAATAAATTCAATATTATAAAAAAGTTCTATCCTGTACAAAGTACATATAATAAAAATAAGGAAATGTATATATGACTTGACTTTACTTCAAGCTTTCAATATGAAAGTAATTTGTTAAGAACCAGTAACATATTCTTAAAAAATTATAAAATTATTTGAATGAACATTAATGCAACGATTCCATATAAATTTCTTTGAAACTTTCTTTAAAAGTTGTTTTCAGTAACTGTTTGAAAACTTTTTGTTTTTTGTGAAGTTTTTTAATAAAAATTCGGTTCCATGTAGATTGGATAATATTGGTAAATGTGTATGATTTGGATTTGTCTCTCGAACTATTCTAAGACCATCTTTTACTTGCGTCACCACTCGAGCTCGACATTTTGCCTTATGATACATAGTGCATTTGTAGTCTCTAGTTGTTTTGAATACTGATGTTTTTTCATTTGGTCTAGAAATAAACGTTTTGCTTTAGTTTTTTAATAATTATCGTAAGATTTTAAGTTATTGAGTGTTGTTATATTAGGTACTGTAATTATGACTATCGTAATTATTTTATCAATTTGCTATTTTAGATTTCATTAAAAAAACAAATTTGTATTTAGGGAAAAAAAAGAGTTCATACCCCGGACTATGCATATAATACACATTTAATTTAGAAATAAAAAAACAATAACTTACGTGTAAGTATTTTTACAATGGATTAATAATTTTGTTCCTCGCTTTGAATATGTGTAACTTAGGCTATCAATTATAACGTCATAACCTGGAAGAAGTTTAAATTGTTAGAAAACTTAAGATTTTCAATAAGATTTTAACCGTAATACATAATTAAATGTTAAAAAATTGTATTCAAAGTAAAACTAAAAAATATTAAAATCATTGATTAAACAGAATTCGAAAATGTTTTTAATTGCCACTTAACTAAGATGTGATATTAAAACGTTTAACAGATCCAAATATAGCAATATCTAATTATCTATCAAGTAATTTGGAGCCAAAACTGTTTCTGATTCCGAAGTATTCGAGTAATTTTTGATTATGTATACAAAAATCATAACATTTCTTAATACATATTTTCTGCAATTAAAATTTTTAACAAAATGAAACCGACATAATATTTAATTTTTTCAAAGATTTAATCAAAATTATTTTAAACAAATAGAAGCAAGATAGAATCCTAATAATGATTTTTCAAACATGCCTCGATCTATTTATTCGCTTATTAATGATTGTGCTTTGGAAAAGTAATTTTAATTTTTCCGTTTAATTTTATTAACACCGCCCTTGCTTTACAACTTGATCGAAATTTTGAACATTTTAAATAATAAGTTGTTGGAGATTGTGATCCAATCACAAAACGATAATCATTAATCAAGATATTCTGCAAATTTAATACTTTCATTGATGGTTTCAATAGACTTTTAGATGAATCTGATGTTGATTTTGTTTCTAACAAACTTTCAAATTTTTGAATTTTTGTTTCACTGATACTTGGATTCTTTGAAGCTTTTGATTCTTTTTTTTTTCTACTAAACAGATGTTGATTTTGACGATAGTAACCTACAATAAATCGAAGACAAATTATGTTTAGTTAGACACTACACTTAAATATTATGTACAATTCTATATTAATATTATTTTTAAAACATAAATTAGAGTAATTTTTTTGAAAGCCTTGCATTATTTGAACGAATTCGAACTGATCGTTGTGCAATTTTTTTGATTATGTATGTAATGTGCTCCTTTCAGAATATTAATAATGAATATTATCTATTTTAACAAAATATAAGCTTATGATTTACTTTTAAGACTTTTTAAGTTATCGTGTAAAAAACCAATTTTTTTCAATTTTGTCTTATATGGCAAACTAATTTTCATTCCAATTTCCTTCAAGTATTTGAAAAAATGTAGGAAAACTTTCCATTTAGAGGCCTAAATATGAAAAAAAAAATTACAAAATTTTCTAATACATATTAATTTTCTTATTTTAATTATTTTTTTTATAAATTTATGATAATACAGCAAAATTGTATTATAAATTATTTTTTCAGCTGAAAATTCCTCAAAGTGCGTGTGATTAGAACAAGAATACGAAAGTGATCACCATGTCTTATGACACGGGCATTCGTACACGCAAAGTACCTTGAGGAGTATAATTTATAATATTTTTAAATTATGAGTTGATCACAGATCTTATTTTTTTTTGTATAAATGTTATCGCATTTTATTTACAAAATTCTTTCAATGATTGTGTGAGCTTTTATTAAATTTAATTAAATTTTGTTGACTATTTGTTACACATCTAGCATTGCACTTTGGGTGCTGAAAACAGACCCAATTGAATTCTGTTTTATATGCAGCTTCTAATTTATATTGAAAATTTTTCCATAACAAAATACGCAAATGACGATCATTTCTGGTAATTGTAAAATCTACATTTTGATACCAATTTCCCGGCATAATTTCTGGAATAAAAATAAATTAATAGAATGTGGATAACGGAAAAAATGCTGTGAAATAATTGTTTATCGCGCATTAAGTTTCAACAAAAATTGGTATAAAATAAATATATAATTAAATAATTATAAAACATTCAACCATATAATTTCAGAAGATCTGAAAGATTTTTGGCAAATAAGGGCTAATGTTAATTTTTATTTAACTTACCTAAAATATTTCTGCTACATTGATTTATTAAGTTTACACGTTGTTACGTTTTCAAAAAATGTTTGTAAACCATTTATATTTTCTTTGAAACTTATGTTTTATTATGTTTGAACAAAAATTTGCCAAACTTTTATTAACTAACTCTTCAAAGAATTTTACTGGAATCAAGCCATTTTTTTTGTTTCTTCTGAATGGAAATCCATAAGCTTTCTGATATAATACTTAAATATTATTAAATTCAAATTATAATACTTAAATATTATGAAATTCAAATAAAGCAAGGTATCACAAAGTAAAAGAAGTATAAACAAACTAATGAAAAATGCAAAAATTACATAATTTTATCCCAGAATTTAACATCTCTATTTCTGTTTTGTAGTCAAAAAATTAATAAGAATACATAAAATTAACTTATTAAGTAATTTTACTTTTATAAGAACATAAATTTTCTTTTTTTATAACTGGTTCATGGTTATGAGCTCTATTCCCTAATTTTATAGCATTTTCACCAGCTGTAATACATCTAGCTGGGCATTTCAAACGTGAATTACTATTTTTGTTACACACCCAATTAGTTGTTGAAAAATACTTTCTTTCAGCAGTATATAAATAACCATGAAATACTAAATTTAAGCCACCTCGACGATTAGTTGAAAAATGATATGGTGCAGAAAGCCATACTCCAACGTTATCTAAAAAAAATAATTATAATTATTCATATTTTTATACTTATTTATTAAATTAACTATTTTTGGATCTTTATGCTTTATACATATCTAGAAATTTATTATTAAATATTAAATCGCAGTCAAAACAATAAGGTATATCATTCATTACGTTTTTGTCCTTTTTTCAAACATTGAACAATGAAGATATATGTATTTTATAAGTTAAGTGTTAAGAGAAAACAAATTAGATACTAGATACGACTACATATAAAAATCTAGATATTAATCTTATCTACAATTTAAATAAAAAACTTATTGAACATAAACTTAATTAGTATCAATGACTAAAAGAATTATTCGCATCAAACGATCATTCAAAAAAAGTAAGTCTTACAATGAAAAAAATTTTAATTCATAATAATTTTTTCCGTTTTTTTTAATTTAAAGTTTATTTTTTCTTTGCAACCAATGTTTTATAATAATTGATGTATTTGTTGAAACACTTTGTTATTTTCTAAAATTTAAAAATAAAAACTATTATAATATTTTCATTTTTACATATTTTTTTTCCTTTTATACGTCATTTACAATTTTATTCCATTTATACGTCTTTTACAATTTTATTTAGTAGATAATGAAATCTGAAAGCATTAAATTTATCTTTTATTAATATTCACAAAAAATTTCCAATACTAATAATCCATAATAATAAGCCACATTTTAATAAAGGCAATGTTAAGATATGAAAAAAATGCCAATTTTATTACAATCGTTAAAATCGATTATGTTCTATCATTTTATATGTTTTAAATAATATTAAAAAGTATTAGATTAACTTTAAATCTGACATCTTATGTTATAATATTAATGAAATATGTATTATGTATACATATTAATTTGGTAATTGATAGAATAATTTTAAGTAATGATTGATTTAATACTACATATATATTATTATCTTTAAAATAATATCACCTTTATATAATAAAATAAATTTTGAATCTAAAAAAAATTACGTTATAAAATTTCTTTATGTATATATATATATCTTTAACAACCTGTTTTTCTGCTAAGATGCTTTTTCAATTGTTGTTTTGTTGTAAAAGTCTTTTCACACCGGCAACACATATAATTTTTTAATTGAAAATGAATGGCCTTAAGATGTTTTTTCAGCGCTGAAAAATCACTTAATCCTTTATTACAATGATTACACCTAACTTTTTTTGTTGCTGGTATAAATGTTTCAAGTATCCGACCAGGTCGTTTATAAATTTCCTGACCTGAAATAAAATTAAAAACTTTAAATGAGAAAAATTATTTTAAGAAATTGGAAACCCTGAAGTCTAGATATTGAAAAAAAAACATTGATTACAACTAAATAGTTATTCAGTCAACTTTTTAAAGTAATGTTTTCTAAAAAGTTTCTCTTAATGTTACTACTAGAACTACAAGATGATCATACCTGATGTAAGAATAAGATTTACGACCAATTTCTTGCAATTTCAATGTTAATGACAACTCATATGATACACCAACACGCATTTGAAATTGAACTTCGTTAAGAAAAATACATTTTATTTTACTGTAAAATTATTAAATTATAAATTCATATGCAGTGAGTGTGTTCCTGTGGATTGGGATTTCAAACAACCAATTAGTTAAATTGATTAACTAATTAAAGTAATTCTCTAAACAATAAAACTTAAATCCAATTCGTATTTATAAATGTAATAGTTTTTTTTTAAACAAAATTAAAATTTAATTTCTTATTTTTGTATTTAACTTTCTTTTATTAGAAGAAAACAATTGATTAATTTAACTATGATTATGACATCCTCCCATAGTTTCTTTTATTAGAAGAAACAATTGATTAATTTAACTATGATTATGACATCCTCTCATAGATTTAATATAATTTTCAACAGTAACTATTCGCGATGTACATTTGATGTGTTTTGCTCGTGCTTTCAAACATTCCCAATAACATGTATTTTTTATTCGACGATTTAAAGTGAAAGCTTTTTGATCAACTGTTAACATTAAATTCCCTCGTGGACTTTTGACAAATTTTAAAGTTGAATTCTTTTGAATGTTAAAAGTAACTGAAAAAAATAAGACAAAGATATAGAAATATGAAATAGTTAACCAAAATAAATTTTTATTACTATGTTTTATCAAAAATAAACACAATAAAACAATGTTTTTATTTTTTTTTTAATTCTGATAGATTATATTTATACTTATTTATTTCTTAAGTAAAATTATTAAATTTTATTTATTTTTGTACATTTTTTCATATTCAATCATTAGAAATAATTTAATAAAATTTTAGGTAAATACCTACTAATTTAAAAATTATAACATCAGTAAATTTTTACAAAAACAATTTATAAGTAGTTACGATTTATGTACATACCTAAATTGTATTAATTTAATATTTTTTGGAATTACTTTTTAGACATTTAAATTACATATTATGACTTAAAGCATTTATGAACCATAAATTGAGATTTTGTTGTTAGTTTCTTAAAATTATGGAAGATTGGAGCAGGCACATATTTTAAGTTAACCATATAAATCTTGAAAACCTTTCCTTTTGGAAAAGATGCAATAACTGTGGTGCTTGTACAACCCCCATTATCTTTTACAAATACTTAATAAACAAAATTTTATACATTTCCAATTCAGAATAGTTTATTAGTACCTACCTATCTAATGAATATATTAACGGATTCAAAAAATATTTTCTATTTAACTATCGTTCTATATGTAAATTAATAATTAATGATTAGATATTATTACATAGGTATCTGAATGTACATCTCTTGTTAAACAAATAACTGCATCATAGAAAAAAAAGAATATTTTGTAAATAAAAGAAAATCGAAACTATCATTGTTATCTTTAGTGTCATCAGACCGAATTTCAAATATGTAATTCATTAGCAGGTTCAATCAAACGATTATATACGAATACGACCCCACACTCCCAAAGTTATTTCCTCACGAAATGACCTTCACGGATAATCTTGATTATCCAAAATATACCTAGTTTCCAAATAGGTTAGTTACCTACCTAGGAGGTAGGTATGTAGATAACTTATCTTTAATTTTGCATTGTTCATCAAATATTCAACTTCAATAACTATTACTTCATTAATTAGGGAGTAAAATAAGTACGTATAATAAGTTAGAAGGGGGCTTCAACCACGACTCATAATATTCGCGGAGATATACCTACCTAACCTACCTAATGGGTTCTATAATAAACAACTACTTTTCTGGATTGGACGATTTCAATATTGGTTGTGTTCCTTTGGATGATGCTCAGATAGTTATTTTCTCCCTAAATTGTCGTAGTGTGTCGGCAATAACCAAATTTAATAGCCTAAGAAACTGTCTATTTCAGTTGCCAACTGTTCCTCAGATTATTTGTCTTCAGGAGACTTGGATCTCAGATGTCAATACTGATCTTTATAAGATACCTGGGTTTAATTCAATTTTCTCATGTAGAAAGGATAACTACGGCGGCGTTGCATTATATATCAATAAAAATATTGATTTCAATGTAATTTCTTCTGGAAATGATCCTTTCAATTATATTGAAGTAACTCTCAACAATATCTCATTAAATGGTCAAAAAGTTTCCTTAATAAACTACTACAGACCGCCTCGAGTTGATATTGAAGTCTTCTTGAATTTTATCCATCATAATTTGAATAAACATGCGAATAGACCCACTCTCCTCCTTGGTGATGCAAACATAAACATGTTTTCGGAATCGCAACTCTCGGTCGATCTTAGTAATATTTATTCCTCCTATGATTTTATTCTTTGTAATTCTACTGTTACTAGACCTGAAACTAATTCACTAATTGACCACATTGTCTTCAATCAATCTTTTTCCAGAAACGTGGTGGTAAATACAATCGAAAACGAATTAAGCGATCATAATATCCTACTAATTAACCTTCCTTTGAATTTCAAAAGTAATAATAAAACCTCAATAACAAAAATTTATATCGACCATAATATGATAAAACATGAGCTCTCGGTCTCTTTAGGCCACTACAATCCGAACAGTTTTTGCGACCCCGATACTTTGTTAGATTTCCTGATAGATAAAATCAAATATATCACCGAAAAAAATACAACACGATCCCAAATTTCAATAAACTCTCGATATTCTGCTGCTCCCTGGATCAACAAAAACCTTAAAATCTTAATTAGGAAAAAAAACTTACTTAGGAAAAAGTTAAAACAAATGCCGAATAATAAATACTTGAAGACTAAATGTGCAAGACTATGTAAGCTTGTGACCTATTGTTTAAAAAAATGTGAGGCACAATACTATTCTTCAGGCCTAAAAAACTGTGGCGGAGACAGCAGGAAAACTTGGAAATTTATTAACACCACTCTTAATAGAAAATCTAAGGACGGAGTTAAATCCATCAAGAGTACAGATGGAGTCATTCATTGCGATTCTAATTCCATTGCAAATGCCTTCAACAACTATTTCATTGACAGTACTTCTAATTCTGATCCCACCGATTCAAGTATTGATTACTCGGCTTCTCATCTGACGTACTTTCCTCAATCTTTGTGCCTACAACAAACTGATTGTGATACAGTTTCAAAATTCATACAAAAATTAGATGCCAACAAGGCGGTCGGGTGGGATGGCATATCTAATTCTACACTTAAGTTATGCAGTGAAGAACTGGTTCCGTTTCTTACAAAGCTTATAAACCTAGTTATAGACACCTCCACTTATCCCAAATCGCTCAAAATCCAGAAAATATGCCCGGTTTATAAAAAAGGTGACAAAATAGATATATGTAACTACCGACCAATTTCTGTGTTACCTGCAATTAATAAATTAGTTGAAAAAGTAATTTTTCTTCAATTGATGGAATTTTTAAATCGAAACTCCTTTCTTTATCACCGACAGTTCGGCTTTAGACCAGAGGTGAACACAGAAACTGCTATCTTAACTATCATAGATAATATTGTGGAAGAGCTTGATCATGGGAAATGGGTTGGTGGCCTCTTTCTAGACCTCAGTAAGGCATTCGATATGGTTAATCATGATATTCTTCTGATCAAACTACGTTATGCTGGGGTTAGAACTGGTGCTCTTAACCTTTTCAGAAGCTATCTTAGTGATAGAGTTCAGTTTGTAGCGATGAAGGAGGGTGGTAAAAGTACTTCTAAACCAATATGTCAAGGCGTTCCTCAAGGGAGTGTTTTGGGCCCATTATTTTTCTTGATTTTTATAAACGATCTATATTCCTATGGCTTAACTGGTAATTTAAATTTGTTTGCAGATGACACTTCCCTGTTTTATCCTGACCCTTCTATTTCTCATATCTCTAACTTAATTGAAACTGACTTTCTCCTGCTCGACAGGTACATGAAATCAAACAAGCTCAAGCTAAATGTAAATAAAACCCAATTTATTCTCTTCGGCACCAATCAAAGGAGGAGGGCAAACGATATCACCCGAGTAACAGTAAATCTTAACAATAACCCTTTAACTGAATGTGAAAACGTTAAATTTCTAGGAATTACAATTTCAAATAACCTTACCTGGAAATCCCACATTTCCAATGTAAGTAAAAAAATTTCTCCAGCATTAGGAATCCTCACAAAGTATAAACATCGTTTTCCTACCCCTGTCAAGAGACAAATATATTTCGCACTAATCCACTCGCACTTATCTTATATAACATCAGTCTGGGCTGGTGGTAATGTTACCGAGATAAGTAAGCTGCAGCGCTTGCAAAATCGAGCTGTAAAAACTGTTTTCAATTTGCATCGTCTGACTCCTTCAATATCGCTATACTCGGAACAAGTTCTTGATAATTTACCAATTAAGGGTTTATACTTTCTAAAGGTCGTATGTTTTGTTTATAAGGTCTTAAATAACTTAGGGCATAATATTATAGAGTTTCCACTAATATCGCATAATATGATTACTAGAGATGTAGGGAATTTGGAAGTACCCCGGTGCTTCAATGAATTCGGTAAGCAACGCATAAGTGTCTCAGGGCCTACGCTTTTCAGACAAATTCCACCTGACTTGGTTCTGGCTCGCTCATTTTCTATGTTCAAGGTTTGGATCATCAGATGGGTAATAGAAAATAATCTGGATCTCTATGTATGAGTTAGATAAAATGTACCTTTGGTACCAGTTTTTTAGGGAATAAGCTTACATATTATATTATATAATTACAATATTGTATAATCTTGTCTTTTCGTATTGAATTTTATTCCAAATTTCCTTTCCTTCATTTTAGAGTCTTAGCATAGGAGCTTTCCTAAATTTCAAATTTCTTATTTCTTATTTCTTAATTACTGAACCCTTAATTTCTTAATTTCTTAACTTCTTAAATTTTATTTTTTTTTAATCTTTTAATTTTGTAATTTTGATTTTTGATTTTTTAGTTTCTTTTTATTTTATTTTATTTTATTTTATTTTAATTTTCGTCTTGAATTCTGTTCTTTTCTAAATTTATAATGTTAATGTGATGTTTAATGATTAATAAATTAAGGAAAAGAGAATATATAAAATAATAATAATAATAATAATAAATAGTGAATTGTCACTTTGTGTTCAAGCTGGAACATCTTTTAATGTACTTAAACGCATCGTACTTAACTTCTCATGCTCCTAAAAAGCTTCTCAAAGCGCTGGAGCAATACTTGTATCGGATTTAAATTCTATAGTAACTAATGAAATTTTTTCCAGCTTACATATGATTTATACTAACTTTTATTCAATTTCAATTATAAAATACAATAAGTTTTCAGTCAATTTTTATCTTTCGTTATTGTAAGAATATTGTACTGATATATATGTAAGAATCTGTTTTATTGTTGATTATCTCAAATGTTTATGTCTGTAAAAATGAAATAAAAATAATAAAAAAAAAAAAAAAAAAACCTATGTACAGGATCGAACGAAAATTAAAAAAAAAAAAAATTATTTTAATAAATTCAAAAATATTTAGGTAGGTACCTACTCCTAAAATTCTCATACAATAAAAGGATAAATAAAAGTAAAAAAAAAAAAAAAAACTACAAAAATTCACAAAATTTTATAGGTAGGTTGTAGGTAGGAATTTTGATACCTAGAGAAAAAAAAACCTAAGTACAAGTAGGTACCTACCTAATATTTTTTATTATTATTTTCATTTTAAATTTTAATTTACATTAAAAATACCCTAGTTCGATCGAAATAACAATATTATTTAAATGTACGTAATTATAATTTTTATTAAAATCAAATTACAAGTAATTATTTATAAATTATAAAATTTTTAATGCTTAATTAAATTCAATTTTTTATTTTAATTTTTTCAACTCACTCAACACATTAAAAATCAAAATAAAAAAATGGTGGTGAAACGCTTGGCTTGGATATTATGTTAGTGAATGTGATGTGACGACAGCTTTTGAATGGTTTTTGTTTATATTTTTCAACAAAACCAAATACTTTAAAATAGTATATACCAATACCAGCGATGATATTTTGCAAAATGACATTTGTCCGCCAAAGTTTGAAAGTTCAATCGCCGACAAATGTCATTTGTCCGCGGCGGACAAATGCCATTTTACAATCGCGGATAAATGTCATTTTGTCCGCGAAGTTTTCCATACAAATTTCATCGCGGACAAATGTCACGGCGCCTACAAAAACATGTTATATTTCAGGGATGGGTGAGTATTTTGTATATATTTTGTAAGGCAATATTCAGAAGGGATTAACGTTAATTGAGCAAGTCAATTTTGACGTTGATAATTTTTAAAACTGAAGATATACTCAAACAAAACGAGGCGTGAGTTCTTAACCAACTGCTTGCGACGACATGTAGAGATGTGTCGTTCGTGAACGACCGAGTTAAAAAGAACGGATCACTAAAGTGAACGATGACCGATCGGTCAGTAAAAAAAAAATATATCGTTCATCGTTCACCGTTCATCGTTCTTTTCTTAAAAAAAAAAAGTTCTGTAGGTGTAGAGAAGAGATAAATGTTTGAAAAGAGCAGTACACTTATTTTTCAGCTATAAGGAAGAAAGAGAAATTGTGTTGGTGTTGTTAGATTGTTATGTAAGTGTAGCTGTGAACAATAGCTACCTCTTTACTGGTCTGAAAATTATCGTCTTTTTCAATTGAAAATGCCACACGACATCCATAGAAAAAAATACAATAAGAAAGACTGACGGGAAACAGATTAAATATTTAAAGGAATGTTTTATTTTTCATAAGAAATTATCCCAAAAAATATAACAAAAAATATTAATAAAGATAAAAAAAAATTTTTTTTTGATATAATCGATTATTGCTAATATAGATATTTGAATAATTATTAGTAGATTAATATGCTCTAAATATTTTTATTTTTTTTATAATAAAAATAAATCATATTAACTTTAAAAATAATAGATGAATTAATGCTTCCTAAAGTTCACAGTTCACTTTCAGTTTATTTTATTTGGTATTTTTTTATTTTTGCAAAGTTCATTTTGATTTGAGTTAATTTTATCGGTCGTTCAATTGAGCTATATTTTTAACTCGGTCAGTAAAAATAGTACGTTCATTTTTTAACCCGTTCAATATTTTTTAACTCGGTCAGTAAAAATAGTACGTTCATTTTTTAACCCGTTCAATTTTTTTTAACTCGGTCAGTAAAAATAGTATGTTCATTTTTTAACCCGTTCAATTTTTTTTAACTCGGTCAGTAAAAATAGTTCGTTCATTTTTTTAACCCGTTCAATTTTTTTAACTCGGTCAGTAAATTGATTTGAGTTCATTTTTTTTCGGTCGTTCGCGAACGAGAAAATAGGTCGTTCAATTGAACGATATTTTTTAACTCGGTCAGTAAAAAAGAACGAACGAGTTAACACAGGTCACTGAAGTGAACGAGATTTCCCATCACTAACGACATGTTAAATTAGCAAAGTATAAAGTACTAAACACAATTGGGGCGACAGCGACAACGACAGCGATAGCGACTATCAAAAAAAAATAGAAACCATATATTTGTATGAGAATGAACACAATTGAGACGACTGGCGACAAACGACATTGTCGCCTGGCGACAAATTAGAAATTTTTCTATTTTGTCGCCAGGCGACAACGACAACCATATATTTTTTTATTTATTTTTCTATTTGTTTACTTTTTTCCTGTATATTTATTTCGTCGCCGTCGCCGTCGCCGTAATTGTGTTCACTCGAGTGATATCGCTGTCGTTGTCGTTGTAGTCGTTGTTGTCGCCGTCGTTGTCGCCCCAATTGTGTTTACTCCTTAAACAAGGAATAACTAGGTGTCTACATTAGCGTATTTTTCCTGCATGCGATTTTGTTCTTTAAATGTATTCGTGTATCTTTATACAAAATCCAAAATCGCAGCAAAATACGAATGCTGATTTTGAATACTTTTTCAGCATGCGTATTTTTTGACATTTCTCACAAATTTTGCTTTTTTTTGTTAATTTGACATTTAAGTCAACTAAAATGGTACAATTTGGAAAAATGTATAAAAATCGCGTGCTGTAAATCTAACCCAGTGGCATATTGAGCACACACAAATACTAATAAATGAAACAGTAGAATACATTCATAAATACGCGCGATTCTAAATCGCTAATGTAGACAGCCCGTAAATTATTAAAGTATTTTCGTCATATTTTCAATAGGTGTCGCTATTCTTATGACAACACTACGAGTAGTTGAATGTTTATACCATTTTATTATTCATTTCTCGGTTTTATTTTGCTCCGCAGTGCATCTATTGTAAAATTATAAAATGTTTGTTCATGTCATTTTGTCAATAATAAAATGTCAAAGATAAAAAAAATAAAAATAACACATTTTTTTTTCTTAACTTTATTTATTTAAAATTAAAAGTATAATAATTTTTTTAATTTATTCATTTAATTATAATAGTTGTATAATGCTATGTTTTTGTATTGTATATTATACTTGAACGATATATTTATAAAATATCGGAAATCAGAATACTTAAAACATTTAAAGTTGTTCTAGCATCAAAAAGAACAATAGCATAGATGGATGAACGCGAAACAGAACCAAATTCTATAATATCGGTCTCGGCACGGCATAAATTTTCAAGGGAAGTTTATTATTAAAGTGGAAATAATTTACCTACAGCAAATATTGTTGCAAAATGGTTTTGAAAATCGCAATGGCAGTAAGTAAAAAGTATAAGAAAGATCCTTTTTTTGCACCAAAAAACATCTCAGCTCAGATCTGTTTTTTGAGACTTGTTACGACTACAACATAATATAAGCATAATTCCAGTTAGTAAGTAAGTTTTGTTTGCTTACGTTTTGTGGAATTTTAGAAATTTAGGGAAAAATTACGAATTTAAGGGATGGAAACTATTGTTAAATAAGTACGGGTAGGTAAGTACCTACCCACAGTTATTAAAATTCTAAAGTAGAATTAAAAAAGTAATAACTTTTTTTGTAAATTTTTTGTACCTACCGAAATAATTTTCAAAAACGGCCTTCTGGAGGTTGGTCAGTGGGATTTGCGGCGCCAACCTTCAGACCTCCAGACCGCCCGCCGTCCCCCACCACCCCCTCTTGTTTTGGAACACCCCCTATACTCTCTACAAAAAAATGGGGCAAATCGAGTAAAAAAAAAAAATTTCCCATACAAAACGTATGAAAACTTTGGGGGGCCCTATCTCCGAAACGGGGCGTTTGCCCCAAGAACTGATTTCAGTTTTGGGAGTTTGGGCACCGCCTCTACTCCCCCTCCAAGTTTCAGCCCATTCTGAGTGGTTCCCATAAACTGCACTTTAGCCTAACTTTTTTTTAATCTTTTTAAGGCCGTAAATTAATAAGCCTAGTTGGCTTAGACTTGTTAATTTTGAATTAAATAAATAAGTAAAATAATCTCATTTGGAATACAAATAAAATAAAATTAAAAAATAAGAAAAAAATTGTATTTTCTTTTTTATTTCAGTACAAATGCCTGGAATTATTGAAGTTTTGTGGTAATACATATTAAATTTAGATCACGTTGTTCAATTGTTTAATCGTTGAGAGAGTGATGTTCTTAGTATAGGATCGCAAAATTTAAGGTCTAAGCTTTATAAAAAGTCGCTCAAACAAAAATTACAAAATACCTAATAATTACTAGCATCCTAGAAGATAAATAAAACAGAAACTGGTTTTATGTTTACTTTTAGTATAAAATCAATTATTGTTCACTATAATTTCGGCTTTTACTCATTCTTGAATGTCTACATGACTTAAAATTAAATGTATAAATTCTATTGTTACTTTTGTAATAAATAAAATAAATTAACCAAACACACTTTTTTTTGTTTTATTTATAATAAATTTATTTTCCTCGAAAAATTTCAAAATACTTATTAATTAATGTACAATTATTTTCAGAAAATATTTCAAAAACCACTCATTTAGTTTATTGGCATAAAGCTTATGAATCTGGGAATAAATTCACAGAAGAATCTAATAATAAATAAAATGTCCACAATGATGATATCAAGATTGATGCTATTTAAAATATGTACACCAATTGTTAGAAGTTATGTTTCCAGATTGATTCATTTAGTTATAAAAAATTTAATCTGATAAAATACATAAAGTGAACGAAAATTGTTTACTAAAATTATGGATTTTATTATTTTTTTTGAATGTCTACACCACTTTAAATTAAATGAATCAGTTTATTGTGTCTATTAAATTATAAATATTAAAAAAATTAAGTTAATTAAATAAATTTTTTAAAGGTATTATGAGTTTTTAATTAATTTCTTTGTTTTGTCAATAAATAATTTAAGCTAGAATTATCAGAATATATAAAAAACATTTTCAATTATTTATTAATTTAATGCCAATTATTATAATATACTTGTTCACAATAATTATCATTCAAAACTTTTGATTAAATACCTAGACGACAATTGTAAAAATTTTAAATATATCAATTCTCTTTAATTTAATAAAATTGGAGTAGTAGGTAATCTTATTTTATTTAATTTATTCTGTAATTTTTTTCATTATATCAGTAAATAATCTATCTCTTTCCAAAAATTTAAGACTTATCCAGTTTATTAACATAATAAATTATTTTATTTTTCAGTTCAGTATCCAAGTGATAACATTCCATTATATCCCGGAAGTACTGTCAATGTAAGTAAACAACAGCTTTTGAAAATTTACTCAATGTCAACCAAACCATCGCAGTATACGTCATTACTAATGGATCTAGTTTTTGGAGAAGACGTTATAAATGAATGCATAAAAAAAAAAAAAACTCAATTGAAAGCGTTAAACCTTGTCAAATTGGAATCAGTTATAAGTAAGATAACAAAAAGTTGTATAACTGTATTGTAGGTAATAATTTAGTAATTTTTATTTATTCTTTTAGCCCATGTAATTTTAGTTTATGAAAGACATGGTAATGTGATTACAGAAGACGCAGTAAAAAAATTCATTTTGAAAAAGTTTAATGCATTAAGGAAAATTCAAATGAAAAATTTAATTGGGAAATGATATTTATATTTCATATAACAATAAATTATGACTTTTTTAATTATTTAAAATAGAATTGGAAATAAAAATATAATATTTAAATATATAAAGTGCCTAATTAATAAAACGATATTATGGTTAAATAATTTATCCATTCATTATACAATAAATATAATGTATTGTTTATTTACTTTTATGTGAATTGCACAATTTCTTTCGAAGTTTACCTCTGTTCTAGTGGTTATTTGCAATTCAGACAGCATTGTCAAACTAGGTTTTATTACCTTTGTTTTTAATTTAAAGACTTAATTTTTGGCGAGTATGTTAGATTAAAAAAAAAACAATAATTTATATTTTTTTGCAAAAATATTTCAAATGCACTCTAATTACTATGATGTAATTTTTTTGCATTTGAAGATTGTTGAAAAAGAATTTTTTTCATTATGTTTAAGATTCGTTTAAATTAAATAGTTGGTTGATGTATGTAATCAAAATTTAAAACAACTTATAGGATTCAATGCAACATCTCATACTGATCTCTGATATTATGTAATCAAAACAAAATAATTATTCCAAACTCATCGAACTTCTACAATTATTTAAATAGAAAAAATTAACGAATGTTAGAAAAAAAAAAATCAATTTTATATTCCAAAATATTTATTTCATGAACATTTCATAATATTTATTTGAAAAATTAAAAAAAATTAAAAATAGATATTGGGATTGAATTTACGTGACAACTTCGATAAAAAATTGACTTTTTTTTATTTTTCTAAAGTTTTATAAATGAAAAACGGTCTATATAAGCAGTTAAAATTCTTCTATTTGATGAATCTCACTTACAATTTTTATAAAAATCATTTGTAAACAGAATTTTATATTAAGATAAGTTGTTTATAAAGTTAAACGATATTGTTTCAAACACATTATTCTATTTTGTTTTAGATCAGAAAGTATTATTGACAACCAATAGCGGAGAATATTTGCATTTTTCCACAACACAAAGGGGACGAGTAATGTTAATTTATGCTGGTTACAAGTATGTGACAAATCGGCAGTCCCATAAGAATACATTTTGGAGATGTTCACGTTATGTTAAATATGGATGTCGAGCCACAGTGGTCACATCCAAAAATAATAAAACTCCAGGAACTACCACTATAAGAATTGCTGGATCACCTCATACGCATGGTCCAGAAATAAAACAAGATCCAACGGATTATATTTTAAACTATTAGCAAATTTAATTTATTATGAAACTATTTGATTATATATTATAAGGAATATAAAAATAAAAAAGTTTTAATTGAGTCAATAACATTTGAAAGTAATCTAAGTTAGTACTTTTTAACGGCATTACAACTTAGTACTCAAAAAATTAAATTTTCATGCTTGTATTATTAAAAAAAAATGTGAAGATAATTTTAAATCCTAAATAAAAGTTTGAGGAAACTACTTTCAGAATTTACTGTTCAATAAAAACTAAAAAAATAAAAATAATGTTGTTTTAATATCCGGTCAGAGTGACTTATAAGAGTAAGCTTTTCAGAAGCAGAAGCAAGTTATTGAGCTGAATTGATTTTTGAGAATCATGAGACTTCAAATAACTTGTGATGATTTTGTTATCCTTATTTGAGTTACTTATATAACATAGGCATATGTTTTTTAAAAACAAAGCAACATTTCACACCTTGCTAATTTTGTTACTACTTTTAATCAAAAAAGTTATAGTACCTGTACCGGAATTTTATCGTGTATTTACATATTGTTTTTCATATTATTGTTTTCTGTTTTTTTTTTAACAATTACAAGAATCTAAAATTTCTTTATTTTTAGTTCATTTCGTTCCTAATGACAGCATTTTGCATGAAACTTCAAGTCGAGGAACAAAGTTATTTTCTTGGAAGGGACACACTTTTACGCCTAATCGAAAGGAAAGTCGAAAAGGAAATCGATCATGGAAATGTTCAAATTATTATAAAAAAAAGTGTAAGGTTTTATTAAAAACAATTAAATTCGAACATTATACTAAAGTTCAATTAACTGGTCACCATAACCATTATAAAATGATTAACAAGTAAGATGTTATTGCTGTGAAAATCATTATTTTTTAATGAACAAAAATGTATTAATATTGAGCAGAAATCTATTATGAAATGCAATTGATTATGTGCGGATCTACAGCTATGATGTAAGTTTATATAGGTATATATGTGTAAAAATATTGTTTTTGCATAAAGAATATAAAAAATTAGCATCAGGTAATTTATAAAAAATGAGAATACGTGGACATACATAATTAATAATTAGTTCAAAAATACTTCTGACAATATTCAATATTCATTAAAATTGACTTAAAGTGGAGACTGGATTTTAAACTATATTTTCATTATTAAATTTATTTTCAGTATTGTCATTATCATTATTATTATAAGATTATACATGTAAGCATCTTTTTAAAATAAATTATAGATTTATTCAATTTTATTGTTCCGTTTAACTCTATGCGGTAATTTCGTTTATTCTACACTTTAGCCAAAACATTACAGACTAATAGTTCGAAAAGTGAGCGATATCACAAGACACTGAAGAAGAATTTTCTCTTTCGGATTGCACGGTGCAATTTGCACCCTTGACATTTATATTGTTTTGTTATTCAAAATGAAAAAATTAAGTTAATATAAGATTTTAAAATAATAAAAACGAATTATCTCAAGTATTTAAATCCGTTGATAATTTTGAAGGTAATTTAAGAATGGTATAATGTTAAATAAAAAAAATCTTTTATAGAGAAAAGATATAGAAAAACATATTATACATAAATTATACAAGTTTTGATGCTTTATTTTGCAACAATTTTGTTAACTATCAGCAATTCTCGAAAATTGCTAATAAAATCTAACTAAAAAAACGCATAATGTATATAAATAATATGTTTAACATACATAATAATAATAAATGTACTGTTTTATTTTATATTTAGTCATATATTTTTTTTTTCAGAGAAAAAATTATTTTATTTTTTTTAAAGCAGATCAGACACTCAGACTCGTCGCATTTATTTCTCTTGAGCATCTTAATCACATCACAAGCCTTTATAAAATACATATACATAATATGAACATAATATATATGTACGTAACATATGTACACTTTTTACAAATGGTAAATATTTAATAATTTAATAATAAAACAAATTTTTATATAATTTTATTACCATAAGAGTTGAACGCCCGAATTAGTCTTATGAAGAAAATATAAAAATTTATTATTATAACAAACTATTTACCATTAAAAAAAGATAAAGATAGTTAATTCTTGGGACTGGTTTATTGAAAAACTAGTAGGTCTTAATACAGAGCCATGTAGTTATTTATTGGTTACTTCAACTTTCTGTTTACATTGTTATTATTACAAATTACCCCAGTTATATGATAAAAATGAATAGGTTTATTCGATTTGTTTTTGTTATGACTTTTATCATTTGTATTTTTTTCAGGGAACGAAATATCATATCATTTGATAATAATCAAATGATATGTATCAAACGATAATTTTTATAATGTTGACTATGAATGATTACGATCACTCACTTTACTAACACAAATATCATTTGATTTTTCAATATCAAAAGATTTCTTAAAATGTTTTGAGTTTGATATTCTTTTTCGTTTTACTGTATGCGTTCTAATGAAAATAATAAAAATGAGTTGGTGGGAAGTTGAATTTATTTATGGGTTTGCAGTATACATACACAATAAATGCCGTTTTTCTCTTTTATTGCAATAAAATTTAGAATATGAGTAATATTTTTAAATGCGTATTATAAAATGCATTATTATGCGTATTATAAAATGCATTATTATGCGTATTATAAAATGCATTATTTTACTTTTATTAAATTCGTATTTCCTAACGTTACGGACGTTATTATGGCTGAGATTAAAAAGAAAAAAATGTATTTGATAGAGATGTTAATAGAGAAATAAACATGAACATAACTATTTCCGTTTATTAATAAATTAAAGTAGTAAATTAAAGTATTAAAGTAGTAACAAAATAAAAATTAACTAGATTGTCACTAACAAATCGGTCAGAAAAACTCATTCAAATAAATTTTAAAGTTTAGTTTTTATTTATTTTTGAGCAACCTGAACAAAAAAAAACATATTATTATGTACATAACAACAAAATTAAAAAAAATCAATTTGGCTCTTGTAATATTTATGTACTCAATTTTTTTTTAAGAAAAAAAAATTTGTTTGTGAAATCTTAATTCTTTCAAAAATTTTTATTTTACTCATTCGATTTTTTCATCACACACATTTAAAAAAAATCATTTGATAATGATATTCGTTTTTCGTTTCATATTTTTAAACTGGTGAGTGAGGAATATCACGATCATTTTTAATATAGGACAAAACGAAAAAGATAATCGTTTGATTCATTTTAATCAAAAAAGATTATCAAAAATGATAATTTTCGAACCCTGATTTTTTTGCCTGTTTTTCGTTAATTTATTTTTTCAGATTTATCTTTTTTTTGTTCGGAAACTGAAAAATTAATAGGTGCTCAGAATTTATTGTAACGAACGTTAGGTTACAAATGTTTTATTGTTAATATTTTTAGCTTGATTTAAAATTGCAAACTAAATTTCTACCTTTTAGCAATTAAAAAAGTTCATTTCAGATATTAAATTTTAGGGTGAAGATTTGTTTAAAATGGATTTCAAGTTAAACACTGGAACGCTGCACTTTAGGTGTAGGTCGCCTAATGAATTAATATTAATCGATTTATTAAAACTCCAATTTCATAATTTATTTTGAATATTTTTATTTATTTGAGTAAATGTTTTTCAGTTTTGTAAAAAAAATGATAGTCCAATTTCTTGGAAAATAAAATCTAAATTTTTAGGTACAGTAGGTGCTACAAAAATATATTTGGTTATAGTGCTAAAGACTTATTTAAGTTTTTTCTGTAAATTAAAAAAAAAAGAGATTCAAATCAGTTTAATCAAAACTTAACTGCAATGTCTGTAATCGTCAGAAATAGTAAGCTTTTATCAAAATTTGAAATGATTTTTGTTTTCACTAAACGAGTCTGTTCACTTATTAACGATTTAAAAAAAAGAAATCTCCTTTTTTTGTAAAACAAATTTACAATTTCTAAATTGAGGTCGTAATTTTCTGTATTCTGTATATCTGCTTAAATCAACTACTTATAAAATAATATGTGGCCGACTGAAATTAAATACTTATAATGTTATAATAATACGTGACCGACCGAATTTTTTTACCCATTTTTGCCGCTTTTTTCTTTTCTATACAATTTTAGTTTTTGAATTCACTTAAAAGTAGACCTACAAATTTAAATTGTTATGGGAAATTTAAAATTTTAGAGAGCTTTTGCTCACAAAGATGTCAATTAAATAAAATAAATTACGAAGAAGTTTTAAGAACATCTGATAGTTTCTTATAAAGCATATTAGCTCTTGCTTGATCGATTCTGGCTTGATCATCGGGATGATTATGAACGGCTGAAAATACAAATTTATTAATGGTTTCTTCAGACAGAAAACAAAAGTAAAAAATCAAATAGAAATGTACTTGTACTTATGTAATATTATAAGATTGAGTTTAAAAAAGCACTTACCGTTAGTTATTATTAAATTGTCACCAACTGATTTTAGACGGCTTCTGCATTTAAGAGACTGAAAAAAATATTATTCAAAATAAAAATTATAAAAAAAGCGTGAGTCGGAACAAAACAAGTACAAACTTAAAATGTATTTAAAATAATTAGATATTGAATAAGTTTTTTTTCAACAAGGTTATTGAAGCTTTGTCCATAAGGGCTAGGATTATCTTATTTTAGCAAAAACATTTTTTGTAGGTATGGAAGTCTACAACTGTTAATAATCCATCTTCATCTGTTTCTATAATTTTTCTGTGATGTTGATTTTATAGTTTCAATGTTTTTCAATTATTCTGTTTGATTGAGCACATATGTATTAGTTCTAAAGTTTATGAATTGCGCACATTCAACAAAACTTTTGAAAGTGATACGGCTGCCAAGGATTATTTTACGAATATCTTTTAAATATATATAAGATGAAACCATAGCGAGTAGCGTATGCATGTAATCAATCCAGAGTTCAATTCTTGGATAGCTTAGCTCGTGGCTTTCTTTAATAGTTTGATCTACTAATTTCTATAAGTTAGTTTTATTATAAAACATAATGAATCTAAATTAATCATGTTGTTTTTATATAAATTCGCTGGGCAATTCTTAGTTATTGTATTTGTATGTAATGCACTGTTTCATAGTTAAAAAATTTTCTTACTCTATTATGAACACATTCCCAATAATATTTATCATTTGTTTTTCCAAATGATCTGAAATTTGATCGATATATGAAATTATTTAAAACTAAAAGGGTTCCACCTTTTCGGCTTAAAATAAACCAATGTTGTGGACTTGGATCAATCTCCTCTACAAATGTATATTGTTTGAATTTATCTAGAATGGTAAAAAAAAAAATTATATTTATGCTTTTGAATTAAAAAGAATATGTAAGATAAAATTATAGTCATAAGAAAAGCATTTTTTTTACCTTTTTCAGAACAATATTTTTTGTTTCCAAATTTTTATACTACATTTAAATTGCGTGTAATAAAAATATATTATATACTTTTTGTTTCAAAATATTTTTTATTTCTAATTAGTTACATGTTGTAGTACACAAAAAATCCCCTGTTCGGATGTTAGGAAATCCTGTATTAACAGAAAATACAAAATTTTTTAAAATTAAAATCTTTCAAATAAATATCTTTAACTTTGAATTTACCAATTGTATTTGAGGTAATTTGCACTATTATATGCATTCTTATAATAGTACATAAATGTACATTCGTATTTTAAGATAATAACATAATAATAATTTGGGTTATAAGCAAATCGAATTAAAAATTCCATATATATAACGTGAATTTTACGCAAAGACGTGATTATGAGGAAGAGATGAAAATACTTAAGCTTTGTGTATTAACGATTAGCTTTATGTTGAAAAGTTTTGTTGGGAAATTTTGCGTTCTAAATTTTCCGTCAGACCAGTCAGTTTCCATTTTATTTTAATAAAATATTAAAAATTTAAAATCTAAAATAAAATAGGTGTACAAATTTTAAAAAACATTACATACAAATCTTTCTAAAAATTTATTTGTTCTGAATTCTGATATTAATAGCAAATAGGATAATATTTTTAAGTTCGAAATACTTAAAAAGAAATAAATTTTTCGAGTTAAATTAATTATTTTTTATTTAACAAGATTTCGTCAGAAAAAATAAAAAATATTATTTTTTGTTAGTGGCAACTTTTTGTTGTGTGAATTTCACAACAACAAAAAAATGTACTGTGACAAAATACATTTAGATTAGAATTTAAAATTCAGGTAATTAAAATCTAATTTTTTTTTTCGAGTGAAGCCATTAGGCATTAGACTTTAACTAATCTTGTTCTAGAATTTTTGTTGTTTTTAAAAGAGCTTTTTGTAATTTTTTCTTCAGTTTTGCTTTAAAATCGGCAGCTTCTAAAGTTTCGCCATGATCAATTGATTCTATCAACAAATTTTCATTATTTAAATTATTTTTAGCATCGGTTTCTTCTGATTTTAAAGGGATTGCCTCTTCTGATATAGATTTACTACTTTTGGAATCAATAATTGTGAACCCTTGATTCAAAATAACTGGTAGATTTGTTGTTTCCAATATTTGAAAATTTTCAAGGTGAATTTGATTCTCATGATCAAAGTACATTTGCCCAGATAAATCGGGTTCATCCTTAATAGGGTTATCCATCTTCAGGTAATTGGTTGTTGTGGACTTGCTTACTGACCTAGCTGCGTGGTTATGATTTGCTAAAAGACTAAAGGCTTTATTTCCTAACACTATTGCTTTAGCTTGACAACGTTTGTTATTGACACCGCAACAATTCCATAATCCGTAATTACCTCTTTTGCATGAAAACGTGAAATGATGACCATCGAAAACCAATTTCATACCCCCTTGAATATAAAAGCAATTAATATCTACAAGTTTTCATTAATCGTATTTCAAAAGAACACTAATAATTTAATAAATTAATTAAAAATTCTTCGGACTTCACGTAATTATCAATCAATTTCCTACTGAAAGTCGATTTTTATCGCTTCCTATGTAATTTTCTGCCATACAATTTTTACTCATTTTTTGTAGATCTTACTGTAAATTAATACTTCTTCCTAATTCTATTATATACTTCAGTCCATTGAAAAGACGTAAGAATACAACAATATCACTGAATTAGATCGAAATAGTTAGAATTTTTCAATAAGATTTTCGAATAAATATTTCAAATAAATTCGGGAAAATGCCTACTGGTTGGATTCCTTTACACTTAAATATTGTAGTAAGTAAGTTATTGTATTCAACTTACTTGCTTTCATCAGCAGAATTCAATAAAATTAATGATTTAGTCTACAATTCCATAAAATAGACAGAAAATTCGAATGTTAAACGAAATAAGTTGTGAAACTTTATAGGGACATAATTTGTTTTGATTTATCTAACATTATTTTTTATTTTATTGTTTTATATTTCAACTAAATAAACATGTTAAAATCCTACCTTTTGTGGAAGAAACAAAAATTACTGGTTGACTGCTCCGTTTAAGGGCGATTTTAATTTGCTCTGAAAGTGATAATTTTTTTGCTTTGACATACTGATGTCTTCTTAAATATTGTCCAGATTTTGTTTTTCGAGCTAAAAAAATAATAATTTTATTAGAAATTTTTTAGAATGTATTTGAGTTATTAAAAAACAATACACATAATTTTTAAAATTTTTTTTGTAGTATTATAACAAACAACATTTTTTTGTTTTTAATATTATATTTCCGTTCTCCTCCAAATACATTAAATTTATAAATTTATAATACCACTGCAATAATACGTTATTCTAAAATTTCACATAGTTTTAATATATGCTTCAATTCTTATACCTATTGTAGTTCGCATTTTTTAAATTTCATACCTATTATTAAATTTAAAACATTTATTTATATTAATTATTTTTGAATAAAAAAATTATAATTTAAAAATTTGTAAAACAAATATACAAACACTGATCCTTAAAAAAAGTTACTCAACTGATTTTCGTTTTTCAATTAAAGGACCTTGTTGATACTATCCTACTTTGTACCAAACTTACCTTGTTTGGTTTATCGAATTATTTCAGAAACAACTGAAAAATCAGTTGATAGAATTATTGAGCAACTCAATATTATTATTTTAATTGTTTTTTTTTTTTTGCAATAATAAAAAAATATTAAATAATAAATATAAAAAAATTCATAATGTATTGCATAAAATTATATCTATTTTTAATATTTCTTCATTTTTTGACAATAATATTCCGAAATAACATTATAGATATGAAGAAAAATTAATTTAATTAAAATTATTTAAAAGTAAAAATATAAATTTCATATTATTTTTTAATCAATTTTAATGCTTCTTGCAATTTATACAAAATTTCACTTTTCAATCTGTCAGATTCTACATCCTTCTTAGGAATTCTTTCGGAGCAATTTCCTAATTTGTTTTCAATAGTTTCGTTCATGACAAATGTTGTAGATGTTGTACTTTTATGATGTGAAAATATTTTATGATTGTGAAAATTTTCAATGTTATAAGCACGATTGCAATAAATAGCAACCATAGCTGGACATTTCCGATTGTTCAAACCACAACACACCCAAACACCGACTGAATCACGTTTTGATGAATATTTGTAAAGATTTCCTTCGAATTTCAATTT
Organism: Hybos culiciformis; assembly: GCA_964007475.1. Classification (NCBI taxonomy): domain Eukaryota; kingdom Metazoa; phylum Arthropoda; class Insecta; order Diptera; family Hybotidae; genus Hybos; species Hybos culiciformis. Next base: position 38,869,250 of record OZ023273.1, read on the forward strand.
CATCGCACCAGTTGTTGATGATACATAAACTACGGAATGACTTGGACCTTTTAGTGCTTTCTTAATGCGATTTCGGTAAGACGTCGAGCTTTCCCGTTTATATTTTGCTAAAACAAATAAAATAGATTATTTTTTGCTAAATGTTAACTTCAAAACTTTATAATTTTAACGCTAATGGATATAAATATGTAACTTTGGTGATTCAACTATGATTGATAAAAATATTACTTCATATTATCATTATAAAATGGGTATATTAATGAAAGTAACAAGATTAATTGCATTGAACAGAATGTAAAAAGACAAAATTAGAATAACAGAGGATAAACTGAAAAAATAAAATAACAAAGTAAACGAAAAACATTTTTTTTCTCAATTAAAATTTATTTTTTATAAAAAATTAATATAAATAGATATAATAAAATAATAAAAATATAGTAAAAATAATCTAATATTAAAATTTAAATTTTTGTAATTATGCATGCATTTTAACACAATTTGATAAGGTTTTTAGAAATTAAAGATGACCACAGACCCCCAAGTAAACGCCTTTGTCGATCTGTTTTGGGCCAACTCTGCGAGTCTAAAATAATCACAATCATCCTAGAGTGACAACTTAATTACCAGTAAAAAAGTTAAAGAAAAAAAACTGAATGTGCCAAATAATATTTATTTTGTAAGAATTTAGTTTAAAATAATATAAAATTCTACTTTATATTTTTAGACGGGGTTACTCCATAGTTCATTGTCAAACAGGAAATTTCAATTTCATTATCGATTTAAGCAAAAATCCTCCGTTTTCTTCGCATATTTTGTTAATGTCTGTAACAGACGGACGTTGTTAGGTAGGTATAAGTTGACGAAGGACAATTTTCAAAAATATAATAAAAGAACGCTACTTAAAAATTTCAAATTTATCAAAATTTACTAACTAGGTAGGTAAACCTACACCCTCATTTTGATATATTTTTTTTAATTAATAATTATATAAGTAGCTACTAGCTAGGTACGTATCTAGGTTTTATTTGATTTTGATAGCATTACAGTGAACTAAATTTAAAGTGGTTGGCACAGTAGCTCCAGATCTGCTTAATAACATTATGAACTAAAAAAAAAAGAATAAAATTTCAATTTTAATTCTTTTTTCCAAATCGAATAAATTTTTCATTTTGTTAAGCTTAAGTTAGTTCGTCTAATTATTTCTATTCGGAAATGGGAATACTAAAATTAGGTAGGTACTTACCCATCATCTTTCATGATCTGCCTACCTCCTAATCCTTGTTTCCTAGGTAAGTTTATTTTGATATATTTTTCCCGAGAACAAAATTCAAACATTTTAGAATTCTTGATTATGATGGAATTGCAACTTGGAAGGAACATCCAATTTGAATAAAACTTTTATCTTTTACAGATAACTATATTTATTATGTTTTTAAAATAATATGGATGAATTCAATGGGACATGTAGGTAATTGATAAAAATAAGTATTTTGCTTTTACTATCTCACAAATTAAATTTTTTTTTATTAAAGTAAAGGTAAATAAACCTAAACGAATTAAGAAAAACAACTTTGTTTCGATCGAATGTAGGTAATTGTGGATTTCACTTTAATTAATCAATTTCATAATATTTTCACTTAATTTTTAAGTTTAATTTAATAAATTAAATTTGAATAATTTAATAAATTAAATAAAACCACAATTTATAATTATTTATAATATGTAAAATCTCGAATTTGTCGACGATGGTTTCTGATGGCGTCTACTAACGTAATATATTGTAATATAATTTTACTTTATGTTTATGATGTTTATATATTATTAAAAATTATACATATATTAAAATGACAGTCAAACAGGACAAGAACAGCAACAGACAACAGAGAACAGACTACAGAGGACAGCCATCAATATCAATTTATTCCACATCCCACCCAAAAAAAACCACACGACGGACGCGACGCAAACGTTAATGACCATATAATTTCACGTAGCGTCATTAATGTCGTTAACGTCGAGACTGTACGGGTTCATACATTTTCATACGTTTAATATTTCTTACGTCATTTGCGTCGCGTCCGTCGCGTGCGTCAACGTCGAGTTTAACCAAACTATAAAGAAAAATTGAAGTACTTTAAGAAAATATTGTACTACACATACACTACACACTACACCTTCTTTTATTTCCCGACATAGTTTTTTTTTTTGTTGCTAGATGTCAGCCTAAAACATTACTAAAAAAAACTCTAGTACTTCATTATGTGTGAAAGTAACAACAGAAAGTCATCTAGTACTATAAAAAAATGAATTTTCGATTTTTCGAAGCTTTGTTGGACCTTTGCTGTTTGCTTGCTTCGCATTTTTTGACACCAATAAAAATATTTTAATTTTATTTTTATTTAAAAAGAAAATAGTGCTGGAAAAATTAATTTAATTTTAGATTTTCAAATTTAGTTAAATAATAGTGAAAATAAAAATTGTTTCTACCAATATTTTATATTTGAATGTGGAAAAGGAAGTGAAATTTGATAAAATTAAAAGAAACAGAAAGTGTAGTGTTTGTTTTTTTAATAAATGTTTTTTTTTTATGTCCCTCAATTCCTCCTACTCCTAGTCCTAGGATAGGATTTAAAAAATTGCAATGAACTTGTAAATGAAGTGTTAAAAAAAAAAAAATTATTTTGAAATTAAATTAAAAAAAAAAAAAAAGAAAAATTTATAAATAATCTTTAATTCTTTTCTTTTAAATATTATATCTTTTTTCTTTAAATTAGATTCAGATTCAGTGGTGAGTTAAAAATTTTATTTTATTTGTTTCTTAAATTTGTGAATTGTGGGGGAAATTAAAAAAAATAAAAATAATCAATATGGCTGTTTCTCATTGTTTTTTTTTTGTGTTTACAAAATTACAAAAAAAAAGAAGCAAATTCCATTCCATCCATTCCATGGAAATAACTTTTTTTTAAACTAATTCCATCAAATTTTCTTCATTGCATCTGAAACTGTGGACCTTGGTCGTATCATAACCAAACCAGGCATAATATTTAATGACTTAGCCTCAATTACCAAGTCTGTCTGAGATGAGAGAGCAGAGAGCGTTTTAAAACTGAAAAAATTACACCTATTGAAGTAATGTATCTAGGTAGGTACCTACCTAACATTTAAAAAATGGCTAAAGTGCCATTTTATGGGGCGCCCCGCCTAGGTATTTAAAAAAAGGGAAAATTTATTGAAAATCTCTTAGAAATCCGTATTTGCAAACATTTTGCTCCGCTCATATTTACTTAGAAATTCGTATTTACTTAGTATAGTGTGGGTACTCTATCGATTGGAAATCCGAATCGGGTAAACTGGATGATATGTGCAGCCTCGATTTCGTAGAAACTTGAAGGGGGCTGAGTCAGTGACCAAACCCTCAAATCCAAGAGGATCTTTTCAGGAAACCTTCCGTTTCGGAAATATAGCCACCCAAAGTTGTTTCGAATGTTTTGTAAAGCCAACATTTTTTTTACCCGGGCTTGGGCCCCTCCTCCCTCGCTCCTCGTCACCGCAACCACACCAAAAATAAAGCATATCGGGTGCAAAAAAAATTGGCCATACAAAATATATGAAAACTTTGGAGGGCCATTACTTTTGGATTTGGGGGTTTGGTCACTCACCTCCTCTATATCTTTGGAGCCAGTCGACCTCGTAATGCCGTCAAGGGCACCTTTTCGAAATGGCCCTTCCAAAGTCTTGATATTGTCAAACAAAAATTAAATTTGAAACGACTATTCGAACGAAGCGCGCAAAGCAAAATAAAATGAAAGGTTTACGAGGGTGTTCAGAGTCTGTAGCAGTCTCCCGTTCCCTTAAAAACTTTATTTTAAAAGTTTTTAATGTTTATCTGTTCTTGGCGTTATTTTTTTTGCAATATTGAAACTTTGGGGTTCATTCCAAAAGGGTGCTTTAGACGGACCTACGAGGTCGAGCGGTCAAAATTTATGCTGATTCGGATTCGAGAGATTATTTCCAATCGGCAGAGCACCCACACTTCTATCTAAATACCCCCAGAGAGACCACGGCTTCGAGGAAGGTAAAATTTTGCTGATTCGGATTTCTGAGACGAAACGTTTTACGTCTACGTCTAAATAGGTCGAGACGATGTCTAAATTCATTTCAGGTACCTAAAATTATTTTTGTTGGTACCTACCTACATTGTTAGCCTGCCGTAAAATAGATGAAAAATATTTGATAGTTCCCTTAATAATTGAAGGCGAAGAGAAAAATACCGGATAGTACTAGGTTATTACACCTATAATTTCTTTCAGATATTCAATAAGGTTACTACTTAAATAGATATTTATCTACCTAATAAATATGAAGATAGGTACCTACGGGGCACTGAATTATGACCGCATGAATTATAACCGCATGAATTATGACCGCATGAATTATGACCGCGGAAAAAGTTTGTACGGGCGGGCAAAATTAAATTTCAAAATGAATTTTCTCCGCGCAACAAAATGTCTTGACCGCGCGGTCAAAATTCATTTTTTTTTATAAATTGAGGCGCGGTGAAAATTCATTTTGAAAACGAATTTTGCCCGCACATTTTCCCGCGGTCAAAATTCATTTTTTTGATAAATTGAGTCGCGGTCAAAATTCATTTTTTTTGATAAATTGAGTCGCGGTCAAAATTCTTTTTTTTGATAAATTGAGTCGCGGCCAAAATTCATTTGGAAATTGAATTTTGCCCGCACATTTTTCCGCGGTCAAAATTCATTTTTTTTAAATTGAGTTGCTGCCGGGAACGTGAGTATTATGCAGAAAACTTAGATACTATTCATTTTAAATGACTTCATACCGCGTCCCATTCGCTTCGCGCGTAGCCCGGCCAAAAAAAAAGAAAAAAAAAGTGCCCTAGGGGGTTGGGAACGATTTTAGGCCTTTTCCAAAAGGATGTTGTTCAAACAACTTTTTTTTAAAAACTGTCCCCTCTAGAAAAATCCAAGAATTGGGTTGATTCCATTTACCGTTTCAAAAATATAAGGTGAAAAGATGAAATGCGTGAAAAAGTTATAAATGCAATTTACTTCGAAGTTTTTGGAGATTTTTCGAAATTTTTTTTTTAAACAGGTAATTTTATTAAATTATAGTTCTAGGATCAAGAAGGACCAAGAAAATTGCAAAAAACCGTTTTTTCAAAAAAATTTCAGTTGCGTTTTTCGGTCACTAGATGGCATTTGCGGGTACAATGACATATATATCCTGAGTCCCCATGGCGGATAGTACCCCTTGGTGATGACGTCTTCCCGAAAGCTGAAGCCCCCTATTCGGAAGTACAGCCCCCTATTCGGAAGTACAGCCCCCTACCGAGTTCCATTCGCTTCTTTAAAAAAGAAAATTGGCCGTACAAAATGTATGAAAAAGCTGTTTTCATTTTCAATATTTGTTAAGTAATATTTTTGAAGAAAATATTTCTGCATAATACAGCCACAAATTTTTCGCGGTCAAAATTTATTTTTTTTTCTAAATTTAGTTGCGGCCAAAATTCATTTTAAAAATTAATTTTGTCCGCACATTTTGTGGCGGTCAAAATTCATTTTTTTTCTAAATTGAGGCGCGGTCCAAATTCATTTTGAAAATGAATTTTGACCGCCAGTCGCGGTCATAATTCATGCGGTCAAAATTCATGGAGCTGTACCTACCTCTAACTTAAGTAGTGCAATGTTGAACAATTCTAGCAGTACGATCATTGTAAATCATTAATTACTTATTATTTATCAATGATAAATAAGCAATAGCCAAATAAATTTCCTTCCGTTAATTTTCCAATTATAATAAGTAGCCAGTTCCGGATTTACCTATGGGCAAATGGGGCAACCGCCACGGGCGCAACATTTTAAAAGCGCGCGAAATTCGTTCCGTGAAATTTAATAAATGCTTTGTATAAATGCTTTGTATTCATTGATTAAAGAAAAAAATATGCAGGCTGTCTATCCAAATATAGAAATTATTTTAAGAATATTTTTATCAACTCCAGCATCCAATTGTTCAGCAGAAAAGTCTTTTTTTGCACTGAGAAGAATAAAAACTTACTTGAGAGTTGAGATCAACCTTATGTGATGAAAAAATGAATGATTTTACGATCTTAGCAATAGAAAATAAAATGTCAAAACAAAATACAAAATATCGTTTGAAGAAGTTTTCGAAAAATTTGTTACAATAAAATTACGAAAAAAATTCTAATAAATTAAAAAATTAAGATATATTTATACATTATCTTAAGTAGTATTTTTTTCATTTATTAAAAATAACTTTTGGTAGAGTACGATTCAAATCACTTGACCAATCCGTTATGCAAAGCTTTCCCTTTCCATTACAAAATTCCATACAAAATTTGCATGAACTTTTTTCTTAAATAACTTCCCATAAATTTTGTATGTAATTTTGTAATGGAAAGGGAAAGCTTTGCATAACGGATTGGTCAAGTGATTTGAATCGTACTCTATGTTTTATAGCGCGCAATTTTCAAAAACCGCCCAGGACGCAAAGTTATGTAAGTAGCTAAGAAGTTTCAGTCCCATTTATCTCCTTGGACGTATGTATATACATAGCTTAATAGAACTTTTTTTTTTGTTTCTGCTTTTTACATTGATTTTAATTTCGAAATAAGAAAGTTGAATTACCTAGCTAATTATTTTTTTGTTATAATTTATTAGGTAAGAACTTGAAATTCTCAAAAGATAATTTCAGATAATCGAATACCTAAAAAACCATAAAAACTTTCGAGTATCGAGTACTCATATTGAACTCTCTAGAAATAAATAATTTTTTGTTACAATTCCTGAAGAAGATTCAGAGGTTAAAGTAAAATGTATTGTATAGATATAATATAATTAAATAAGTACCTATCTATCTAAATTTAACAAAAAAAAAATGGTTCGTTTTAATCAGTTTTATTCTTTCATTTATCCTTATATTTCTTGATTTAACAAGGTAAGTATATCCTGACTTTAATATTATAAGTAAGTAGGTACTTAGTTCTACAAAGCCTTCAAAAATTTTACAGTTGAAAAATTAAATTATTACATTTAGTTACTTATGTTATTCAAATTTTCACTACATCGATAATATTTGATATTTAAAATATCTTGACCGATGGTTAAAATTTAATTCTATTAAAGCTTAGTATTCTGTGAAAAAAAAGGTTGCAAAAAAAATATTGAAAAATATCTGAAAAATGTTTGATAAATTTTAACAACTATTTGATTTGACACAAGCATCTGATTATTACAAATAAAAATTAATTTATTTTTATTAATTTTTTATTATTCTAACCCAATAATAAACAAATCAAACAAACTTTTTTTGAAGTGAAACTTCTTCAGAGGCATTGTGATTGAGAGTGAAAAAAATGTAAGTGTCAAAAATGTAACGCCGGGTGTCAAAAATGTAACGCCGAATGTAAAAAAAAAAGGCAAAAAAAAAGAAAAAAGAAAAAATTTATGTGTCAGCTGATGATAAAACCGACAGCCGCTAGCAACTTAATGAAGCTTATCAGCGCAATAACCTACTCTATATTGGCTCAGAATTAAAGTCGAAAATACTATTTTGTTTTTCAATTGAAAGGAAAATAAAATTTATTTTAAATTATTGAATAACAAATATTTCATTTATTAATTATTAGTGCTAATTTTCAAAAAGTTTTTGGAATACAAATATGTATTCTGAATAAAAATGTTCCAATGCACCTATTTTGTAGATAATTTATTTTTGATATTAATTTTTCTTAATGTAATTTTTTTAGTTTGTTAGTGTAATTTATTTTTGACATTAAATTACACTAATATAAAATGCAGGAGGAACATGTTTATTACAATTACTTTTCGGAAGAAATACTAATGTCAAATTTTGCCGGCATATTTGAAAATGCTCTTTTAACTAAAACGGATTTTTTTTTTGAAGTAATTTGTAATTGAGTTGTTAGTATAAATTATTTTTGCCATTAAATTCCATTATTGCAATGCATGTAGAATATTTTTATTCTAATTCCTTTTCAGAAGAAGTACTAATAAACATGAAATTTTTCAGGCATATTTGAAAAAGTTATTTTAGGTTAAACTATTAAACTATTCGGGCAACAAAAAGAAAACATGATTTAAGCCACGCTGCTGTTTTTTCATACATTATTGTCGCTAATAATGTAGTTGTAACCGGAATTTTGTTTACGGCTTAAAATATAGTGAAATCATCTGGCAACCAGTGTTGACATGCAGCCATAATTCTAGCCATTTTGAAATAATTTAAAAGCCATTATGCCACTAAACTTTTTGAGCTTAAAAAGTATTTTAGAATTTTTAAATGTTTTTATATCTAAGTAGTCTCTGGTTTTTATTTTTTTTTGTTTAATTTTTTCTAAGCCGCCGAATTCCCCCAAAATAAGTTATTTTAAGTCGACTGGCCGCAGCAGTCGAAGGACAAAAATCAACTAGTCGCCGTCGAAAAAACCGATTGGCGTCATGTCTTATATGCACTTTGCCATTTTAAATATTTATTTAGCCGCTCCAGAAAATACTACTTGCCATGAAGTTTCACTTCTTCCGTGTGTCCCGAGACTCACATATTTTTTTTTGTAATGTCGGAGTTTTTGCAATCATTTATCTACCTGGGTAGAAAAATATTTGAGAAAAAAAAAAGCAACTGCAAAATAGATTTTTTGTCACCCAGTAAACAATTTTTTTTTTATCAGCGTACTACAAAGCAAAAACCAAAAAAAAAATTTCAACAGCAAAAATGTATATGAAAAAACTCAATTTTTTTCACAGCGTACTACTTTTTTTGTATCAGCACACCAAGCTTAAACCAAAAAAAATGTTGAAAGTGAGCTTCGGCTGGAGAACTAAGAAAAAAAAAACGCATCGCTGTGGTCATGTTTGACCTCTAAAGATGCTACAGATTTAATGTTATTCAAATCGATTCAGTTTTTTTTCGGAGGAGATACCATGAGCATTTCAATACATACAGTTATATTTTACTAAAGAGTATTTATATCAGAAAGGCTTCAGTCCAACACAAAAAATACAAATTAAAAAAATTGAAGAAAAAATCTTAATCACAACCCATCCCATGAACTTATATTTATTTTTTTTGAGAATTTCGGTCTCACAAAAGCTTTTAGACTTATATCTTTAATTCTTTAAAGTTTTAAAAGTTTTCATGAGAGCGAAATAATCAAAAAAAATAAAAATATAAGCTCATAGAGGTGCGATTTAAGCTTTTTTTTTTGAAACTGATATACAAAGAGTGCGTTCCATAAGTATTTTCGTCTTGTACGTAGAATCTCCCTTTTCTGCAAGCCAAAAAATTCGTGTCCTAGAAAAAAAAAACCGATTTGACATTTAATTTGGTTAAATCTGCTAAGATCGTATACTTCATTAATTTTATAAGGTCATATCTTTTAATGCGTCATATTTCATTTTTTATATTTTTAACAAAGTTCCAGAAATAAATATTATTTCAAAATGAAAATGAAAAAGAAATGTTTGAAAATACTTAATGAAATAAATATAATAAATACAAAAATCAAGTTAATTTTTTAAGCCGACTGTTAATATAAAAAAAACCTACATAAAATTATAAAGTATAATATGGTTAGAAATAAATAAATTAAACTTTCTTGTAAAATAATTGTATTTTAAACAAATTTAAGAATTCTAATTACTATAAAAGTTAATTTCAAATAATATTAACAATAATGAATTCGGAAAAAAGAAACATAATTGCTAATAATTAGTAGATATGTGATAGATTCTGAGTTTAAGAGCCCGTTCCCAAACTGAGGCTATTTTAGAAACTGAAAAATTATTTTAATTTCTAGAATTTCTAGTTTTGGAACGACACGATTTTACAGCTGTTATTTTACAAATCAAGATTTTTTGACGTAAAAATCATTCCGAAATGATATTTTATATTTTAAAAATCTGCAAAGGGAAATTTTAAAATTCCCATAACAAACTCAGTTTACAGGTGTACTTTTTAGTGCACCTCATTTTTAAAAAAAAACAAAAAATTTAAAATTTAAGCAGACGTTGCAGATGATACAGATTAAATGTCAAGCCTATTTCAATTTCTGAAAAAACGAATTTTCTTTAGCAGAAAAGGTATATTTTACGATTTAAAATAGTCTCAGTTTGGGAACGGGCTCTAAGACCACTTAAAAGTTGTCATAGAAAACGATTTGTTATGGGAAATTTTAAATTTCCCTTTACAGATTTATTAAAAATAAAATAGAGTTTCGGAACGATTTTTTGCAGAAATTATTGTAGATATAGAAATTTAGCTGTCAAATCGCATCGTTCCATAATTCAAAAGTCTCAAAAAAAGAATACCGATGCTAATTTTATATGGTGTTCGCATTAGGAGAATATTAGTGGAATATGCTGTTATCCGGAATATTTCAGGAATATGAACTGGATTTTTCATATAAAAAAATATTCCGGAATATGTATATTCCACTTTCATATTCTAGTTTGTCAGGGTTAGAATTCTACATTTCTAGTTATTTTCACTCATTTTTTGAAATTTTGTTATAGTTGGCAACAGTTTTCTTGTCAAATTTGAGTCAAAATGAAAAAAAAAACAAAAAAAATTGATAAAAAGCGAGATAAAAAGTCAAGATTTTCAACAACAAAAACTTTTTCTCTTTCTCAATTTTTTTTTTACATCATCAAATTCCAGTTCACATCAAATTTTGTAATGCGAACGGCAATTTGTTTTCCAGAATACAAAGGGAATTTAAATTATAATGCGAACAAGGTATTAGGTAAAATCGTGACTTATGGAACGCACTCAAACTCTGACTTTACCCAATACAATTTTTAGTCACGATCAGATGTAATGTTTTGTGTGCCTGTGTACAGATTCTTCGCTGAAAATGCAAACATTAAAATCAATACATTTATATTATTGTTTATCGAAATATTGTTTTATTTATTATTCTTTCGCGCTTCGCAAATCTGAAAAAATGGATTTGGCGTAATTAGGTATACTGTAGATACCTAATGTGCAAATTTTGGAGGGTCACATCTCTAAAATGGGAGTCTTGGATTTAAATCTGAAGAACTGACTTTCTTCTCACTACAAAAATAGAGCAAATCAGAGTAAAAAAATGCATAATATACCTAACATATGAAATTTTGGAGGTTATATCTCTGGAAAGGGGCTTTTTGGAAAACCCGTTTTGGATTTGGATGTTTCGGGTCTATTCCTCTATTCCCTCACCAAGTCTTAACTATGTATACTGCATGTATACTGCATTTAAGCCGAATTATTTTAAAATAAAATTATATTCTTGATTAATTTTAATTGAAATATTAAAAAAAAAAAAATATTTCTTGAACAATTTTTGTCAAATTAAAAAAAAAAAATTTTAATTTATTTACCAAGATTTTTTTTTTACTGTAGGTGTATGGGTAAAAAATATCACAGGAAATGATGATAAAAAAGAAAAATTTGTGATTTGTCAAAATATAAAGTAAACAACATAAAATAGAAGGTGAAAAGGCGAGATTAGAACTAACCTTTAAATTTAAGATACCCTATTAAGAACATCAAAGTCTTAGAACTTAGAAGATACTTGCAAGACTTAAAGCACGAGAAATAGATGCCTTTCGTTTTTTTTTTAAGTAAAATATATATTTTTATTTTGAAAATTTCTTTATGAAAAACAACAATTATGAATTAATTTTTTTTTTATTTAAATTTTCGCAATTTTCCATGTTTACTAAGCATGTGCATGATACTGTCTAGCTGAATGCTTATTCAACTTAGTTTATCACAGAAGCTTCAAATGGTCGAGGATCACTTGAATAAATATTCAACTGAACTATTTATTTATATCATGCTATATTTATATAAAAAAAAAACAAAAATAAATTCGTTTTTGTGTTTAAAGAAAAAAAATTTTTATTCCATTCCAAATTTTTTTTATTTTAATTTTGGTTATACGAGATCTGCACTTGAATCTTAAAACTAAACTTTGCTTACAACTGATCTAAGAACTAACCTGGAAACTGTCTTTTTTCATACAAAAAAAAACTAATCTTAGTGTTAAATTAAAGGCTAATTTGCAGACAAAAAAAGCTACAAACTTTTTTTGTGCAATTTTCTACTTTTTTTTTGTATTTTCAGGAACTATTTTTGGAAAAAAACAAAAAAATTTATCAAAGTTAAAAAGTAAACAACAAAAAATTCAAGTGCAGATTTCGAAAAGATGGCCTTAGAATTAGAACTACACTTGAGCAGTAGTGAAGAAAGCCTTAAGCATAAAGTAACTATAAATAAGAGAAATTCAGTCCATTCAAAAAATTCAAATTAAAAAAATTAAACAAATATTGATTAAGTAGGTAGAATGGAATACTGATTTCACATGTTGTGAATATTTTTTGTTTCATTTTTTCAATTTGTATTTTTTGAACGAAATGAATTTCTCTTATTTATACTTTATGGTATTACCTACATTAACTGAAAAAAAAAATAATTTCTTTTTTTTTAGGTACAACATAATGAAACTACCAAAGGTATCCACAATCCCCCAAAAATAAAATTGATCTTTTTTGAAGTTTTTTAAAGAAAAATTTAAAATTTTTCTATTCCGCTTCTACTTTACAAATTCCCTAAATATTAAAAGCCCTGCCACGAAAAAATTGTTTTAGTTTTGGATTGGCTGTAGAGCTATTATTACAATCTCGACTCAAGTGATTTTTTGATTTGTTTGAAAATGAAGACCTGGATCTAGGTTAAGTAAGTCAGGATTTTTGAAATTGGCCTTTTAAAAATTTGTTAATATTTATTGAAATAGTAGTTTCCCCTTAAGTCTTACCCTCTTTTGATTTTTCGTTCATTTGATTTACCAGAGATTGATATTGTGTAAAAAAAATAAGGAAATCGAATCTGATGAAGATGACAATGATAGTAAAATAGATGGCAATTGAGGTGATAACAATTTAAATTAAACTGGAGTGATTATCATATTAATTATGATGGAAAAATATAATAATAATGAAAATATTTATTGTTAGTTTTAATAAATAACTATTGACTATATTATTCTAATTATTAATTAGAAATTAATGTTTAAAGCAATTTTTTTCGGAATGTGAACACTAAATCTAACAGTGTGTTATGATCAATATTGGAATAAGTTTTAATAAACATAATTAATATTTGTTATTAATTTTTAAAATAAAAATAATTGTTATGAGATAAATTTTAATTTTATAACTCATTTTTTAGTAATTTCAGGTGGATCACTTAACAAATTTTCATTAAATAAATGTTATATATATTTATATAAAATAATAAAATGGTTATTTATAATTATAACAAAGACTTTGGAAGCCGAAAAAAATCAATGTTCTTTCATAAAAGTATTTTTTGGAAGATCAATGAGATGTGCCTACATCTACTTATTATTCATATTTAACTACTTAGAGGTGTATTATTAAATACAATTTGATATGAAAACTATTTTCTGAAAACTTTCACTCCACCACTCGTATACGTTTTCACTCGTCGGAATAATAAAAAACTGGCTAATCACTCAACTACATCTTTAATCCTATATATGTAATTATTATCAATAAATGATTTTAGATAAATAAATACCGATTACCGAAGTAGATAAATTTTTTTTTTACAAAATAAATCAAAAATTTTTTATTGTTGAGAAACAATATCTTCTTATTTTTCAAAAATATTAATCTTTATTTTATTTTCAACATTTTTTAATTTTTTTTAACAAAGAAAGAAATTACATAAATTTTCTTGTTTTTTTCTTATTTTGAGAGAGTTTGTATTTGATCTAAAAATAAGTTTTTTTAAGGACTTAAACCGTGATAGAGATTTTTTTTTCGATCGGAATTTTCTTTCGTTTCAGTTAAGTATCACATTGTATTTCATAACAGGATTCTTAATCAGAATTATTGTTTTATATTTCAAATAAAAAATTAAGAGAAGGTATCTTAAAAAGTCCAAGAAATATTCCAAACGTAAATTTTTGAATTGTATAAAGAAAAAGGGAAATTTTCATACTTCTATTGATAAAAAATATTTCTTTTCACAGTTCTTAATTTACGAGATTGTGGAATTAAAAACCTAATGACCTGGAAGTGAAATTAATTTTTATTTGTGTGAAAAAGTTTAATTTTGAATTTACTGAAAATTTGTGTATAATTTGCAAACATGTATATTATTAACATAAGTCAACAAATATTCATTCATTTATTAAAAAATCTACTTTAATTTATTGTTTATAGGTTATGAGATACAAATCATGGATCCGAATTTTGATGACAAAGATATAATAATTTATGAATCTGACAAAAAAAGAATGTATTCGTTTGTGAAAAGTCAACGTGGTAAACCTATATTGTGTAGACTTGGATATCGATATCGATGTGAGAGAAAATACGGAAAGCAAGAATACTGGCGTTGTTTACAGCAAAAATGTTATGGTCGTATAATAATGGTAGACGGCAAAATAATTAAAAATCGAAGCCATAATCATTTAGGAAAAGTCGAGCCACAGTTCGAAGATATCTGTGTAGCATAAAATTATAGACTTTATTTTGTTATTTTTTTTTTCTTAACTGTAAGATTATAACAAAATGTATTACATTCTTGTAGTATCAAAATAATTTTTTATATTTAGAAATGTAAGTTTAAAGTTTAATATTCATAAAACTTTTCTATTAAGTTATCGAAAGTTTTCTTTTTCGTCCTAGGATTAGAAATCATAACCAGCCAACGGGGTCATCCATTAATTGTTTATAACAATTATTTATATCGAAAAAATCGATGTAATTATTGGCGTTGCATTCGCTGTAGCAAATTTAAATGCACATCACGTATTATTTTAAAACCTAAAGAGCCTTTAATATGTATCGGACAACATACTCACGGACCTGAAGTTGAGAAAATCAATTTAGGAAGAAAATTATGTATTAATAAATCATTTAAGAAAAATATACAAAAATAAAAATGAATCGGAACGTTTTTTCATTTTAATTTTTGTCGTGGTTGACTTCATTTAACCCTAAAAGTCATGATAGAGTCCAGAATTTTTTTTTCTCTAGTTAGTTTATTATTTGAAAAACTTCTCTTTAAATGAGCCTTTTATTTCATGGTTAAAAAAAGGTACACATAAATAGCGAGATAATTTTTTGATTTTGAATTTTATGTTCTTCCTTATATAATATTGAGGTATGTTAGGAGGAGAGATTGAATTTTTTTTTAGATATCTACATACCTACCTACTTATGTACTTTCTTTATTGAATTGCCAAAAGATTTTCTTAATTTTTTTTCAATATTTATAATCGAAGCAAGGGTAGGAATTATTGATAAAAATTCAATTTATGAACAACTAGAGAATTGAACTAATATTCAATCAAACCTTGCTCTTTTATTATTTTTGGTTAAGCATCTTGGTTACGAGAGATAATCTTTAGGGTTGCAATAAATGAAATAAAATGGAAATGAGGAATTTATAAAGTTTGATAAATTAAAAAATATTCTTTTACAGGCATTGACCAAAATATAAAATGCGACAATTTAAAATCAAAAGACAATTTAGGTGATTTGATCCTACAGATTATATTCATGTAGATTTGTATTTAATTTCAAAAATAGATATTGATTTTAAATCTAGTTCTTAAACTAATTAATATATATGTAATTGATTTTATTATTTAATCTCAAAATATTGAATTAACACATAATGCGTTTCTACATTAAAATTAATTCGACAATTAGGTATTATTGAAGTAAATAATACTCTTATTTATGACCGTAAATAATAAAATAACAATTATTATGTATTAAAGCTTTTTTTATATTGAAAAATTGTTCGTTTTCGATTCCAAAATTTTATTAATTTATTATAACTTTTATTGCAGATATCGAATATTTTCTAGATGATATTGAAATAAATAAGTTACAAAAATCTCAATGGATAACGGATGCCCGTTTATCATACATTGTTAATCAAAAAAAAGGTTTAAACCTTATTTATGAAAATTATGTGTACGTGAAAGAAGCAGCATTTTCATCTACAATTAATTGGATTTGCTGCAAAGGAAACGGCAAATCAAGACATCATGAAAAATGTAAAGCACGATGTACTACTAATAATAATGGAAGTATAAGACTTGGAAAACATCCACATAATCATGTTCCTTAGACAAAAAATCAATTGGTTTCAATACATTTAAAAAAATATGTATATTATGTAAAAATAAATTTAAAATTAAACAATTTTTTTGATTAAAATCCAAATATTGTTATTAAATCGATTGTTAGTTGAATGATAGCTTCTACAATTTTGCAATGGAATTGAGATTAAAAAGGAAAAAAATTTAAATAACAAAATAAAAAAATAATTTCGTTTTCGAAACAGCCTTTCTATTTTTATACAGAATCAACATTAAATATAAATGTATTCTAAATTTTACGGATCATTAATCACCGTCAGATACAGGAAAATTCAAAAGCACGCTATATATTATGTACCTGTATTTGGTTTAGTATTCTCACATAACTAATGATGTAGGAAACAATGTCTAAATACTTACGGTTTAATATAATTTCTTTCAATTTTAGTTGAGGTGATCAAATATCTATCAGCAAATAAAATGCCACAAATGAAATATTTTGGAAAGATTTTCAGAAAATACAAAGGAACATCATATCGTAGTTATTGGTTGTGCACAACAGAAGGTTGTAATTCGAAAATATTAATGAGCGATCTGAAAGGTGGTCATATCACTGTTTTGGAATACCACAACGAAATTTGTTTAAAATAAAAAAGGGTAAATATTTTCGAAACCGTAAATCATTTCATTAGAACTAATGAAAGCTAATAAGATTGTATTGACAAATCCCGGAGCACAGAAATAATAATTTAATTTTTTAATATAAATTTTGTCAGTTACAAAATAAAAATCATAAGGTAACAAAGTATATCAGTTCAGATATCAAATAACATTAAAAAACAATTTCAGATAATTTTAGTTGAATTTAATAAATGTACATTTATAGTTTGTATGATGGGTTTGTTATATTATAGTTGAGAAAAAAAAATTAAATCCAAAGGTGCCTTTTATACATTTATTATTAAAAAATTATCTTGTTAGTTCTAAGATTAAAAAATTGTAAAATAAAATTAAAAGTTTGAAAAAAAAAAAGTTTTAATCTATTATTTTCGAAGAGTTTTTTTTAATTAATATATGTTTCATTAATATTATGCTAATCAATTTATTTTATTTTTTATTTATTTCTCGAAACCAGAATATCAAGAAGCAAAATTTATAACTAGTAAATATGGAACACGACAATTAGTTTATCTTGAGCATACATTTAATCGACATGTTTGTCGTGATAGAATCATTTATTGGCGATGTTGTCAATTTGCAGTTTTAAGATGTCGAGCAAGGATTAGAACTAAAGATAATATTTTAACTATTTTAAACGGAGAACATAATCATGATGTTATTAATAAGGCTCGAAAATATGGTTCATTAAAGAAATTGATTGGATTGAAACAACCAAAAATGGAACAAATTGAATATGTAGACGAATTAAATATGTAAACTGTATATATTAGTATTATTAGTATGGATATAAAATCAATTAATGGAGTTTATATCTAATACACAAAAATATCCAGTTTTTAACGAAAAACAAAACAAGATACTAAACAAACCTGACTTTAACGAAAAAAAAAAAACAATCTAAAATATTTTAAAATTAATACCCAAACCTTTTAACGAAAAAAAGCAAAAATTCGAAAACGTTGTACGTTCAATAAATTGTACAGGTTTCAACTAGTTAAATTAAAAATTTATGGTAGTATTCTTTAAATTTCTTGGAATCAAGTACTCGAGAATAAAAATTGAGATGTATTTTAATCCCTAATTCTGTAAAATTGAAGTTAATCAGAATTAATAAATAACACAATTACTTGATCACTGACAAATTCACTAAAAAAGTTTAGAAAAGTTTATTACAGATCACAAACTCCTTAATAAAAGGTTTGAAAAAAAAAAAAAAAAAATTAATATGTAATAAAAAAATTAAAACTTTTTTAATTATAATTATATGAAAGAAAATTTAACATGATAATTTGTTGCTAATTGGATATTTAAAAAATATATTGATGAAACCACTGTTAAAAGATATCGAAAATATTTTTTTTTTTAAATTCAGATTTATCATATAATAGACCATAATCTGTAATGTAAACATATTTTTCAATTAAATTTGAAAACATGAAACAGTGAAATTTCTTTATTCTTTAAAAATTTTTAAAACTTTTATTACCAACAATCCAAATAGGTCGTCTACCTTGACACCTTAGTTTAAATTAAAAGATGTGCATTTTTTTTAAAGTTATTAGAAGATATTTCCGTACATTAATTACCGTCTCAAAGGTAGTTCTAAAAAACAACACACAGAGCAGCTGTTTTTTTGAGTTGTTCTGAATCTAATTAAGCTGATATTATTTGATGTTTTTCTTTTTTCCAAAGATGATTTCAAAAAATAAATTGGACCTTAAATTGCTAAATTACAGTTTTAAAAATTCAGTCTGCCTTAATTTTTAATTTAAATTAATAAAATTATGTGTATGTAGATTCTAAAATGTGTAGAAAAATTTGTTTTAAATTTTATTTCATTAAAATTATCACAATTTCTGGAATCAATCATAATTTCTAGGATTAGATTTTTTAAAACATTAAAAGATTTTCTTTTTGGATTAATTTTCTCTAAAAAATAGTAATATGATGTACTCTAAATATTGTCAATAAAAATTTTTATTTAAATTAATTTTTTTTTTTATTATGAATATTAATATATTTTTACATTATTTGTATTTATTATTATAAAAATAATGATTAGAAATAAATGAAAAAATAATAACCATTAATTTCGTTGTTTTAATATAGGATTTATAAATGTTCTTATTATTTAGTCACATTAGTTATTTTTATTAATAATTGTTTTTTTTTTTTCTTTTTCTTGATTAGGTACAGGATATTTTGCATATATAACAGGATTTCGTGGCAGTAGAAAATTGAAAGTTGGTAAGTATGATTTGATAAATATTCATTGGAAGCTATTTGATATCTTGAGTGTAATTTTAACTAACTTAGTGAATTACGATGACTTGTTATAGTGACAATACCATACTGATTTAAAGTACTATTCTCACTCGATTGGTTAATTGTTTCAAACCTATTTCTCTTAAATTTAATTCATATTGTTTTTAGATATAAAATTTCCCAAAATTAACGAACCATTTTCTATTCATTATACAGATTTAGTTAAAATATGAATAATTCTAAAATTTATAATTCTTGGTTCTATCATTTCTGTTAACATAAATTTTTATATACAAAAAGTTATGATGTTTATGAATTTATGTGCTTTTTTTTTCTTTTTGTTTTTAGGTGATTACAGTTTTACCCGAAATAAATCATCAGGTAAGCTTAAAAATTTAAATTTTATCCTTAGGAATTAATTGAATTCGAATAATTTCAGGATCAAAAGTATATTGGTCTTGTGCACGTGCTGGTCTACACAAATGTAAAGCTAGAGTTGTTACTATTGATAACGGTACACGCCATGATGTAATAGTTAAGTGTGGTTTTCATAATCATGAGCCTTTTTAAAATTTAAACACAAAAATTTCTTTTTTAATTTATTTTGTAATTAAAAAATAATGGATTTTCATTTAGAATAGTTAAATAATAAGTAGAAATTTTATTTATGTTTAAGGATATGTTCTTAAAAATAAATGCAAGTAAAATGAAAAATCATAATTAAGTTGATGTGCTTTGATCCGGGTTCATTAAGTAATTTAAATAATAATCAATCAGAAAATTAAAACGCAGGGAAATAAGTCCAAAAGGTAAATTTATTCCTTAGAATGGAAAAGTGATAAAACTTAATACGGAAAAAAATTCACGATCGAGAAAATTTATTTAACTCTATTTTTTCAAATTTTTATATGGCATTCTAGAGATTTACCATCAAAAAATTGCTTGAAAATGCAAATACAAATATAAATTTATCAATAGCAGCGTAAAAAATAAAAGTGATAATATTAATTACAATGTTGATTTCTTAATGGTCAATTTTTAACATAATTTTTTTTTTATAATCCAAAAAGGTATTATAAAGGGTCACTGTACGCGAGAGTCACATCTTTCATTGAGTGATTTTTAATATTGGGACTAAACTTTTCTATTTTTTTTTTAATAGCAGATTCAGTTCAATTGTTGAACTTATGAACTTACAAACTTACCTATTAGCATGTATTTGTTGTTTGAATAACAAATTTCAGGAATTATCGAAAACAGAAAAACTCACATGAATTGAACATGTCTTAAGTATACACTTATTTTGATAAAAAACGTTTTAAAAATCATTATTTTTATAATTTTAACTTGCAATTCCATTTTTATTTTAAACTAATTTAGAATCAATTTCATTTGTTTGCTCTATCTTCATTTCAGACTCAGAAATAAGTCCTAACGAATGAGGACTAATTATTCGTATATTTGTTTCCCTGCACAGAAAATTGATATGTTATGAGAGAATCAGCAATAATATATTATTTTCCCCCAAAAAGTCTATTGTATGTATAATTTAATTATCAAATTTTTCATTTTAATTGCAACAAAAGAAAAAAAAAAGTTATGATGAGAATAAATTTTTTTAAAAATTAAAAAATATTTAAAATTGTTTACAATAGAAGTGAAATCAAGGCAATTAAATTAAATCTTGACATCATACATTCCATTCTATTAATTGAGCGTCATCATACATCTGTTGAAGTCGAAACACAGACATAATTTGATTATTGATTTGAAATTTAAATGGCTATCCTGTTTAATAATTTTCAGAATAAAGTTAATACTAGAATTATTTTGGAGGTATCTTAGAGCTAAAAGTATTTAATTACGTAATATTTTTTTTAAATATTTTTAAAAAAAATTCGGTCTTCAAAAATTTTTTATAAGGTATTCGTTCGTTAAGGCACATTGCATTACTAAGTTCAATAAAATGAAATGATTGATGGATTTTTTCAAAATATTATTTTCCGCTTTAATGTCGAAAGCGTTTGACATTTGACCAGATTATTAAACAAGTAAGTAGTTGCAATATTTTCCTGCTGGGCTTACTATTGAATTGTATTAACTAGTTTTTATTCATTTAGGCCTAAACATAAAAAATATTCGCTCAAATGAAAAGCTGCATCTGTATCAAATGTGAGTTACAAGCTTTCCAAAACAAAAATCAGTATACAAAAATGAAATGTTAATATTTTTCATTAATTAAATAAAAATGTTCAATACTAGTTTAGAGATACCTATTTATTATTTATTTTTCAGGTTAAATAGTGATTATGTTAACAACCATAAAATTTCTTACTGATGTTAATGTCAATATTTTCTCAGAAATATGCGATACATTTAAAAAAATAATTTTAGTTGTAAATATGAAATAATATTAACTTATTATAAAATTTTTAGTTCAAGTCTAAAACAATTCAATTTACCCTCAAATAATGTTGAGCCCGAAACGACAAATCAAAAACATTCCATATAAACGACAATCTTTTTTGTTTTTGAGAATTTTATAATTGTAATAAAAATATACTAAATAATAACAATTTAAAAATTTTTACAGGCCAGAATCTAAAAGATAGTAGTGATCAAAACGTTGTTATAAATAGAAATCAAAAAGGAGTGAAAATTCAAAAAAGTGTTAGATTTTTTATACACGAGGGATACAAATTTAGAGAGTGTTCAAAATATATAAATATAAGATGCCAAAAAATTAATAAAAAAATGAGCATTTGGAAATGTGTTGAAAAGGTAAATTTTATTATTAAATTAATAAATTTTATTTTAATTTGTAAATATATATTTTCTTTTAAAGAATACGAGAAATTGTTCAGCAACAATTGGAACCGACACTATTGAAAATGAATTAAAAATAATTCAAGAAAATGGTTATCATAATCATTGAAGTCATCATAGAGACAGACCCTAAGCTAAGGCGGCAACATATTCGACAATTCTTTATTATTCGTGAAAAAAATAATTAAATTTTATAATTTTAGTAAAAAAATCTTAAATTTTTATTTTTAAAAATTTGTATTTAAAATAAAATAAATTTAAAGTTCAAAATATTTTTAACTTTAATTCAATGGACTTCGAGCGATACAATTATTTTGACTACCCATAAGAAATTTCTTTACGTTTTTATACATGCTGACAAATAGGAAACTTTTTGGAATTATAATTTTTTTTTCAGACTCAAATAAAACTACTTATGCTTTTGAACTTCTAATGAGTATAAGCTACCTATAATATTCAAACCAGCAATTAAGATTTAAATCAAACATTTGATTTTATTATCAGTTTAATCGTTATTCATTAGCATTTAAATATTTGATTAATAGTTAACCAGATAAAAATATTATGTATATGAATAACAAGAATTTTTTGAAACTTATTATGTGTAAGAACTCAATTTTGTACAAAAACTAAAGTCAATATATCTCGATATTTTTCTAGAAATAAAAATCATGGCGGCTTTGGGAAAATTTCCAACTGATGGATCTATAAGTTATACTTCAGGTCAAAGAGGTTCCATGTTATTAGTTTATAATGGATATTCTTTTGTGAAAAACCGTCGCAGCGGTTACAAGACTTACTGGATATGCTCTAAGAAGGTGACATATAATTAAATTTATTGAAAGGTAAATTTATAATTAATTATTTTTATTTTCTTTTAAGGGTAGTGCAAAATGTAAAGCCCGTGTTGTTACCAACATAATTGAAGGCACCCAAAAAGTTATCTTACATTCTTTTGAACATAATCATCCTTTGATACCACAACGAAAACAACGTTCGAAATCTTCAGATAAATCAAAATTAGCGAAAAAAGAAATAATAATTGGATTTTAAATAAAAAAATGTCTTTTTATTCCGATGAATAAATATAATAGTTTTTGTTGATAAATAAATTAAAATTAAATTTAATAAGAAATTATTTTTTGATTAACCTGATTTCATAATTTATACATCTAGCATATAATGTACACATGTACAAATATTGTAAGTAAATTTATAATTTTATAAATTAAACTTTCGGGTATGTTTACGGATCGTTAATTTTTTCTGCCAGAAATTTTCTTCTCTAAAATTTTCGCTTTTATTTATAATTTTTTTAACATCAACCTTTTGTTAAAATAGCACTGGGGTGTAAAAAATATTATTTAACATTCACAAGTTCAATTGCAATCAAGGTTTTAATTTTAGACTTTTAAAATTATGTTTTTTTTGCATAACGTGTTTTTTTAAACATTTTTAGAACTTGCGGAATTTACAACAGGACAGCGTGGTTGTCAGTTATTGCTTCACAATGGTTTTAAATATGTTAAAAATCGAAAATCTAAATGTCGAACTTACTGGATATGTGCTAGAAAGGTTTGAATAATTTTTATTAAAATTTTAAATTACTTTCAAATTAAAGTTTTTTTTTCAGGATACTACATCGTGTCGCGCAAGAGTAATCACATCTTTTGATAAGAACAATATTGAAAGAATATTACAGAGAACATCAGAACATAATCACTTATTAAATTTTTCTTCGTCGAGAAGAAAAGTTAAATCTTTTTTAAAAAGGAAAAAAAATATTTGAAATGTTAATAAATAATATTTAATATGAGACAAAAAAAAAATGTATGTATAGTTAATCCATACTCACTTACAGAGTACTTTTAAATTTTATTTCGAAACAATCCTGAAATTAAACTTCAAGCCAACCAAGAATTATTAATGCATAAAAAATAATAAATAATATCCTAATTACCTAATGAGTTGAAATTAAAATTATTCCTATCACAGCGATATTATTATTCATAGATACTTTTAGCTTTTACTTTTTAGATTTATTATTTAAAAAAAAAAATCTAATATGTTACAGTTACAGTCATATTAAATTACTTTTTAGCAAACATACTTTAATTTTTATTATTACAGAAAAATTATTGTAAATAAAATTTATATAAAATATATATAATTATTAAATTAAATGTTTATATTCATTTTAGAAAGAAGAACTCAACATTTTCTCAATTTCTTAAAAAATAAAATGATAAATTTTATTAATGTATTCTTCTTAAATTCAGGTACAATAAAAAATAAATTTTTCCATCCATCCGAAAGTTTTATGCCAACAACAATTACATTAAAACAAAATAGTGCTAAAAAAGTAAAAACACATTGCAAAAAGAGCAATTCAGATGATACAGCTAAGTTAGCTACCATGAATCCGGTAGCATTGCAACGTACTTTCGAAAACTGGGGCAACATAAGATATTCATCATCGATTCGTGGAAACAGTTTACTCGTTTATATGGGACATCGTTATATTCGAAATAATAAACATGGTACTCATATCTACTGGAAATGTACTAAATGGCATACTGGATGTAAATCAAGAGCTATAACTAACTTACTTGATCCAACTGTTTGCAATTTAAAAAATGTTCACAATCACGATTTAAAAACTGAAATTGACGAATAAATCATTTTAAAGTAAAAATAAAATGCTGATGTAGCAAATAACTTATTTTTACTGATAAGGTTAATGATAAAAATATGTAAATAAAAGTAATGTTTATATAAAAAATTACGTTATTTAATGATTTTAAATTCAAAAAATTTAATACTGATTGAAAATTGTATTAATCAGATTAGAAAATTTTTATAACATTTTACAGGTCTATGGTATACAATATTAATTCAATAAATATTTCAATCAACAAATTTATTTTGTTATAATAAATTGTGATAATCATAAAACTATATTCAAAAGTATAAACTAAAAGCAATCCTAACCTGATTATGTGAATTGAACTTATAATAAAGGCAATATTCCTGAACTACAGCCATCTGAAAATTTTATTTCCATTGATGAAAAACATCAGTTATTATTTAGAAAAAATCTTTTGCTAAAGTAATTAGTTAAGACAAATAAGAAGAGCATAAAAAATATTTTAGTAATAGTAAATACAAAAATAGTCAATTAAAATTATAAAAACTGATTGAATCCTAAATTAATTTGAGTGATAGAAAAGTAATTTTTTTGTGAAATTTATTTTTTGACTACCTTTGAACCTTTGATTATTTCTAAAACCGTTCAACACAAAATCAGTTTTTTTTTATTGTTTTTATATTTTTTATTTTTTTAAAGTACGGCACCAAAAAGGAACTTACGAATAATTAAAAAATCCTCATTTCTGAAATTAATCGGCACATATATATATATATATTATTTTATTTTTTTGTTACCTATCTTTATTAACATTTTTAATTTTTTTTTTAATTTTTCAGAGCCGTATAAAATTGAATTCATCGATTCTAAAAAGAACGGAGGCAAATTATTAGTTATCAATGGTTTTCGATTCTTTAGGAACAAAAAAAGAGGAAATCGCCAATACTGGAAATGTAGCAATTATTATAAGGATAAATGTCCTGCAATAGCAATATATGATGAAGTTTCATTAAATTTGAGATTATGTCACAATCATGTTCATATTCATAATATGTTGCCTTCCGTGAAAATTGAAAAGAAGATAGTTCCAGGACATTTGAAATCAACCGAATGCTAAAAAATTAAAATTTTTAAATTGTATAGAAGTAGAAAAAATCATATATCATGAGAAAAATATTAGCATTAATTTTTATATTATTTTAAGAAATAATACAAAACACAAGAAAAATTGTAATTTTATCCGGAATAAATTCGAAATTAAAAAATTTCGAATAGCAATTTTAATCCTTTGTCATTATTATTTTATATTAAAGAGACAGCTTTTGTTTCTCTAATCTGAATTATTATTAAGATGTACTTAACTAAAAACTGGTAATAACCCAAACAAAATTGAATCTTCAAATTTTTTTTTCATTACCAATTAAACTTGAAATAAAATAACGAAAAATAGTCCTACTGAATAATTGATTACACTTCAAAACCAATAGTTTTCGATTTGATTCCAACATTTTATACTTAAGGAATTCAAAAACAAACAATTTTTATTCAAAACTTTAATGGAACTATTATACTATAGTTTATTTATTATAATTATAAACAGTTGGGAAAAATTAAAAAATTCTCAGGTGAAAATATAAGCTTAACTTTCTAGATTTACTTTCTATCTTTGGCAGAACGAATATTGTTGGATAGTTTCTGTAAATTATATTTTTCAATAATCGATTTTGACGATCGGGTTTTAATAAAATTTTCCCTACACAATTAATTAATTGTTTGGAAAACATTGTAAAATTGATATAATTATGTTTAGGAAAATAGAAGCATGTTATTCTCCAAGAAAGTAAAAAAAATAAAAATTGAATGTCTGATATAATGCTATTATGTTATGCTCATTTATCGTCTAAAGCTAAATAATGCTTATGTTTTTACAAACTATTTACTACTATTTTTTTGTTATAAAGCGCTTCAATTAACTAAATGAGGCAAACTTCTTTCTTCAAAATAAATATTTTCTTGATAAAACTTAAAAAACTTGAATAGATTTAATAAGATAAGATGATCGATTAATATTATAAATAATGTTATAATTCAGAATTTACCCTTTCAAAGCAATTATTTATTTTTCCTTTTCAGAATTTTCTCAAAGTCATCATAATTTTCATAATCAGTTATTTTAAAATTTTATTTACAAGTTTCTTGTTTAAATTATTTTTTGTTTTTATTTTTTTTTAATTTTTAAATAATAAATTATTTTAGCTACATCTCAGCAGCCAATAGCTCAAAAAAAGCATGGATTATATCATGGCAAAACACCAACGATACAATTTTCAGAATCCAAACGTGGGGGTCAGTTATTATTTTTAGATGGTCTTAAGTATTTTAGAAATAATGAAAACCGCACCAATTTATTTTGGAGATGTCATTGGTATTATAGAAGAATAAGATGCCCAGTTCTAATTTGTATGAACAAGGTTAGTTAAATAAAACTAAAAAAGTTATTATATTTGCTTTTCTCGGTTCGGGCGAATGATCTCACCCTATTGCATTTATGTATTCGTTGTGCGTAAACATTAATTTGAAAATTTGTCACTTTTTCAAAAATGACTTATTTCTTAATATCTTAATTACTTTCATTGTTTCTCAAGATAGCTATTTTAAAACTTTGGGTGTTACTTGAATTAAAATTTCATAAAGATGTTGCGATACGATCTCCTTTCGTAAAAAAATTGAAAATTTAAAGTTCTATCGTAAAAACAAACTTGTATTAATTAACTTTTTATATTAAGATTTGAAAAAAAAAAAAACAATTTTTATTTATTTACCTTTTTTAATTCTTGCAGTTCGATCCCACTGACTTCAGACAAATTCATGAGCACAAGCATATTCGCACAGAAAAAAGGAAATCTGCAAATCTCAGTGCAGTCTTAGCATCTTCTCAATGTGACATTAGTCCACTTGTACAAGAAATACAACCAACAACATCAACATTATCGACAAATAATATGAATTAAAAGAAAAGTGAATTAAAAAAAAATGCATTTAAAAATATTTTGAAAGAAAATATTTTATTACGTTTGTGCATTTTGATATTTGAAATTTGTTTGTTTACTTAAATTGAAATGTTCAAAAATCAAACAACAAAGTTTAAATACGTTAAAAAAAATTATGTAATCTTCCATTGCAAAATTACATCTTTTTTTAGATAAAACTCAAAGAGGCCTCAATTACATGCTAACAATTAAGTTTTTAATTTTTTTTTGTGCTTGAAAAAGAAGGTTGGTGTCACAGTCGTACAAAAAAAAATATATAGTAAAATTTGTAATAAAATAAAGTTGTATGTAATAAAATAGCAAAGCCTTGAAATTATTTTCAATATTCAAGGTTAAAATATGTATAGTATATTCAAAACTAAAAAACTTAAATTGCAACAACTATTGGAATAAAATTTCAGCATTTTAAATAATAATCATTACTGATGTTGAAATTCTTTATTTTTAAATGTTAAAATAAAAAAAAAAAATTTAATTAAATTTTTAGTTCTAAATAAAATTGAAAAACTAATGAAAGTTAATTCTAAAATACTGTAAAGGGTTTGTTTAATTTTTTTTATTAATTTCTTTTTTAATCATTGCTTTCTTAGCAACAAATATTAAGAAGTTCATAATTTTATTCAATAATTTTTTTTCGAAATTTTGTCAAAAAAATTATAACGAATGAAATAATTTTCGATTAAATCTATGGAAATTTTGTAACATTTTATAATCGAAATAAAATAGTATCATATTCGGCGATAATAATAATAGTTAAGAATTATTTAAATTTTTGTTTATGCATTTGATGTTATTTGACTGAAAGTAAATGAAAGTCAAAAAATCTTTGACTTAACGGAGCAAATGAAAAGGAAATTATGCTTCAAGCTAAAAAGTTCGACTTTCGTATAATTTATATCTTTCTTTACTTTCAATATCCAAGGGAAGATAAAAAATTATTAATCAACATTGTATTTACTAATTTAAATATTAAAGTATCTTAACAAAAAAAAAATTTTGAGAACAAAAAAATTTATTGACATTGAGGAACTCTGAAATATTTTTTTCCACCCCATGAAGAAGATTCTTTTATTCAAAAATGGACAGTAGGCTATTGTAGAAATTTAGACTTTAATTTAAGATTTCTTATAAAAAATTAATTTCCATAATTTTACTAATGAAAAATGTATTTCTTTTTTATTTCATTGCTTTTGAATGGAAAATTTGTGCGCTACGTGTATTATGTTATGTAGATATGAATATTTATTTCACAAAATCATTAAGAGGAAAACCAGCAATAATGGCTAACAATATAAGATTTTTGATAATGAGCGAAAATAAAAAGAGAATTTTATGGCGATGTAGTTATATGGCGACAAACAAGCGTAAATGTCCAGCACGGATAATTATGTTAAAAGAAACACCACCAAAATTCGTTGTTAGTAAAGCCGAACATTTACACGCTGAGCTGAAACGTAATAAATATATGTCAAGTAAAAAATTTGATGACGAACTTACAGAACAAAAAAACTTTTTATTTTAGACTTTGTTTTTATTATAAAAAAGACTTAATATTATTTTTAATGAAAAAAGAAATAAAAAAAATTAAAAATAAAAGTTAGAAATTTTTACTCAATTAAAACTGTTAATCTATTTTTATACTCTGTCGATCAACGACGTTATAATAAGTATGCAGTTTGATATAATTTCAGCAATTTCTTCCATGTTTTCACATTTTCATATTTTCTTTTTTTCAATGTAATGATGTTATAATACTTTTAAATTTCTTAAATCGGAGACATAATGATTCTTTTATTCATTAAATAATTTTCATTTGTTTTAATTTTGGAAGGCAAATTTGAATGGTTCAAATTTGCTTTTCCTAAATCCTTCATACTTAGTTTTTTTTCCCACAATAAAGGTAATAATAATTATAATAACTTATTTACTAAATTATTTTTTCTATAAATTTTCTAAATACTAATATTTTGTTTTTTTTTTTTAATTTTTTAGGTTCCAATTTTAAGTATATAATAAGTCAAAAAGGTAAAACTCAATTGCTTGTCAACGGATATCAATATGTGAATGAAAAGAAAATTCGAGAAAAAATTTATTGGCGCTGCACAAGATATACCACTAAAGCTCGTTGTCATGGTCGGGTTCATACTATTGATCATAGAATATGTCATCATACAAGACATAATCATCCAGCAGATCCATTAAGATTCAAAAAAAATACCTCAAAAAAAGTAAATCGCTATGAATTTAATGAACAATTTCTTCAAAAAATTCCTTGAGATTAAAGTTGAAAAAATGATCACAGCAACAGACACGAATGTTGATATGTTTTATATTAAAAACTATGAAAATTCGTGCTTTTTCCAATGAAAATTCGTAGTGCTAGAGTGCTGTTCTATGAACATAGATCCAAGATAACAATTTGTTTATAAATTTTTGGTTGATATTTTTTAATTAGACTTAAGTTAGTCTTGAAAATGTGTTATAAATAATAAATATTAATTTTTAATTTAAATTTTTGTTTGATGTAAAGATTTTGTAAATTAATTTAATAATACAGCAAACATAATAATTAAATTTAACTACATCTATTCAAAACGTATTATTTATATTTATAACATTGTGAACGTCAATTCTTAAATAGGTACAAAAAACTTAAAATTACATTTTAATAGAATATTAAAAACTTGAATACACACTGACTGAGCCCATGAAAATTTGAATGAAGGATTTTCGAAAATATTTTTGTTAGTTTGATTATATTTTTATTGTAGAATTTGCAATAAATTTGTGCTAGTTTTTTTATCGTGAGCAAAAAGAATTTTGATTCCTAAAGACATTGATCACTATTAAAAACAATACTCTTTGACTATGAAGGCACATAAAATAGTGAAAAAAATTTAAATTTCTTATTTCTAAATTCTAATAATTGTATTCAATTTCAGATAATTTTTATCATCAATATTTGGGATTTACAGACATTGCAGAATTTGTAGAAACAAAGAAACACAAACGAGCATTAAAAATTGGAAAACATTCCTACGTTTGTGACAGAAATTTGAAAACATCTATAAACTGGCGTTGTTCAAAATACAAAAGTGAAAATTGTGAGTTAATTTGTATTTTATTAATACACACATAATTTAAATTGACAGAAAGAAATAACAATATAAGTTGAATCCGTTTCTGAAGTTGAATTTTTTTTTTTAACGTAGTTTCCAAAAGTTTTAATTATTCGGTATTTAATAGTATGTTATTTAATATTTTATCCATTTTCATATTTATTTAATTTTTTCAAATTTTTATATCTTAATGTTTTGTAATTTATTAGGAAATTTTAACATTCTAGCTAATTCCACTTAAAATAAAAAATAATTGATTATTAATAAAAATAGAATTTTTGAATTTTTTGTTTCTATTTTTTAGGTAAATCTAGAGCTACAACTAAATTGATAAATGGATTGGAGCATTATAAATTAAAGTGTGCACAACATTCACATCATTAACTCATGTCTTCATTACAGTTTTTGGAATGATTAATAAATATTAAAAAAATTCATTAAAATTGCAAAAGGGACCCGCCAAAATGTCTATGACAATAATGTATACGAACAAAGGACATAATGTCTACCGTACAAATATTTTATATCGTGTTGAAAACGGCATAATGTCTGTAGACATTATGTCGTTTTTTTCGTATACATTATCACAGAAAAAAATTCTAAACGAGGTAAAAATGCAAGCGACAAAAGCTGAGTTAAAAACACAAAATTTTTGGAATAAATTTTATCCCGCAAAAATAATTCTAGCTAGATTTTGTTAAGAAATATTCATTGCACATGTTCGTTCGTGCATTGCGACAGCCAATAAAAAATGCAAACAAAACAATTTCAGCAAGTTTAGAACAAACAAATGCCGTACGTTAAGTTGCACTAAAGGCCGTAGTATCTTGGGCTGGGAAAAATCAGAAAATTCTAGAACAAAATTAGCTTACTGAAAGTATGAAATGAATCGGGCAAAGGTGCGAACAGAGAAACGCATATACCAAAACATTATAAACGGAATTGGTGTATATAATTTTCAAAACCCCATAATATTTGAATGGTATGTCCGATTTTCAAGTTCCAAGGTATTACCTTATTTTCAAAGGATTATCTGTGAAAAATTTAAAATTGGCTGATATTTTCAAACGGTCATATTCCCACTTGCTATTGATTGGTAAAATTGCAAGTTTATATACATTCTCTTTGCTAATTTTTTGATACCTTTCCAATGGCACATAACACAACGCGATACGACTTACAAAAAAAAGTTGGGAATTCGCTGTATACATATATACATTATGTGCTAAAGCGACATAATGAATACGAAAAAAACAATATAATGTGTACATATATATGTATATATATATATCATTACATGCCGTTGTTCACATAGCCGTGGGTTAAGTTGCAAAAAATGAACTATTAAATCCTGAAGTCCTCTAGGTTCACGTGAAAAGGCTTTTGCTTGCGCAGTCTTAAGTTAAGTTGTGAAAAAGGGGATTTTATTTCCTGAAGCCACGCAGGGAAACGCGAAAAGGCATTTACTTGAGAAGTCATGGGTTAAGCTGTGAAAAAGGAATTTTTAATACCTGAAGCCACGCAGGGACATACGAACAGAACGTTGCTACCGTAGTCATAGATTTACGAAGAAGGTTTTAATCTTTGAAATTCCGCAGGGACGTGCGAAAGACCTTCGTTCGCGTAGCCACAGGTTAACTTGCGAAAAAGGAGGTTCTTATCTCTGTAGCCCCGCAGGACACATTAAAAGAAAAAAGAAAAACAAAGAAAAAAAATGCGGTTCCGCAGGGATACGCGATAGGCATTTGCTCGTGTAGCCATATATTGAGTTGCCAAAAAAGGGGATTAAATCCCTGGATTGCAATATCTACATAAAATGTGTGGAAAAATAAATAATGTATACGAAATAAAACCTTAATGTATAATGTATAAAAAAAATACATAATATGTTTTTTTTTCGTGTACATTATGTTGTTTTTCGTTTTTTCGTATCCATTATGTAGATTTTTTCGTTTACATTATTGTCGTAGATGTTATCCCACAATGTCATATAAATATTTTTTTACATTTAATTCCATTGCAAACTTATGGATAAAAAAAAGTTTTTTGTAATAGTTTTTTTTTAATAGTATTTGTTTTTTAAAATAAAAGTTTTAAACATGAAAATAATTGTTCGTCTTATTTTATAAGGGTTTATAGAAAAAAAATTAACAATTTAGCCGCTTTTTATTATATTAAAGTTAAATAGTGATATGAAAAAAAATTAGAAAAACTTTAAGTCAAGTTGTAAATAGTAGT
Source organism: Hybos culiciformis (assembly GCA_964007475.1). Classification (NCBI taxonomy): domain Eukaryota; kingdom Metazoa; phylum Arthropoda; class Insecta; order Diptera; family Hybotidae; genus Hybos; species Hybos culiciformis. The sequence goes on from OZ023273.1 coordinate 38,902,271, forward strand.
TGCTTTCAATAATTGCATTTATTTGCTAATTTTATATAAATTTTTAATAAAAAATATTTGAATGTCAAATTCGCCACTATTTCACTCTTTAATTAAAAAAGTTGATGATCCTAATATCGTGCCTCAATTGCCAGCAAGGGCAAAAACAATATACATTGTGTATTATTTCTGTATGTTTTCAAATAAACGACAGGTTATAAAAATTTTGCCTTTGTGAAAGTGATTTTAATTTTATCCAAAAAAGGATGTATTAATTACAACATAATATGTATTAAAATATTAAATTGAACTCATTTGAATAAAAAATAAAAATTTCTACAGATTTTAACATTGTGGCATCATTTACAACAACTCAACGTGGAGCTCCAATGATTCTATATGAGAACTTTACGTATGTACGAGATCGAAGTTATTGCAACAGTATTTCATGGAGATGCAGTTCTTATCGTAGTGAAAATTGTAAAGCCCGTTGTATTTCTAAAAACATAAATGGTCAAGAATACATAAGATTTACAAATGCAATTCATACTCATCTGGCTACATCAAGAAATAAAAAACAACAGTATATTTCAATTAGTTAATTAGGAGACTTAGATGTTTATTTTTTTTTACAATAAGTCTAATCTTTAAAATACATAATTACAAATTGAGGCCATAAATACATTTAAGAAGACCTATAGTTAAATCATGACGTAAACTTTTAAGTTTCAATAAGTTGTATAAGATTTTTTACTTTGATGCATATGCAAAAAAAAATATATTGATATAGCTTTTAAATACAACAGTAAATTAACACTGATTAAATCAACTAAAATACATGTGAAATTTTTTTTTGGAAAAGATTTGTAAAATAATATTAATTTTGAATCTTCGGAATCATAATATGCCAAAATTCCATGCAAAAAATATTTTTTTATTTTAATATACATTAAGCTTTGGGTACACTTTTTTTGTACAATCAAAATCAATGACAAAGCTTTGTTATAAAATTTGTTGCTTCCTGACTTATTATTATTCGGCAAATTCAGAGATGAATCAGTATAATTCGATTAGTTAATATTAATGATAACATTATAATAGAATATCGATTGAAAAATAATTTCAATTGTCTTTTTCAATTGTCAAATTGATGTATCATATTGATGAGGAGGAAATTGGGAGTAGTCCAAATTTTGATAATTAAAAATTATTATAATGTTAAAATAAAAAAATTTTCTTTAAATAAATAAATTAAAATTTTAAAATTGTATTAATTATAATGCGAAAAATTTATAATAGCAAAACGATAATTAGAAAAAAAGGTACGAATAAAATCAGAAGTAAGTTTTATTGGAGACTACTACAAAATTTATTTTTTAGCTCCTTAAAAAAATGCTTTGCTCTTATTGTAGTATTTTATCATATTTTCAATTAATAAGCATAATTTTTTTCTTAAACAACAAACACTTTATTCAATTAGTCTAATTGAAAAATTTACACAAATTCCAGTCCGAGATGGAAAACAAATCAACAAACAACCAATAAAATACATCGTCTAATATTCCGTAAATTTTTAGTAAAATGGTTACTTTTGCAGATTTTTATTTTAAACGTTATTAAAATGCATGTATATAAAAAATCATTTAGATTGCTCAGCCTTAAAAATGGTTTATAATTTTTAATAGATAGTATTTAGGCTTAGATAATCGCCTTTCATATAATTTAATTTTTTAGGACTATCTCCAGCATACCGGTCAAACCGAAGTTTTGAAGTAGAACTTCCTGAGAATGGAGTTCTTCCAAGAACTAACACAAAAGATAATTGCTGAGCAATTCACTCTATTAAGATTAACATAAGAATTGAGTTCAATTCAATAGAAATGGTCGATCTTAAAATTTTTAAAATTAAAGTTTTGCTTTATAGTTATACAAAATATATAAGTTTCTGTAGAATTAAATTCTAGTCTAGTTATGATTCTATTACATAATAAAGTAAAAAATAATGTTCTTTTTATTAAATTTTTTGAATTTTGTGTCTTAATTTGAATTGTTAGATAAAATAAGTCTAATATATGCTAATATTCATAAAACATAAGCGTAAATCGCCTGCTCAGAAATGAAACAACGTATAATGAAAAGTATAGTTTCGAGTAATTTCAATTTAAAGAATTGAAAATTAAAAAAAACGTATGAAAAAATCTCAAGTAGCGTACAATTTTCATCTAAAAAACTCATTTTAATCAACTATAAGAATATTGCAAAGTAGTTGTACTTAAAAGATCGAGTACGACGAATCGAATGGTGCTTTTGTCAAATAATGACGTATAAATGCCATACGTTGTTTCATTTCTCAGCAGACGAAATAATGTCTGCTTTGAATTAGCTAATAAGTTAAAACAAAAAATTTTTTTTAATATATTTTTAAGTAATTTATTTTTTTTTTTAATTTTAGATGATTTTTTGAAACTAGAAGCGGTTTATGATTTGACACAGCAAAATAGTTTAAAATTAAATTTACAAGGACATCACTACTTAAAATATCGATCCAACACTAAAACAGGTTAGTGATTGATGAGTTATATATATTATATACAAACCAAAAAAAAAGTAATTTAAATATACATTTCAATGCCTCTATATACCTAGCCAGGAAGCTAAAAATAAAAAGAGAGAATTTGTACCTTATTTTGATATTATTATATGGAAAATTTTTATTTTCGAAGGATCTTATCTGTTCGGGGACCTAGCTTTTAGGAAAAAATTTATTTAAATAATAGATAGTTATATTTATATAATTTGAAAATCCCATTAAAAAATATGGACATTTAGATAGGTAATTTGCACTTTTAATTTTAAAAGCATTGCGCAAAGGAACATAGATCCTTCCTACATAAGCTTTTGAAGCAAACTGAGAAAAATATTATTTATTACAATTTTTTTAATTTTCAAAAATATAAGTTGAATTTTCAGTGGATGACTCCCGTTTATTAAATGTATTATCATAATTATTATTTAGTTTATGTTATAAATAATTTTAATATGAGCGGGTTTTTAAGCCGTATTTTAAAAAAGAATTCGGACAATTGAACGTATATTAATTCACCTTATTGAAATTCATCATATAACAATTAACCATATAATAGTTTACCATATAATAATTCACCGTAGGTATAGTAATTATACGATAAATTTCTAATACGGTGAATTGCTATACAATGAACTATTTATTACAGGTGAATTCATATTCGATGAATTGTCCGTAAATCAATCAAAAGATAAAAATTCTACAATAACGGCAGAAAAAAATGATGTATTTACTATAAGAAGTTTGGAGAAATGTTATTATTGTGTATTTTTGATTGACAGTAAGAAATTTAAACAATTCACTCATTTATCTGAAATAATTAACACTTAAAACTGATTTTTAAGATACATAATATTTTTTTGGTTGTTTTATTATCTAAATTTAAAACTAAATTATTAAAAAATCTTATTTAATAAAATATTTTTTAAGCAGTCAATAAATGCTTCAATCAACTTACAACTTAAAAAATCATAAAAACGTCCTTCTGCTGTAATAATTTTGATGATACTAAATTGAGAATAATAATTAATTTTCTATGTTTTGATTTTTTTTTTCATAGTTTTCTTAGGTTTCGATAGAGTCGAAAGTTTTACGAAGTTTGATTTTGAAAAACTTCGAGAAAAAAATTGAGTTTCCAGGCTAGATATATAGAGGCATTGATACATTTTTTTAAATTTTTATATATATGGATATTTTTTTAATTAAAGGTTCAGATAAAAAGAAAATTAAATTTTTAAATTTTAAGAAAAAATTTCAATCTAAATATTAAATTTATGTAATTTTTCATTCATATTCTTTCTTTTTTTGAACATGAATAATGATGAGTTTTTAATTCCTTGTCTTTTTTGTCGAATAAAATAAAATCAATCATTGTTGCAAGAAACCAACATATTTTTATTTTTCAGGAAAAACAAATTGGAGGTGTGCTATGTATTTTAAAACCAAATGTCGTGCAAAAGCCAGCACTGTTTTGTTAAATGGTCGTCATAGAATTACAACTTCTCCAGAAGAACATAATCATTCATAATTATTTTATTGATACTATACTTTAAATGAAATCAAATAAAATTTTAGTTATTGCTTAAAAAAATTAATGATTTTTTTTTAACTTTTTAATAAGATTGATTCGAAAACTAATATTAAATAAAGACTTCATTCTATCGTTATAGAATTTTTTACATTTAAATTATCGACATAGAATTAAAACATTTTTAGAATAAAAATTCATTTAGAATAAAAATTCATTTAGAATAAAAAATAAGAATTTGTCTTGTAAAGTCTTAAGTCACATAAATTATTCAAAAATTCCAATAATTTTGAGAAAAATATATATTGAATGTAATTTTTTTTTATCAATAAAACCATAAAACTCAGATGTCTGTTTAGTGCTAAAATATTCCTGTCAAAGGAGGTAAAGGCTAGATTGGTGAAGAGTATTATCATGCCCCACTTTTGTTATGGCTGTGAAATTTTCTCCTCTGCTACCGAAACATCTCTAAGACGACTAAAAGTTTGTTTTAATAGAGCAATTAGATATGTTTTTTCGCTTAAGCCTAGATCGCACGTTTCCCATTTCGTAAAGGAATTTATTGATTCAAACTTCAGTGATTATCTTTTAATAAGATCTATGCTTTTGTATTTTAAAATAAGACAATCTAATCAACCAATATATATAGCTGAAAGATTTCAATCACTTCGGTCCACCAGATCAATCAATCTATTAATTCCACTTCAAAGAACTGCTTATATGAGTAAGAGCTTCACCGCCAGAGTATCTCTTACTTGGAATTCTTTACCTTCAACTTTAAAAAATTCAGAAAGCTTTCATCAATTTAAAAGTAATATTACCACTTATTTCAATAGTTTAAATTAAATTCTTATTCATTTGCGTTTTAGTGACCCCGAACCTTATTTCCGGTTTTAATTATTTTATTTATTAACGTTTATATGTGGGTGTTGTTTCTTAAGGCAAATTTTTATTTTTTAGTTTTAATTTGTAGGATTAGTTTTAGTAACATATGAGCATAATTGTATAATAACCTTTTTATAAACTACTACTCAATTGTAATAAGCTTTAAAGCTTGAATTGTGAATTAAAGAATTTTTTAAATAAATAAATAAAAATAAAAAAACTTAGTATTTATAATTTTTATTTTTTTGTTTTGATTTTTCTTTTACCTTTAAATCCAGTATTTGTATATAAGCACTTGTAACTTGAACATTTCCTAATATATTTGCAATGCACTTGCATTTGCTAGTACTTTGAAATAATAGTTTTGTCTTGATAAATTTCAACCGTTATTAAAGTACAAAATACTCAAATGAAAAAAGGAATGCTTTGAAAATAAGTAGGATTCCGTATTAGAGTTTATAATATTGTGCTAAATTTAATTTCGTGTTTAGTGCTGACTGTAATTTATATTTTTAGAGACAATTTATTTGAATGATGTCACTTATGGAGTTACAACACGTGGCGCTATAAAATTTGTTCATCTAGGGTATGACTATTTACGGGAAAAAATAAGAAATGGCAAGGTCAGAATTTCAGTCGATTAAAGCAAAAAAAGTTATAATAAAGTCAATTTTTTTCTATTTTTAGATATTTTGGCGTTGTGGAAGACATCATCATTTTCGGTGCTGCGCTAAAGCAAAAACGTTAATTGGACCTGATGGCGAACATAAAACATATTTATATGGACCCTTGCATAATCATCCTCCAATTCCAGAACGAATCAAAAATGTTAAAAAGTTTACTGAATCCCTCAAGGTAATCTATGTGAATTTTAAAATGGTCTTAGCAATAAATCTAAATATTGAAAAACGCCTATTATCTATTAAAATATTTATATTTTTTTTAATTTATCAAAATTTCTTATAACTCAATTGCACTGAATTGAAATCATAGTTATTAGAAGACTTTTAATCATATTTCAATAAAAGTTATTCTGATCTTGAAAGAAACCTACTTTCAGATAACAGTTCGTCGCATTTCGTTGAGGCTCTTATCGCAGTCGCAATTGCTTTTAATGTGATAATGGTAGCGAAAAACATATAACTAGAACATTTTTTTATTTATATGTTAAATTATTTATTAACTATTTTACATATTTTTAGGGAGAAACAGCATAAATTTTTATGAAAATTATGATTATAATAATAAAATTAAGTAAAAATGGTGCTAAAGTTAATTGGAAGAATATTTTTGTTATTAAAACTTGAAATTTGAACTTCAAATTTGAGCTGAAAATAAATTTAACAATGTAGATGATAAAAGCGAGATTTTTGGAAAATTAATTATTTATTTACACAAACAAATAAGAAAGAAATTAATGAATATTTATTGAATGATATGAATTAGGATGTTACGCTATAAAGAAATCAAAAATTTTATATGTAAGTTTTAATTTGGAAAATATCAATTTGTATAAATCAATTGACAAAAAAAAAGAGAAAAAAATTAGAATTTACAAAATTAACAAACTAATTTGAAGCCTAAAATTTATATACATTTATTTTTATTTTACGTTAGATTAAAATCGGCATTAAAATTGGAAAAAAAATTTTGTTTTTAATGACATAAAAGAAAGTAAAATTTAAACAATACTTAATTTGTTAATAATATTTATAATAGCTAATAAGTAAGTAGTAAAATTTTTTTGAATATGTTATAAGTTATTAGTTTAGTTTTTAGTTTCGGCTTTTATTTTTTTAAATATTAAAAATTATAAAGGAAGTGAATTATTTTACCTTTGAATCATATTTATTTAATACATCGTGTTTGGATGAATTTTCATTTGTATCAGAATTCAAAATGATATATGACATGTATATAAATAAAAAAAAATAGAGAAAAATAATCCAAATATGCTTTTAAATGTGTAAATGGTATTATTCTAAAGTTCGTTCGTATGTATTATTTTGTTTAAACAAAATAAATAAAATGTTTAAATAATTAAACTAGTATAAACTATATCAGATTAGGATACTTTATGTAAAATACTGTACGTGAGATATTATATTATGCATGTATAAATAAAGTTTTTTTTTTAAATATTACTTTTATTAAATTTAATTATTTATTTGTTTTAAGTAATCTGGTATCCAGTATTCTATGGGTCAATATATTTTTATACTTAATTAGTTTATAATAATTCAGTATCAAATTACCAATTCAGTATCCCAGATACTGAATTTGGTATCCCAGTTACTGAATTTAGTATCTCGGATACTAAATTATTTCGAATACTGAACTCAGTTTATGGATATTCAGTAACACGGCGACAGAAAATATAAAATTCAAAATTTTTGTATCGTGATACTCTATCGGTTATCCGATACTGAATATCATCGGACAAAGTTTTATAATTATTACATTTAAAAATATGGTTTTTCTCTATCTCAGGTACGCGCATCTCAGATACAGTATCTTCGGCTGAAAGAGGCCTAACAGATAACTCATTATATCATGGGGAAATTAAAAAAATTAAATATTATAGTAGATAGAGATACATATGTATATATGTAGTAGTGTAGATACAAAGATAGTTCAACAAAAGTTACTTTAGTAACGGGTAATCGATTAGAATTATATAAATATCACAACATTTTCTAGTAGACTTGTAGCAAGCCACAGCAACCCCAAGGCTACGTGTGGCCGGGTAAGGTGGTTCATAAAAATTATTTTTGTTAGATTTTTAAACAACGAGTTTAACATTAATGTTTATAAACGAAATGTTCGAAAATTCCAATTCAAATGTTTTAAAACCATTTCCAATAATTAGAGATTAAATGTTTTTCAGTATATTGTAATAAAACAAATTTTTATTTATACGTGAAAAATATATAATTTAATTTTAATCATTATTTTTAGATTATTAAAAAAATTATAAATTGCTTACTGTTTATAATTTCGAATGAGAAAAGATGCTTTTCTGCGACAAATATTGCGGTCATTTATTTTTTTAAAATGCGTTATTAGGTATAAAAATTATTGAATCTTTTTGCTTAAATACTTATTCTTAAAAGTCTGTTGCATCTTAATATAAATAAAAATTCTAGAATTCGCGATTTTATATAATATTAGACATGATATTGCATCAGACGATTGAAAGTGACTACTCGTTGATAGAACATATTAATTCGCCTTTGTATCTTATTTTAAATAAAATAGTTTTTTGTTTTATTTTTTAGGTGAAAATCATTTAAAATATTTCAGCTAATCAAAGTTATAAATTTGGGATTTGAATATAAAATACGGAGCATGCAATGTAAACCATCACAAAAGGTAAGCCATCTGAAGAAAATGGAAATTTAATACGAAATTGGAAATTCTAAAAATGTGAAATGCAAATTAACACAGCTAAAGTTTCTTCAAATTTTCTTCATAACGCAAACTATGATCATATTGAATAGACTTTACATTATATATAGGCACAAATAATAAGAAAAAATGTAAATAGTTTTGTTATATTAAAGTTATTAATGATCAAAATAGATTCTGTTAAATTTTCGTTTTTATTTATAAATTTTTAGGACGAGTTTAGAAGTTAATAATTTTCTGTATTTCATTCAACAATATTTTTGCAATATTTATTATGTACACAAATCTTACAAAAAATCTGTTTTTTATTAAGTACATGAACAAACTGCAGAGTGTTCGGAATTAATAAACTGTTTATTTGTTTTATAACTATGCAATACATGTAAAATTGGCTATAATAATATGAATTGAAATATTCATGTATATATATTATTTAACAATGAAATGAATACTTATTTTCAACTGGTTTTTAGAAATAAAATCGTTACTCTAGTTGCGGTGATGGGATCCAAATAATAAGTAGTGAATTTAGCTCAAGTAGTTCCTTCGAAAATATATTTGAAACGTTAAATTTAATTTTTTCTATTTTTACATTCTAGGATCAACTATGAAAATTGATTTAGTCCATGATTTTGAAAATAGAAAAGGTGATCAAAATAAAATGCATCAAATGTCATCGATTATTTCATATGTGATGGGACAAAGAGGAAAACCGAAATTAGTAATTGACGGTAAGATATAATTTTAGTGCTTAAGCTTCTTTTAGAGTGTAGAAGATATTTGGATATTTGGATAATTAACAATTTTCAATGTGATGTAGTTTTTAGTCTGGACACAAACATTTCTAATATGTATATTATTTAATTTATAATTAATTAATTATATAAAAAAGAAAACACGGAACGAAAGAAATTAAATGAGGTTGGACATTTTTTTTTCCGTTCAATAGTAAAATAACAAACTTTAAGATAATATACAGAGTAATATTATCAATAACTGGTTTGTATTTTAAATTAGACAAGAATATTTTTTTACGTTATTACCTTCGAATTTTCTTGAAAAAAAAAAATTAAGAAATTTACATGTAAATTGGCCTTCAAATGCGTGCCCATCGGTTTGGATACTATCGTGTAAGTACAGAAATTAAAAAAAAATTAACATTTGAATGTCATTTTGTGAGTTATAATCTTCCAAACTTTAATTTTAATAATTTAATAATAAATACTTAATGGTGATCTCTTATCATTATGCAATTTTCTTTTCTTTTTAGGATACTCCTATATTAAAAATAAAAAATATTCTGATAAGACATATTGGAATTGTTCGCATGTCAAGTTAAAAAAATGCAAAGCACGAATTATTACTGGTCAGAACACAAACGATATGAAAATAACAAATATTGAGCATAATCATGAAAGAGAATTTAAAACTGATTTACCTACAAACTATGATGAAGATACAACATAAGAAAGATGAAATTATAATAATCTTAATTTTATTTAAAATAGTTTTTTTTTTTGTGATAAAATATAATTTTGTACGAAACACCATATATTTTTTTTTTCATTAAAATTCAATAGGCATTCTTTTCAACTAAATTTAGAGAAGAACAAACGTATTTTACTAATTTTAGGTATCACTATAAAACATTAAAGTACGGTGGTAAATAGAATTTGCCTAAACAATTTATCGATATTAATTTTTGATATTTTTGCCGAATGAAGAATAATGTCAAATGGTCAAATGTACATTTCAATAATTTTAAACTATTTCCGAAAAGTTCGATTTTCTTTATTTATTTTGCTTCAAAATATTACGTAAATTATGAATTAATTAGAAACCTTTGTGTTCGGGTTGAATTTTTCTAAATAAGATTTATCAAATTTTTAAATGTTCAATTTCTAAACATCATTTATTTAAGTTTTACCTCAATATTTCTAAGAATGAAAATTTTGTTGTCATGGTGGCGTTTCCGATTTTTCGCTGGTTTAGAAAGAAATCGCGGAAAATAAAATGATTGCCAACAAGGTTTCGATTACTATTATAATAATTATATTCAGTTAACGAAGTTTTTCTCCTAATTTATTGAAATAGAAAAAAATTCATTTCATTCACATTCTAATTTTAGTTGAAAGTGAATAAAATTAATTTTTTTAATACATACGGATCAGCTAAGATTTCTTAATGGTAAGAAAAAATTTTTTTTTTTTATATATATACAATTAATTTCTCAATATGATGTTAATATTTTTTTATACTAATTAAACATAATTTTTTTCTTATATTTTAGACAAATCATCAATTTTAATCAAAAATTTGTCAAATCTTTTAGAAAACGATTCAAAATCCGATATAAAACCTTTAATAATTCATGCACCCAATACCAAAAATGTTGAAATAATCAGAGGTTTTAAAGGCAAACCAAAACTTATTTACAAAGGTTATTCATATTTTCGTAATAACAGGTGAATATTTATATCAAATAATTTTATGTATATTTTTGTGTTTTATTTTATGTTGATATTATGTTTTTGTAGATCGAAGTCTAATAACTAGATAGTTACTTTTTACAAAAAAATATTTACAGTACAAACAATATTTTTAAAGATAAAGATTAAACTAACAGCTATTTCAAAATCCTAAAATATTAAACAGTTGCTATTTTTTTTAAAACACAAACGCTAATTGAAGTGAAATGCTTATTGAAGAAATTTTACTCGGTGTTGGGAATCGAATCCACAACGCTGTAGAATAATGGCAATACCATTACACCATGACGGTCGACAACGTTGTACTATTTTTCATTATTTTGATTTTCACAATTCATAAATGAAACTTAAGAATAGGTCGAATAGGTCTTAACTAGAAACGAAATTCTCATTTACGTTAAGATCTGTATATATTCGTTGATACTTGAAGTTTATATCCAACTGAACTCTCAATATATCCTTCTGCCATATTTGATGATCTCGATTCAGCATGCCTCTTAAGAGTGGTGATGTCTGCTCCTAAATCAGTTAGAAGTTAGAAGTTGATTCTACTCTGCTTCTTTTAGAAATTTTTCAATTTCTAATTTATAAAAATGGATTTCTTAGAATAATGCCTCACCATATTTCGTGTATGCCCAGTTTTCACGATCCAAGTACACTTTGTCGAAGTTACTTTGATCAAAGTAAGTTTAGCACGGTCCTACTCAACCTTGATCCAAGCTGACTTTAACACCCTGTTTACACGATCAAGAAGAGCGTCCAAGTCGATTTGAACAAAGTGTATTTGGATCGTGAAAACCGGGCGTAAATAAAAGATATTACACTTAAAAATTTCTTTTTATCGATATTTTTCCTCACCAAAAATTTCAGCATTTTTCACATCGATTTTTCTTCAAAATATACTACGACACTTCTTGATTGATTGCTTTCAATAGTTTTTGTTTAGACCAATCACAAATTGACGATAAGCTTTTTCATACTTTTCCTTCGATTTATTTAACTGGCATTATAAAGTGAACAGCTAACGCTGTCGATTTTTCAATAACAGAAAAGACATTTTCATCAGACATTTTAATAGAGTTTCCTTCAATTTTCTTGGGCGAAAACTTAAACACATTCACAAAGTTTTTTATTATTACAAATGGTAACCAAATATAATAACAAAAACTGAAAACAGTATCTAGTTTTTTAATTAAGGAAATAATTATAAAATGTTATAAAATGTCTCAAATATTTATATATTTTCCAATCTCTAGCAGAAACAAAAAACCAATTGCGAAAACGTAGAAAATCATTTTTTTTTCGTATAAAGCAAGCTTTAGACCTCCGACGAAAACATTAAAACCTTTTTTCTCCAATAACTTTTTAAATATAAAAAGTTTTGTACGGAAATTTTCTCAATCGATAACAGATAAATTGTTTCATAATTTCCATCATTAAAACAAATTAAAAATTTTTTTTAATGGTGGAATTTATGAATTAATTTATCTGATATCTATTGACAAAATTACCGGAAAAAAAATTATTTCGTTTTCGTTTTTGTCCGAGATCTAAAGCGTACTTACGGGATGGGATCGAGGCCACAGCTGTATAAATCACTTTTCCCAACTATTGCACAAATATGTAACTTTTATATGAATAGAATTTTTTTTTTGATAAATGTTACTGAAGTAGGTACTTACTTTTTATTTTCAATTCTAAATATTTTTATTTCTTTTAGTTCTGCAGAAAAAACCTATTGGTTATGTTCTAAAAATCGTTACGATAAATGCAAATCACGTTTGATTACAACAACATCAGAAATTATTTTAAAAAATCAAACCCATAATCATGATCCAGAATATTAAAAATTATTTTTGCATTATTAAATTAAATTAATTATTATAATTTCTTAAAAATGAACAAAATTTCAGTGAAGAATGTTCTAAAAAATAAATGAATATATTTTAAAAACAAAAGACTAAAAATTGTGTAAATTTTTTCATTTACTTAAATTAACAATCAAATAACAATTAACAATACTGTTGGATGGGATGGGAGGAGAGGAACATTTGATTTCTCTCAAATTTTTCTAATTTTTTTAATGGTATTATCGTATATAATTTATTACAACTAAAATTGATGTAATTTACATTTATTTATTAGATTTAGCAATTTTTTTTTTTAATATTTAGACGACAATCTAAACAGATTTATTTTAAAATAATTATCTACTGAATATAAAATAATTGATGAAAATTTTTTTTGAAAACGACCGCTCTGGAATTGATGGTAAATTTTTTTTTGATTTTAGTATTAAAGCCTAAAATTTTTTATAGTGAAATTTTTTTAGAATCGTTTTACGCCCATAATTGACTAAGACAATTTTCTGAATAAAAAAAATGTTAAAAAACTTTATCTTTACTTGGCTATGCAATATAAAAATAAAAGTTTTTTGCCCATTATTAAAATTGTAGAAATATGAAGACCTAGAAATGTCAAATGTATATTCGGGATTAAATTGCCAAATATAATTTCATGAACTCCCGACTCGCGAAACATTTTAAATCAGTTTACCTGTAAAAATATGTATTTTAAAGTACTAATCTAAAAGATTTACAAAAGCAAAAGCAGGAAAATGATGAGAAGACTAATTTTACTTTATAACATAGGAATATGGATAAACTAATTTTTAAGTAAAAATAAGTGAATTTTATTGATCTATATACAGAACTCTTTTTTCGATATTTTACAAGTTACAAATATATTTATTTATCATAATTACTACAACCAAAATCACAATTATTACAATTATCAATATCACAAGAGTCTTAGATATAATCCACATACAATACAGGTTTTCAAGCTTTCGTTGCACAAGCAGCTCCAGGGCTGGAAAAGGATATGAACCCAAACAAAAAAAATATATCTATTTTCTATTTATCTATTATCTATTTTTTTCGGAAACTGGAGAATTTTTGTAGATTGAGACTGAAAGCAAATCTATAAATTTATATTGAGATTTAGAATTTGGGTTGCATACTTTTATTTTGCAACCAAACCAATTTTCATAAAAAAGAGGAATACTTTTACTCCTAATTGTGTTAAAAAATAATATTTATGTAGATTTATGTAAATATGAATCTCATTTTATTAATAGATTATGATTATATTTCAAATGTAGGAAAAAAATTTAGGATTGTGAACAATGTGTACACGTTTAACATACATTTATGCAACTGGTTTTAAAACTAATTTTTCCATTCTTTTTTCCACAGATAATTATTTTGAGATACTTAATGAATTGGAAAAAAAATCAGGAGGACAATTATTGACAAAATTTGATTTTGAATTCGTTACTGGTCAAAGAGGATCGAAAAAAATTGTAATAAACAAATTTTCATATACAGTTGCTAAAGAAACACATTTTAGAAAATATTGGGTTTGCTCAAAACAACGATCCAGGAATTGTAAAGCTCGTTTAATTACTGACATTAAAGATTCGATTATAATTAATTTAAATGAAATTCATAATCATGAATGCGAAAAAGAAAAAATCAAGAATACAAATAAAAAATATTAAACAATATTTACCCACCTACATCCGTATATAGTGTAATGCTAATTTTTCCTTTTTTACTCTTCATTTTTTTATTGTAAGATAGCATATAATAAAATGCAAATAATGATATGTATATTACATAATGTATGTAAATATGTTTACTTCGAAACGGCTGAACCGACTTTACACCAACCACCCTACCACCATCACCAACTCTTGTGACGTTTTTGAGATCAAATTTAAAAACAACAATCCTTTACTTGCTGTTTTTGATATTGTTATCCTAGGGAACTCCTTCGACCACTGTATTCAAATACTTTCAAATAACGGGCTAAATTCTATATTATATACATAACATTTTACTAACCACATTTAGAGTCGATTTTATTACATATTTTTCAATCAAGGAAGATCACCAAAAAAAATTACCGTAGATAAAAAAAAATCCACATACCTACTTTTAAAGCCTTTCCGAACTTATTTTCTAAGGTAGGTACTAACTAATGCTACATTAAAAAATCCGTTTTTGCTTTTTTTTTTAATAAAAAAACGACAGGTTTTTGTTTTTTTCTTAAAAAACAGTGCCAACATTCAAAATAACAAGAAATTTGTGCAGCTTGTGCAAAAAAAAGCAGAAAAGTTGGCAGGTTGCTTTTTTTGAAACTTTGTATGGAGGTACACTCAAGGTAAATGACGCGCGTAGTCGGCGCGAGTTCTTAACCTTGACACAACTTCATGTATTTTAACTTTTTTGCGCGCGTAAGTTGAAATTTTCTCCGATGTTATTTGAAATTCTTTATCTGACAGAGCTAAACATCTTGACATGGTCAGTTTTCCAAAGATTTTTAAATGATTGCTAAGATGTTGGAATTCATTGAAGCTTGTATTGAGATTTTTCAAAAGTCACAGCGAAGCAAAAAAAAAAAGTTACTTCCACCGTAACTGTCAAAATAAAAATAAAAGTTACGTCTGCCGGTAGCTTCTCCAATTTTTACTTTTTTAACGGCAGCGGGCATTCACTCGCATCAGTTAGTTTGAACTCTTCTGCTACGCCGCAATTGTTTCTCAGAAAAAAAAATATAGTTTGGTATCCCTAAAAAATTGACAAAGGGGCGTTTGATTTGTCAAAAGATTAAAACAGAGCGAATTTAGAAAAATAATTATTTTGTGAAATCTGAATCAAATCATAATTAAATTAATTTTATTTTTATTTAAAGCAATTAAATTAAGACATAAGAAAATTCAATTTAGGAGAATTAAAAAAAAAAAATTAATGAGAAATATTTGCTTAAAAAAATAATATTTTATTTTCTCAAAAAATTACTGAAAAATAAAATACCTACCTATTTTATTGCTATCCTATATTCAGAAATTAAAAATTTTTTTTTCTCCCTTTGTAATAAAAAAAAAAATTTTTTGTTACAAATTAAAAAACTTATAGAAATATGATGGTTGAATCAGACGGAACATCCGATGCAACAAAAAGATTGAATGTCAAAAAACAAACTTTAGATGATGCATACGCAGTTCCAGCTAATTTTCTAGAAATTGATGTAATTTTTTAAACAAAATTATTTTTTAATTTAATTATTTAGGTACCTATAATATTAACCTAGGCCTAAATAAATATTTTTTTTTCCGAAACTGGATATGTAGGTAGGTACAATAAAGGGGCGGCTTTATTTTGCCAATCACCTTTTGCTAAGCTAAGAGTTTTTATTAGATTTCGTTAATAATTATCTTTTGAAAAAAAAAAAAAATTAATAGGAGGTACCTCTGCCTACCTAGAAGATAGCTAGGTTCTACTACTTAGCTAATTTTTTTTTTTTGAGTTGGACTACACTAAGGTATTTGTTCAACCACATGACGCTACTCTACCTGATGGGTCTAGTAATTACAACCGGTTAAGAACTTATGTGATGTAGGTAATATCTACCAATTGTAGAATACGAAACGGCTTTTGGTCACTTAGCTGTTATACTGCGAAAACTTATATTTAAATTCGTTAATCTGTCAGGGAAGAAACAAATGTGGATAAGAAACATAGATGTATGAATTTTCGATTTGAGATTCTTAAGAACACTCTCTTGCTAGACTTCTTGTCTTTATAATATGGTTCATTTACATAAGCCGACAAAGTAAATTTATTTGTGAAATTATATTGAGTCGTTTAATAAATTAGGTACCTAGTAGGTAGTTGAATCACAATCTAAAAATATAGCGAAACTAGCATTAAAATTCCCATTAAAATGTTCGAATTGTTATTTGCACCAGTTTTCAATTTGAAATTTCATTGATTTTTGGATTTTAAGGCAATACACAAATATAATCTCAGTAAAAGTTTTTGATAGCATCGCAACATTGGGCTTTTGACAGTTGTCAGATCACATCTGTTTTTTAAGTGACAATGAGTAACGGTTATCCCAAAAATCGCAAAGAAAATTGTTTGCTTGGTATACCACTATTTAACAAAAATAATCTCTTTAGGTTGTAATAACCTTGTAAATTGTCCATTTTAAAGAATTGAAGGAGTAGGTATTTAATATTTTGCTTATTTAATATTTTGTTACCTTATTGGAATCAACTTATTCTTTTTTAGGTTGTAAATCCAATGACGACCATGACTGCCGGTAAAAAACGTTACACTGATTATGAAGTTCGAATGAGGGTAAGTATCTGCAAATATTGAATTTTGACAGTAAAAGTAGATTTCATTGTGTCAATTCCTTGGGTTAAGACTCTTTTTTATATTTTATTTCGGTTGATCGAAAGAAATTAGAATATTTTTTTAAACTTTGACGTCACGTATTTATATACTAGATAAGCATTGCCCGTGAACGCTGCAAAATTTTCTAATTCTTACAATGCTCAATGACATCAAGTTTATCACCATTCATACAATTTCTTATTATATTTTATCTTTTTTACCTCGAAGTATTCAGGAGCATCAATAACTTTAAGTTTATTTCCGGCATTAAATCCAATTAATTATCAATATCACAAAAAAAATGGTAGAATTCAACTAATTTTCTTGTTAATTGATTTTTCTATCACGCATTATTAGTTTTTTTTATCCCTTTACCTTTTTTAAAAAATTAATTTTTTATTCCCAGGATGTTTAAAGGCTGATGAGGATGTTTAAAGGCTGAAGATGTTTAAATTAGAAAAAATAAATTACTAAAAAAATTTAAGTAGATTTCGTTGAATTAACTTGCGTTAAATGTATTCAATAAAAATAATGCTCAGAATTAAACACTGAATCAAGGAGTTAGTATTGGGTGAAACTAAAATCCTATTCTCCTCCCATTCGAAAATATAGACATTTCTTGAATTGAATTATAAATATATAATTTGTGAAATGATTTTTGTAAGATTTTTATAATCAAACGTTATCCCCTTAATTCTCTTGATAAGTGAATAAGTTAAAAATAACTATGAAACTTTAGAAAAGGCAATAAAGACAATTTATTTATTTGTTTCAGACAAATTTACCTGTATTTAAAATAAAGGAATCAAGTGTAAGACGTCGTTATAGTGATTTTGAATGGCTAAGAAATGAATTAGAAAGAGATAGCAAGGTAATTAAAATGTTACTTATTGACTTTAATGTTCAAAAACTAAAAAAAAATTTCAGATTGTTGTACCGCCGTTACCTGGTAAAGCCTGGAAAAGACAAATGCCCTTCCGGAGTGATGATGGTTTGTTCGATGAAAATTTTATTGAAGAACGTCGGAAAGGATTAGAAGGTTTTATAAATAAGGTAATGAAATTAATTTTTTAGATTATCATGATATGAGTATTTTACTTTTTTTACGTTTTCAGATTGCAGGACATCCATTGGCTCAAAATGAACGCTGTTTACATATGTTTCTACAAGAAAATACTATTGATAAAAATTATGTCCCTGGAAAAATTCGAAACACATAAATTATTTGTTTTTTTTTTCATCAATATTTTTTATTTTCTTTTTAAAAATGTTTTATTTTCCATGAAATATCTTTCGAAATTCAAGCAATTTATATCTTCTCATTGGATTATAATCAATAAGCAAAATTATTCAAGTAGGATTTTTTTTATTTATATAGTTTATATAGTTTTATAAAGTTCTTCATTTATATACTTAATTGTGTTAATCAATTATTTGAAATAATAATTGTTGAAAGAGAATATTTTCACTTTTCCAAACCGATTCACCCATAGGTGTACTTATTTAAAAAATTAAAATTAACATGACTACATTAAGTAAATTTAGTTACATGGTTGAATATTGTAAATTACTCTGTTTTTTAATTTGAATAATTTTGCTATTCACGGATTATCAAAAAATTGTATTCAACGAAAATAAAGCTTAAATTTACTTTTTGTTGAATAAAAATATAATTTTTTTTATGTTATGAAAAATGATTTCTATCAACAATTTTTTCCGCCTTAGTAAACAAATCGTGGTTTATCTTTCAATGGGTTATTCATTAGACTTTGATTGTAATTTTTTTTGAACAAAAAGAATGGAAGAAAAAAAACTTATTATACTTTGATTGAAAATACTGTTGATTAGTTCTTTTCGGGAATAATTTTTGGAAATATTAGTGAAAAACGCACCTTTAAAAATTTTCAACGGTTTTTGGAACTTAAATTAATGTTTAATTTAATTTAATTATGAATCTTAAGTAGGATTGTTGGTAGAAATCAAAATTAATTATATTTATGAAGAAAAATAGCATTAATTTAATTTTTGTCAAAAATTTAAGAAAAAATGTTATTAAATAAAAAATATGTAAAATAAAATAAATTTAAGTCCAAAACAAAATGATGAGTATTTTGGAATGTAAATTTTGAAAATTAATAATATCCAAAATTGCTATATATACATTATTTTAATTAAATAAAAAGCATATTATCATATTGAATATTATTATGATTGTGTAATAAAAAATTTAATATACATTCGTGCTTTTTTAAATTTACATTTGCATTTATAATAAAGGTTCAAATTGTTGCGTACAAAATTTTATTTTCCATAATCATCGTATTCAATTTAATTTAAATTAAGAAATGTATCAATTTTTGCCGATCTTTATAAATATGATCGATGTCTCTTTTTTTCAATAATCTATGAGATTAATAGTTTTAGGTGATACAATTATTAAATTTATTAGATAAATCTAAAATCCCAAAAAATAGTTAATTCTTTTTTATCTTTCAAATGTGGGAACAAATTCAACAATAATAAAAAAGTCACAGATTTTCTAATAATAAAGTATGAGATATTTTATTCCTACTAAAAATTTTCTGTGAAAAAATGGAAGAGCAATGCATCAACAAAATATTTGATGCATTCGTTGATACATTGATACATAAATAAAACACAAAGTGTTTAACATGTTTTATCAAATTTATTCGTGACAAAATACATATTTATATAAATTTATAAATTCCCTGATTGAGTTTAATAAATGCTATCAGGTTCATTGATGCCCCCTTAAAAATCCCAAAAACAAACTAATTTCAATTTTATGGCATTTTAAAAAGAATTGAAAACCAATTATAAGTAATTGTTTTCGAACAATTTCAAAATAAACAATCGTTATTCGAACATAAATATAATTTAGCATTTAATTCTACAATTAAACAAATTACTTTTTCTTGTTTTCATTCTCATTCTTTTTAAAAAAAAGTGTTTCGCTGTAATTAATAATTTTTTTGGTGACAATAATGTGTTTAATTTATCATAATATAAAATGTCGTTTATAAGAAAATATATAAATAATTAATTTCTTCCACGTTTTCGTTGTGGTAAAATGAGTTCCTCATCTGAGGTTGAAAATTCATCGATCAAAATGGGTTTTTTCTTTTGTGTTTTCGTGGACATCTGTGATTTGGTTCCAATATGATTAGTTTTTTGTTTTCTACCGTCTCGAGCACTAGGTGGTGAATCAATACTGCTTTCACTTTCACTTGAACTTGATGAAGATTTCTGAGCTCGATCATTTTTTTTTCTAGCTTGTCCAATAGCCTTCTTTTTTGCAGGTTTCCCTTTCGGTTTTTTCCTGTTGACTTGACTATTTAGTGGAGCTTCGGCGTCAGCACTGTCTGCACTATTAAGAACATCTAGGTTAGTCTCTTTCACATGAATGCATTCTTCTAAGCGTGTTTCAAATTCTGCTGAAGCCTGTTTTATTTCAGCTTTAGTTGATTTTGAAGTTGAATTTATTATTGTTTTAAATGAATTATATACTTCATCAATTTGAACTTTGTCTTTGAAACACTGTATATTATCGGATAGTTTCTTTAATGTTTTTTCAGAGTAATTTAATAAGCTTAAGCAAAACGCAATATCACGCCATTGACGTTCTTCGTTGGTTACATTAAATCTAAGGCAAAGTTTTTCCACTAAACTCTCAACTTGCCTATCTTTTTGAATCAAACCCAGAATATACTTCATAATAATTCGATATTTCTCTTCTTCTAAATTTAAATTGGTATCACTTAGCTTAGAAATTATATCTGGTAGGACGTTATACAAAATGTTTGATTTATTAGCGATCTCTTTGAAGAACTGTTGAGTAATATTCTTGATTTCATCATTTTTATCAACAATGCACATGGTCAAATCGGCTATTTGACCTTTTACTCTTATCATTTCGTGTAAAATTAAGTGTGACAACATTTTTACAGCAGTCAAACGTAACTCATCATTAGATTCATGTAACGTCGAATAAAAATGTCCGGTCCAAGGTTCAATGATATTTGGGAAACGAAAAGTTAAATCAGATAAGCCCACTACAATGTTACATTTTATCTTTATATTCTTTGTTTTTATCAAAATATTCATTAAAAATGGCATATGTATTTCACAAAATTTCGATGAAACTGTCATAAATCTTATTAACGCTAAACAAGCTGCTTGTTGCAATTCATTATCGTGATATTTACCTGAAAAATATATTGCATATCTTTAATTTGATGATATGAAAAATTAAAATAATTTTGACTCATTAATAATTTCTCAATCATAAAAATAAAATGGGGAAGATTTAAAAATTTAAAAATATTTGTTAGTGGTTTGTATTAGTCAGGGTTTCTTAAATTATTTTTGGTCCATTGTCGAGGGCGATTTAGGAAATTTTAATTTTTGTGGAAATGAAAGAAAGTTTTTAATGAAAAAAAAAAACATTTACCTGGATATTTACAAATTTCAATTACTATTGGAATCATTTTTTGTAGTATTCCATTTGGTGTATACAAGATTTCGTTTTCACAAATATCTGTGATCAATTCAGCAATTCTATCTTCTGCAGTTGCACCAACAAGATCCTCATCAGGTTCTTGTTGTGGTTCTGTAGCAGTGCCTGATAAACGCTTTATTGATTCACTTGCAGACATATCTAAATTTATAGTTTTTCGTACTCCTTGATTATTCATACTCTTATTGAATTTTTTGTTTTTTTGTGTTTTCTTTGCTTCCATTAATTCTTGTCGGTACTTTAGATTATTATAAACATCGATATCAAGAAAAATCATTTCCTTCATAGTTGCATAACCAATTAAATGAATAAATCTTGAAATTAAAAAAACCGGCAATTGAACTTTCTGAGATGATGATTGTTTTGGCAATGGATCAGTTTGAGTTAATTGTTGGCTACACGGGATTTCAATTTCAGTTAAGGGAATTCCATGAACTCCTCCAATAAGTGGTTTAATTTTTAAGTGTAAATCAATTATTACTTTTTGTACTATAACATCTGGTGATTGGCATAACTGATAAAAAAAATCCATTGTACGAATTGATATTTGATCAAAGTTTTGTATTCTAGGATGAAAGAATAATTTTTGATAAATTTCAATAGATTTTTGTACTAATTGATTTGATTCATTATAACGCTTGTAATATTTAGAACGTGATTCAGATGGTATGGAATGCAAAAGAAATTCTAAACAGCTAGAATAAATTCGCGGATCTTTTATTGCACGTTCTCCAAATCCAATCTGTTCAATTACAGCAATATTTGCAGTTGTTATACTGGCTTTAGCATTAGAAGTTAAAACTAAAATCTGCAAACATTGCCGTGATTCGTTTTCAGTAGTGTCCTCCAATTTCATTGTAAACCTTTCAAATAAAACTTGAATAATTTGCAAATCGATATCTTCTGAGTCAACCCATTCCTTGATTAAAGTTTCCATAGCAGTATAATGACCGTAATTTAATTCCTGGAAGAGATTGCATAGATTTTTCACGACTTTATCTGCATGAGCTCTAAAATTTAAAAATCAAATCTTTTTACACAGCGTTGTGATAATTAAAAAACTAAAGTTATAATTGTATAAGATGTTTATAATGAAAACAGTTTCATTCAAATTTTTAAAAGGGGTTTTAAAAGGGTTTAATATAATTTACAGTTTTGGGATTTGTTTGAAATATTTTTTTTTTGCATAGGGCTTTTAATTTTAAGATAATGTACCAAACTAAGATTATTATTATTAAGAAGATTAGTATTGTTTTAATTTTATATAATAATTTTTTAACATTATACTTTATTTACGCTGATTTTTTTTTTATTTCTTTCATTTCATACTATTTGCATTTTCTTAAATTATATATAAGTATATATCAGTATAATTTATTAATATTTCTAATACATAAAGCTTTATTTGCCACCATTAATATTATCATTTTATGTATATCTTAACAAAAGCTGAGCGTGGTTCACTTTTTACTTTAATAGCCGTGCCTGCAATTTACTCGGAGTGAAATGAATTGCAATTACGAAATATCAATGTTACAATATTACAATAAAAATTTAAACAAATATAGTCTGATTGAAAAAAATAAAATACAACCTAAATCAGTATTAAAATTAAGATATGCGACTTACCGTCCTTTTAGATCTGTTGTGAATAAAACTCTTTTATAAGCATTGGAAACAGCATCACGTTTTTCTTTGTCACTTGACCATACTAAGAAAAGCATTCGACGTATACCACATTCAGTTTCTTTAATTCCAAATAAATAACCAGTGGTAAAAAAATCCACGGCTTCAAATACGTCTGAGTTTGTTTTTGATAGCAACATTTCTTGTATTTTTGGTACAGCTCCTGTTATAATTTTCGCAAATTTAAGTGAATCTTCTAAAAATTTAACAGCTTGAACTTGTGTATCAAATTCTTCGTTCTGTGCGAATAAAAAAAGATTTGTAATTTATAACGTTAATTAATATAATTTTAATATGGAGTCAATAAATTCTATAGAATTTTTGATAGAATTTATTTATCATTTATCATTCATCATTTTTATAGTTTTACTTTTAATTAATCCTTGGACCTTTTATTTTGACCCATTATATTGACCCATTATCAAAAAATTACTATTTTTTATTTTGCAAATCCGTCAACATAAACTTACTATTTTATTGTTGCATCCACTGCTTAAAAGTATGTAAGATTTCAATAAAGCCATGTAGTAAGCACATTGTTCTTCAAATTTTAGAGAAAGCCTAAAATTTTAAAAAATATGTATTTAATAGTATTATTGAAAACTGCCCAAAGGGTATATATTTTCTGTAACCATTCAGAATTTCCAGCAACATGATCGGCTTGTTTAGCCAAAACAATCGCTTCCCGATATTTCTTTTCTACAAGTAGGTTTGAAATTTTTATAACCATATCTTCATAATTTTCTTGGCTGTTAAATGGTTCTTGTGTATCTATATTGAAAAAGAGTTAATAAAATGTATGTATGTTAAAATAATTTAAAATATAAGATATCAACATACTTTGTTTTAATACATCTTCAATTAATGGTAATAATGTTGGCACAACTTCATGGAAATTTTTTTCAACTTCTGCTAGCTTTTTATTTTCTTCTATAAAAACTTCTTTCAATTTATCTAATTTTTCAATTTCCTCTTCATGTTTTTTTATTAATTCAACTAAAGTTAATTTTGCTGAAAATGGATTACATTCTAAAAATGATTTTATTAAAATCACTGCACTTTTGCGAACTGTTGAAGTTTTATCTTCTAGTCTCTCAACCCCAGCTTCCAGTACCCTATGTTGGAAGGATAGTGGTACTGCATTTTGTTCTTTCATATGATTCCAAATTTGAAGAACTTTTGAACGAACATGAGCGGAAACGTCATTGATGTGGAGTAATAAATTTTCTAAAAACTCATCACGTACTTCTTTCATATCATCAGACAATTCTTCTGAAGTTAGCTCACAAGTAACAACGTCACCCATTATTTGCAATATACAATTTCTTAATACATGTGATTCACAATTTAGAAGCTCATCACCTAAAGTAGTGAGATGTGGTATCATTAACTTTGGAGCGATTGAACCCAGTTCAGCTAAGAAAGTGCTTAGAAATCGTGCTATTTGTGAATCTGTTGAATCTACCGATAATGTTTCTACAATATCCTTGATTAATATTCCAAATATACTAGTTAAACCGAAATCATCATGTAATAACAAAATACCAGCAGCTGTTGGAACCAATGCTTGTTCAGATGAGCGAAGTATTTGCAAAATTCGAACTGGAAATGCTAATGCATGATTATAACGTTTAATTGCAGCACCAAGAATTTGGAATACTGTATCCGTAACATTACGTTCCTTATTTGAATATAGTTCTAAGGTACGATAACTGCTGTCACATATTAAACTGAAATTTCACAAAACGTTATAAAAATGAACTAATTATTACTTATTTACTTTGCACTGTAAGCTTAATTAAACAAGAAAATTTTTTTTTGGGAGCGGAGCCTGAAACAAAAATCTCAGAGAAACGAGAGCACGAGAATTTTTTCTTCAATTTAAAAAAAAAACCCGGAAGCTAGAACGCTGGGAAACTCAATTTCGCAGGAACAGATAAAAAAGAATTTGGTAAGTGGATTGGTAAATTTTTCAATCCCCAATGACCAACTAAATTTAATATATCACAGGAATAAAAAATTATCATAATTTCGTCCTGAGATTTTTTTTTGTTTTTAAGTCTCTAGTCTAGTTAATATTTTTATGCAAATCACAATTTTTTGGAATTCTGTTCTT
Source organism: Hybos culiciformis (assembly GCA_964007475.1). Taxonomy (NCBI): domain Eukaryota; kingdom Metazoa; phylum Arthropoda; class Insecta; order Diptera; family Hybotidae; genus Hybos; species Hybos culiciformis. The sequence goes on from OZ023273.1 coordinate 38,927,731, forward strand.
TCGTCATTTTGGTTTGGAATTATATCTTCTGGATTAAGGGTACGCAATTTTATTTTCCGGGGTTTTGGAATCGGAAAAGTGGACACGAAATTTTGGCTTCTACGGTAATAGACTCGACCCAACTTTTTTATTAATATTTTGTTGATTTCGATTCGAAACTTACTTAACGAAGTTCTCCTCAGTAACTGGAGGGTCCCAAAGTTTTTCTAATGGCAATTGCATAATGTTGTACATCTGGACCAAATATTTAAATCTTTTTTGTTCCCAATCCTGTCCTTCGAATGTATCATAATTAGTTTTCTTTCCTTTTTTTAGTTGGCTCGATTGAATATCGTGAACCGTTGAATCTAAACAATGAACTATAGATGTTATCAAATAAATAGACATTTTTGTTAAATTCAAATACGAATTTCTATTGGTGCTTGTTAATCCATCCTGACTATTCAATATAGTTGCTAATTTTTGGCCTAATTTATCAACCGTCAAGTATAACAAATCATATGATCGTAATATATTTATGATTTGTAAACTTTTTGAATTCTCAATGACAGAGAAATATGTATCAAAATGATCAAAAATATAAAATGGATCACCGTTAAGAACCACTGATTTGCATTCTGAAAAGAAAAAAAATTTTTTTTTAATAGCATTATGTACTGCCCTCAAGATTTCAAGGGTTTTATTTGGGAGTAATAATTTTATATTTCAGATCGAAAAATTTCTGTTTCTAGTGGATTTGCTTTTCAGTAAAACCGTGGTTTAGGCCCAATTGTTACTATTATTATTATTATTTTTTTAATTCCGACTAGTAAAAAAAACAAGCTTCTTCCACCAAGTTGAAGATTTTTATAAAATTTGTAGTTATCTACCTATATAGATCAAGATTTTAGAACTATATTATAAGTTTGCTACAATTACAGTAATGTTGCCAAACAGTTTATCACTGAGATTCATGGGGGTGTGGTATATGGTTAACTAGCAAATTTCCGCCATCGTATTATTTATTACTATCGTCTCTTCATAAATACAAAAAAAAAGCGTTCAGTAGGTACCTATATAAGATAATATAACAATAAATTAAAGTAAGTATGGGTAGGTACCTACTGCATATATAAATATATAATGTTAAATTGTTGATTTTGACTTTATTGCTTTGTCGATCTAAGCTCAAGAAATAAGATCTAATGTAATATTTTCATTTAGAATTTCTAATGTAATCTTTTGATGGGAGAATAAAAATTCTTAGTGGGCGGAAGACTGTTTTATGGAAGAAAATGGATCGAGCAAGCTGGGCGCTAGGTAAGTACCTTAATAGAACTAGGTAATTGAGGCAAAAGAATTGTTTAATTGATTTATAGGTTTTATATCTAGGTAGGTTCTGGGCATAATTTATATGATCCTCCTAGCTAAGTAGGTAATTATTCCAAAATAAATCCAAGAGAATTCTTAATAAATTAAGTTACAGAACGCCAAAAAATGTAATAAAATATAGTTGGGTACCTGCATACCTTTTTTAATTTTAAAAATTGAAGAGAATTTATTGAAAAATGAACTAATTTATTAAACTTACGCTTTAATTTTTCTGGAATTTCTTTAATATTGTAAATTTTTGCAACATAATAATTATCGCCGGCTGAATTTAATAATTCGGAACTTTCTGATGGCAAAACAAATTGAAAATCCATTTTATAAATTCCTTAGTTTATTCTTATTATTTAATTATTTTTTTAATATTTTAATTAATTCTTTTTTGCTGCGAAAATTTTTATATTTATTTTAATTGTTTTTTTTTAATCAAACAAATTGTTTACTTCTTTATTTATTATACTTTCAGTTTGTCGTTTGCGTCTTTTTTGTTTTTAAACAATCCCCTGGGTGTGTTAATCGTTGCAAACCATTTGGCGAGATATTCTTTTTTTTTGTGTTGGGCGTGTAAGGTAGCGCCTCTCGGGGATTAATTTAAAAACTAATGTGTACTTTATATTGACGTCTTGACCTTGACAAAATTTCTATCTAGGTGTCTACATTAACGTATTTTTCCTGCATGCGATTTTGTTCTTTAAATGTATTCGTGTATCTTTATACAAAATCCAAAATCGCAGCAAAATATGCATGCTGATTTTGAATAATTTTTCAGCATGCGTATTTTTTGACATTTCTCACAAATTTTGCTTTTTTTTTATTAATTTGACATTTAAGTCAAGTAAAATGGTACAATTTGAAAAAATGTATAAAAATCGCATGCCGTAAATCTAACCCAGTGGCATATTGAGCACACACAAATACTAATAAATGAAACAGAAAAAAAAGAATACATTCATAAATACGCGCGATTCTAAATCGCTAAGTAGACAGCCCGTATATGATTTTTGATTGTTTAAATAAATTCCAATAGGTGTCGCTATACTTACTTATGACTGAGGAGTTTTTCTATAAGCTGAGGAAATTTTAATTTCCAGGAAAAAAAGACAAAAAAAAGGAGGAGAAAAATTTAAAGCAAATATTATTTTGAGGAAATTTCAGAAATTCAGAAATATTAGTGCTTCACCCTTAAAAAAATTTAAAAATTTCAAATTCTGGATTTCAAATTCCTAATGTATTTTGTTAGTGTAATTTAATGTCAAAAAAAAGTTTTCGGGTGAACACTTTTTTTCAAATTTTTTCATAAATTTCAAATATTAATAACAAAGCTGCAAGAGTAGGAATTTCTTTCCCTAAATTTAGAGGATTTTATTATATCGGGGAAAAATTATGAACAAAAAATGATTGTACAAGAAAAATCTCAGGAAATTTGCCGAATTTTTTTCATCTGGCATGTTTTTTTTTTTTTTGATTTGACAATTAGAATGACAGAACCTGAATTTCAAAATTTTTTTTGTTGTTAATTTCAAATACACGCTCTGAGGCACAATAATTTTTTGGCGCCGTGACATTTGTCCGCGGGACATTTGTCCGCGATTGAATTTTCTAACTTTAGCGGACAAATGTCATTTTGCAAAATGTCATTTGTCCGCGATTGATTTTTCGAATTTTTAGCGGACAAATGTCATTTTGCAAAATGTCATTTGTCCGCGATTGAAATTTTTAATTTTTAGCGGACAAATGTCATTTTGAAAAATATCATTTGTCCGCGATTGATTATTCAGTTTTTTTAGCGGACAAATGTCATTTTGCAAAATGTCATTTGTCCGCGATTGATTTTTCAATTTTGGAGATACTGCAGATTACGTGAACCACTCAGAATCGTCTGAAGCTTGGAAAAGGGAAGAGGGGTAGAGTCCCCCCAAATTGTTCATACATTTTGTATATACAATTTTTTTTTTTTTGCCCGATTTAAAAAAATGTTGTTCGAGCAACATTTTTTTGAACAACATAGTTATAGAATTTGGCCCCAGAATTTGAAATTTTTAAATTTTTTTAAGGGTGAAGCACTACTATTGTGCTACATTGGCAATCAACATTTAATTTTTTTTAAGAAATTGATGTCATTACCGTATTCTTTCTCATACCTTATTTTTTCGAAACGTATTTGAGACTGAGAGTTAAATTATCAAAAAAATCACAGTCAGCAGTCTAAGTAGCCAAAACTAAAATCATTTTTCAGTGGGGTCTTTAAGGCTAATTTACAATAAGAAAATTTACCACACTGAAAATAATTAGTGCAATTTTTTCTTTATTAATAAATAATTAAATATAAATAATTAAATAATAAACAAAAAATTAACATTTTCTTTTCAGCGATGGAGGTTTCAGAAATGATCGTTTTAAACCTATTTTGAGCCCTCCCGTTCATTAGGTCAAAAATTATAGAAGTCACAATTTTTTCTTCGATAAAAACAATACTATGGCGAATCCGTTTTTTTTGTTTTATTTAAATTTTAATATTTAAAAAAAAGTATTCCTTTACACTGTTCTCCATTTCGGACTATCATATCATATATCCTCTTAATCATCATAGAATGTAATTTACGTATTACTTACTTTCTTATTTACATACTTTATAATTTATAATGGATATTTCCTTCTATGAATTGTAAACGGAACTCAGTACTATTATTAAATAAAGCCAGAATTAGTCTCAAATTTACTCAACTATTTTGGAACTTTATTTTAAAAATGAGAACATTTTTTCATTTCTTGAATTGAAAACAAAACCAACTGTTGTCCAGGCCAATAAGAAACGGTCAAAGTATTCACAAATAATAAAAATTGTTCAGGTTATAGGTACCTATAATAGTAGATTACAACACATCTTAAGAAAATTTGTAATTACAACGAGTTGTGTATACACAAAAACACATGGATACGCGTCAATACCACGTGTTTTTGTGTATATACACAACGAGCTGTATAACAAATTCTATTAACATATTTCGTATATACTGTTTTAATGTGCATGTGAGAGGTAGTTGCAATCAATACATTTGCAATGCAAAAAATAAGCAAAAGTTCAAAATGAAGAAAGGAAATAAAATTGAAGTGTGGTAAATAAAATTGAAGTGTGTAAATAAAATTTTCTTAAATAAATAATTGACGCATTTAATATACAATTTACCGAGCTAAATTTACGATTTAAATTCAACTTACCGATCACATGCACATTAATAGTAGATTACAATACATGTTAAGAAAATTTGTTATTACAACGAGTTGTGTATACACAAAAACACATAGACACGAGTCAATACTTATATCACGAGACCGTTAGATCGAGTGATATAATATTGACAAGTGTCCATTTGTTTTTGTGTATATACACAACGAGCTGTATAACAAATTTTATTAACATGTTTTGTATACTGTTTTAATGTGCATGTGAGAGGTAGTTGCAATCAATACATTTGAAATACAAAAAATAAACAAAAGTTCAAAATGAAGTAAGTAAATAAAATTTATTTAATACGGAGAATGTAAATAAAATTTACTTAATTAAATAATTACACGTGTATTGACGCATATAATATACCATTACCGAGATAAATTTACGATTGTAAATACAACCATAGATTAAGAATACAGAAAGATTTATAGCTTCATACAACATTTTTTCAGTTTTTTGGTATTTTTATGTGAAGGTGTTAGTAAAACTAAATAAAATTCTTTTCATACATTGATAATTATCACGTATTTTATTTTGTTTTACTAACACATTCACATAAAAATACCAAAAATAATGTCGTATGAAGCTAAGAATCTATGTATATTCTTAATCTATGATACAACTCACCGATCACATGCCCATTAAAATATTTTCATATTATAAAACTATCTAGGTATATTCGTTATGGGTAATGGATACTAAAATTAAAGCTCTCTATTTAAATGATTTTAATAAATCAATTTATTGGCTTTTGTCAACGATTTATGCATATATTTTAAAGATATGTTTTAAAAATACTGAATAATTTTTATTCTGTAAAAAAAAATTATCAAATATTGTTTGTATGTGCATAACTAAGTCAATATTATTTTATAAAATTGAGTAAACTTAAGCTTGTACATTTCTTGAAATCCAATCTATAAATGACCCAACTCTTGTGTAAACACCTGGCCATCCCTCTAATCCACATGGTGTTGGTCCGAATGATACAATTCCTGCCAAAAAATTATAATTCTGAACTTTATTTGTATTCTCAACACCAATTAAAGGACCACCTAAAAAGTAAAAACAAGTTATAAAAATTAAGGACGTTTTTCGTGAGAATTAATTTTCAGGGAAATCGGTATGAGGTTATCAATTTTTATCTGATTGGAAATTTAAAAATCATTTTTTTTACTTTTTAGTTGTTTTTTTAATATTTTTAATTTTTTACGCAACGAATTTTTTTACTTATTATTTTATTCCGTTATAAAAACGTTTATTTTAAATTTTTTTTTTATTTATATATTTTTTAATAATTAAAATATGTTTTGCTTTTGTAGTAATCCTATTTCATGGACCATATTTTATAAAATTTTTAACATTTGTTTTTATGCTTTGTAGAGGGCTTGAAATTTATGTCGGTGCTGGCGCACCAAATAATATCATAGTTTCAGAATCTTTTTTCGAATTTATTAATTTTTTTTTTTTTTTTATTAAAGTTACCAAATCACTAGGTGGGATACCTTTTATGCTTAAAGAAGCATGGATTTGATAATGGAAAGGAAGTTTAGACGGGATTTAAAAGTGGGATAGTTAGTAGGTAATCATGTACACTTTTCTTAAAGCGGCACAAGTCATAAGTCAAACGTGCGCCAGCTGTCGGGAACAATGTGGGAGAGCATTCCACATTCTCGAGGTGCGAACTGAAAACGAATCTCCAAAGCTCGTTCTCTCACATTTGGGAATTTTGACGAAATATGGATGTGACGTTGAAGCGGTACGAGTTTGTAAACAAGTGTTGAATCAAATAAAGAAAAAAACTAAAGTCCGAACTTTAAAATTAATAAAAATTAAAAAAAAAAATTAAAATTTCATCCAATTACGTAATTTTTTATTTTTTTCATATTGATATTTGACTATTTCAACCACTTTTTTTGTTTTTTAATTTTAACGTTTTAATCTGGCTTATTTTGTATAAATATAATATAATATTACCTATTCTTAACTTAGTGTCAACTATTTTTTGTTAAATACTAAAAACATTAAATATGGTTTAAAAATAATATGAATTTTTTTTTTTTGCACAACAAAGATTTCAAATTTATTAATCATTAAATCAAAATAATAAAAAATAATATTTAAAAAGAAAAGAAATTCAATCGCTAAATTTGTAACGATTTTTAAATAAATTATTATTATTTCAATATTACAAATAAATTACCTGAGTCTCCGCGACAAGAGTCAATTCCTGAAAAAAAATCAATATTATTCATAACATATTTTATTTTTCTTTCGAATGTATTCTTAAAATTAATGTAGGTATGTATAGTCAAACTTTTAAAATTTAAAGATGAGTGTACAGTTTTGTTATAAACATTCACATTTGATTGAGTTTTTATATTGAGTTAAATGTACCTAAATATTTTAATCTGAACTCAAAGAAAACAATTCTTTAAAGGCCTGCATATAATCAACTATTTCAAATAAAACCAAGTTACCAATTTTTTTAGCTTTAGTTACCTTTAGCACCTCCAGCACATATTTGAGAATCTCTTAAAACTATATTATGCCTTGAATAAATTGAGTTGCACTGATTCAATGATTGTGCATTTATGAGAGCTTTAAGTTTAATTTGACTGTTACTACTAGATTCTGTCCTAAAAATGTAAATGTACTATTATATATTATTAAGAACATTGTTTTGATTTTAAAAATAATTAAGATTATTTTCGTACTTTCCCCATCCTGATACATCCAATGTTACTCCATTAAAGCCGGCGTTTCTTAAGTTTTCAGACATTGGTAGGCATATAGGCTTAATCCAATAAGTGTATTGAACAGGTCTATTTAATCTCAATAAAGCGATATCATTGTATTGAGCTTTAGCATTTGGATCATAATTTTCATGAACCTATGTAAGTAGTTCAAATGTAGTATAAATATTTGTATGGAAAGGTTTTTGTAGATAGATTTTAGATTTAGATTTTTTCGCGTTGGGTTTAAATTTTTATATATGCATGCATTAATCATTAATTATTTGAGAATTTTTCTTAATAATTTTTTTATTGAAAATCTTTCATTAAAATATATTAAAATATGTTCTATAAAAACTATGTAACTATGGGAGAAAATTAGAAAAAAATGTTAATAATATTTTCATAATCATTTTCGGTACATAATTTTGATAATTGAGTCAAATGTGAATGTGATAGCAAATTGCTTAAATAATTTATTTCTTTTTTTAAACCGGAAAGGAAAATTCGTCACTAGCATTTCTAATAGTTATATTTAAAAAAATTCTCAAAATCGTTTCTTCATTTGGAAAGGTAGATTGCAGATAATTAATTATATCAACAGGATTAGTGATCTTTTCTACGTTTATATAACGTACAAAATGTGTAATTTCTTTCATCTTTAGAATCATTCATGTACACCAATATCAGATTTATATTTATCCATCAATCTTTCCACAAAACCTTTCGAATCTGAGGCCCCAAGCGAGCTCTTATTGCGTCAATACTACAGTCCAACTCTGCAAATAAAGCTAATACAAACCACAGTCTGCTCCACAGGTATATCTTGAATTGGGTCCGAGCAATCAGTGCGACCTCGCTTATCAGTCTCACAATCTGGATCACTTCCGGTATCCCTAAAATTTTAAGAACATTACCCGAAAATATTCCCAAATTTTACTTTTAGTACTAAAGAAATTATCTATAGTTTTTATAATTATGGCAAAAATGTAAAAAACTCTTTTAATTAAAAAACTTTCTTTAAACCTAAAAAAATTTGTGGTGTAGGAGAAGCTACCGTTTACATACTTTTACATTTTCAGCTTTTTTGTGGTTTTATATGTAACTGTGGTATTTCCAAATATCCTTCCAAAATGAGGTATAAACATTTAGCGGCCTATATTTTTACTTTAATATTGCGAGTTTCTGGTTGTATTGCATCGTTAATTTTGTTTTCTCATGCAAAATAATATCAATTTATTTAACTGCTTTTTAATGTGGTATTTGTATATTGTCGAATTACATTAAAATAAATATTATGTTTTTATTATATTGCACTAAAGTTTTCTTAAATAAACTTCAATTAATTCATTGATTTATTTTCTAACATAATGTATTTATAATAATTATGTAAATTTTATAAGGCTTATTTCGATTTTATTAAATAATTTTACAAAACAATTTGTGGCAATAACGAAATAATTTCTCGAATAACGAAATAATTTACAGAAAAAAAGTTCTAATTTCTACAACAAAATACGTGGGAAGAAACGAAATTATTTCCTGACCCCAATGTTTTCTTTCAAATAAAGTACAATGATTTAACTTTAATTAAAAAAAGTAATCTTTTTGTATCTCTGACATGTAAAAAAAATATAATTTTTAAGTAATAAGAACAGTGTACCTATATTGTGCTATTATATTACAATATATAATAAATATTCTTACCATTCTCCTAGACGAACACCTGATAACCGCCAATCTGATGGTATTCCTTTTCCTTTAACGCAATGCGCGGCAGTTATTACATATCTGAAATGTTTGTTTTATCTATATAATTTGAAATCCATTCACTGAATCATGATTTCTCGAGAACCATTGAAGAGATTAAATGGAAAATTGTCATATAACTTTTTTACTTTAGTTTTAAAAGCTTTTCTGTGAGCGAAATTCTTAAAAAATATATATATATAAGAGGATTGTGATTTAAAATTTTTTGACTCATTTTTTTGATTTATAATTTTTGTATGGGACTGAATCCTCTATTCTCTTTTCTTTGCTTTTACTAACTTTAAGGGTTTTTGTTATAGTCGAAAACAATTTTTTTTGCCAAAGCGGCAAAAAAAACTAACAAAAAAACTAAAATATTGAGAAAAAAACCAAAAATATTAAAAATATGCGATATTCAAAAATGTCATCAACAAAAAATAATTTACTAATATTCCACTTAATGTAATGCGAATGGCATTCGTAATTCCGGATAATTAGTGGATTTTAAATTTGAATAAATAAAAAATTATTTTAAAATAAGTTGTACTTACCGGTTATTGATTAGAGAACCTCCACAATGATGTCCTTTTCTATTACCAGCTGAAAAATATGTTGAAAAAATAGATGATGTTCGAAGCAGAAAAATTACAAATTCTTATTTTAAAAATTAGGAACAGTACCTCATAAATGAAGTATGGGGCCTGTTCTCAACATTTCAATTTAAGATATTCTACCTTTAGGACAGATCGGAAAATCATAGTGTCTCATACCAGTTGAGGTGAAAGTAAATGAGATTGCCCATATTTTTAAACTTGATTATAAGCATTTTAGTGCAGGAAGGACGGATATCAATGAAAACATAATATAGTCCCTCAATAAACAATAGTTTTAAAAAATTTCATTGAATATATAAGTAAGATGAATTTATAAAAAAAAATTAAAAGGGCCTCTTGAAATAATAAAAATATTCTTTTCAAATTTTGGGAATAAAATATGAAATAATAAGAAGTAATCTTTTGAAAGTCAGTGGATGTTTTTAATAATTTTGAACGATTTTAGAAGATAAAAATAATATTTTGTTTGATATACTAATTGAAGTTTCAATACGAAAATTTTAATACAGAACAACTAACAATATCGGCAATACTTACGTTTTGTATACTCAATTAGAGCCATCCACGGGAATTCTCCACGATCTGTTTCGTTACCACCATAAATTTTGTCACTAAGCACAGGACCACATGTTCCTACATATCAAACAAAATTTAATGGTTTACGGTGACATGACTGTAAATGTAGCTAATAGTGAGCTTACCTGGTTGTGGTAATAAATTAGAGTTGACTGGTGTATTAGTTTGGGGTCTTGATGGAGGTCTTTCTGTTGGTATTCCGCCTGGAACTGTACCACCGATTCGATTATTAATTGATTTCATGGAACAGCAAATCTAGAAATAATCAATTAAGCACAAAAAAAATAAAAGTTGATCCATAAATGCTAAAAACTCGATTGATTAAATGATTTGTTATGAAATTAGAAATAAAGGTCATTCCAAGTATTCCTGTTATATATTCAATTTTAATTACCAATACTTTTCCACTGTTGTAACCGCACTGACTTCTTCTTAAATAGGCAATGTCATCAGGAGTCTTGGCATCATTCAGTAAAATTTGATATAAATCCGAACATTCATCCAAGTAGATGCACACACCGTTGTCACTATCTGGTGTTACACAACGGCCAAAATTTCTTGACACTCCAGGATATTCTGCCAAAGGTTCAGGTTCATCAGTGGGAAATCGAATTTCTGATGTTTTTTTTTTTTTTTTGAATTTACGAAAACCAATTTTAAAAAAGGGAATAATTTTAATTAAAATTTTACAGAATATATTTTCAACAAATAATGTCAAAAAACCATTACCAAAGCGATTTTATTAAATTTAAACTCTGGATGATGCGTTTTGAAGTGATAACTTTCTAACCAATTGATTTTGTAGTGTACAAGTATATCATGCTTCACCAAAGTTTGTGAGTGAATGTATTTTTGATTGTAACAAAATGTTAAAATAAAGTTTTTGCTTTGTAACGCTAGTTAATATGATTATTTGATAATTATATGAATTGGATTGATTATTTTGTCTTGTTTGAAATCGATTATTTTGTCTTGTTTCAAGTTAATTGTTTAGTTTTAATTTGGTTTGAATAGGTAACTTGTTTGTTTTATTTGAAAATGGTTGTTATGTATTTGTATTGAACTAACTATACTATATAATGTTATCATTTTAGTGTAATAATACACAATTTTCCAATTTTATTAATTTCCATATCAATTTTCCAATTAAATTAAGCAAATATGTTTTAATCATTTATTAATGTTTAATTTTGACTAACTTGGTACTTTGATGGGGAACTCTTACTTTTTTTTATATTATTAAAATTGCTAAGCCATCATTTTCACACGAATTATAAAAATTCTCATCATAAAAGGCAGAATATTGTAAAAATATTTTTTGTATTTATTTTCATTACTTTTTATGAATGTTGCATGTTGCAAGTATATTACATGTAAAAATATAAAAGTAAATCTTTTCGTTTTTTCGCATTTAGGTGTCTTTCAAATGGCCACTCTTACTTAAGTACAACTTTTAAAAAATTGAATACTTTTTTCTAAAAAAATTTGTTGAAAACTGTGATTAATATTAAAATTGATTTTCAAAAAACAATTTTATTTTTGTTAGTACGGTATATATATATATTTATATATTTATGCATAACTGTTTTAATAATTTCAGCCGTAAATTTATCAATTAAAGACTACTCATAAATCTCAAACAAAAATATGTCTGTAATTCTGAATAAATCAACAAAACAATACTAAAAGTAAAATAGAATAATAATAAAAAAATAAATAAACAACACAAAACACCTAACTAAAAAAAAATTTAATATTAGGTGTATTCATATAATAATTTTTTTTACTATTTAAAATTGGAATTACCTATATTTATTACTAGCTGTACCCGCACTACTAGTTGTGGAACACACGTTTTAAGTGAAATTTTTGTTGTCAAATTGATGAACACTTATAGGAGCTAGTTATTTTATAAATTTGGGAAAATATCTAAGAAGAATTAATATTTATCATTTCTACTTATTCAACACTTAAATTGTATGAAATCGAATGATATTTTTCCCTTAAACAGGTTTCGAAACCAAACGAAATTTGTGTTTTTATCTATTTCCTCTTTTTATGAATCAAATTTGAATGAAATCTGAAGAACTTTTGCAGTCCTTCCCGGGGAGAGCTTTCTGGGTAGGGTGCCATTCAAATTTTAAAATAGCCTATAACGACCCCGAGACAAGGAGACGGTGTAAATTTCGAAACGATCGGTTGAGTGGTTTAGTTTTTAATATTTTGTAGTTATTAGTACTAAAGAAAGTGATTTCTATATATTCGAAGAGACGCCCTAAAAAGAGGGGGCCAAATTTTTGTTACGAAATTCGTGTGTTTAATCATTTTTATGTACCAATTTAAATAAAATCGGACAAACTTTTCAAATCCTCCCCTAGGTTAGGAGGTCAATAAATTTTTTTTGTGTGTAATCAGTTCTTCTTTCTTTCTTTCTTTTTAAATGAAATCGGTCGAACTTTTAAAGTCCGCCCCGAGGGGAGATCCCTGGGTAGGAGGTCAACAAATTGTTTGTTACGAAATTTGTGTGTAATCAGTTATTATTTTTACGTACCAAATTTGAATGAAATCGGATGAACTTTTGAAGTCCGCCCCCATGGGAGGTCCCTGGGTAGGAGGTCAACAAATTTTTTGTTACGAAATTTGTGTGTAATCAGTTCCTCTTTTTACACGCCCCGAAGGGAGATTCCTGGATAGGAGGTCCCTGGGTAGGAGGTCAACAAATTTTTTATTACAAAATTTCTGTGTGTTATCATTTCTTCTTTTTACATACCAAATTTCAGTGAAATCGGACGAACTTTTAAAGTCCGCCCCCAGGGGAGGTCTCTGAGTAGGAGGTCCCTGGGTAGGAATTTGTGTCTAATCACTTCCTCTTTTTACGTACCAAATTTGAATGATATCGAACGAACTTTTGAAGTCCGCCCCCGAAGGAGGTCCCTGGGTAGGAGGCCAATCAAATTTTAAAATAGCCTATAACGACCCCCGACCTGACACAAAGACATGGTGTAAGTTTGAAAACGATCGGTTGAGCGGTTTAGGAGCCTATTCGGAACATACAAACATACAAACAGACAAACAGACAACTTCGGTTTTATATATCGCGATTTCCACAAAAAAAGTAAGCCGTTTGTAACCCGTACGTAATTTATATTTTGTTAGGAAAACTTTTTTATTTTTACTGGATTCGGAACAAACTTAAACTATGGTTGGGCTTAATTTTCCTCTACTTTGCAGAAACACTAACATTTTTGAAATCTGGTAAAAAATAAAAAAGTTTTCTTATCAAAATATGGATTACGTACGGTGTACAAAAAAAGTACTTTTTTTATGGAAATCGCGATATATAGATTACAATAAAATACGTGCATTAACTGTACAAAAACTAAAATTACTAAAAAACATTTTATTTATTTATTATTTTTAGTACAATCATTTCATTTTAAAAGTCCCCAGAAATGCTACTACTAATTACTTGAAGTTAAAATGGTTCTCAGTTCAGAACTTTATAATTAATCTTAGTTAGGTAAATATCCTATAAGTTAAGATATTTTAAAGCAATCTAAGGATTGGATAAAGTTACAAACTTTTTGCTTTGAGTTTGAGTTCAATAAAACTTTTAGGTGTTACTGAAATTCAAACTTTCAACAATTTATAACTGTAACAAAAATATTTGAATAATATCATAAAGGAAGTATAAATAGAGAAACTAGTCCCATACAAAAAATGCAAATACAAATAGTGAAACAAAAAATCCATATCACAACCCCATGAGCTTTTTTTTTTGTATTTTTTGAAATTCCACTCTCACAAAAGCTTTTAAAACTTTAAAAATTGTATAGAACTGTTGTTATTTTGAAAGTTTTAAAAGCTTTTGTGAGAGTGAAATTCTCAAAAAATACAAAAAAAAAGCTCATGGGGTTGTGATATGGATTTTTTGTTTCACTATTTGTATTTGCATTTTTTGTATGGGAGTAGTTTCTCTATTTATACTTCCGTTATGATAATATCTATAAGTATAATGTTATGTTAAGGAGTGCAAATGCAAGATATTAAATGAAATGTTTTAAATGTACCTACATATAATTAGTATAACAGTTGTATATTTACATAGTTTTAAGCTATCGCATAAGCCATAAAGGATTTTCATTTTGACTAAATTATTTTTAATTTGAATAAAAATTCAACACTGATAATAAAACAGTCTATAATAACTAGATATTTTTTATATATGATTATTATTACTGATAGAAAATAAAACTTAATAATGTGTATATACATTAATATACATTATACATACATACACCCAGAAAAAAAATGCTAGTTAAATTAACAATTTTTAACTGTTTTTAACTGTTAAACAAAAATTGTTGATGTTAAAGAGAAATTTTTTAAATTAAACTAATAAATATTTGATCTAAGTAAAGATGCTTCTTATTTTAACATTTCATTTTGTTATTTTAAAATGTTTCAAACAGTTATTTAATAAAAGCTGAAAATTGTGATTTTAACAACATTAATTGTTATTTTAAATATGTTTCATTCGAAAGAAATAAAATTTTACTATTCTCTCTTTTAAATTAAAAACTCTTCTGTTATTATAACAATTACACATTCAATTGTTGATATGACAATAAAAGCTTTTGAAATAATGTTTTTGTTGTTATTTAAAAATGGTACATATAACAATAAAAATTGTCAAAGTAAATACGGCATTGTTAAAAAAAAGTTTTGGTTGATTTAAAAAGCTACACTTTTAAAATAAATATTTATCTTGTTACATTAAAGAACTCCGCTCTTAACGAGACAAGTTAAGAGCGGAGTTCTTTAATTTAACAAGATAAATATTTATTATGTTTATATTACCGAATTTATATTTTCTATTTAATACATTGTTGTATATTACTGACATAGCTCAGTGGAAGACTCTACATCACATTGAACACAGCGGTTAAGCAACGTCTCGTAGTGATAGTACTTAGATGGATGACCAATAAAAAAAAAACAATAAAAAAAACAAAAAAAGACGAAAAAAGCGAAAAAAAAACAAAAACAAACCAAGAAATTAAAAAAAAAAAACAAAAAAAAAATTAAAAAAATAAAAAAAAACAAAAAAAAACAAAAAAAAAACAAAAAAAAAAGAACCAAAAAGAACAAAAAAAAAAACAAAAAAAAGGCAAAAAAAAAAACCAAAAAAAGGCGAAAAAAATACAAAAACAAACCAAAAAAATAAAAAAACAAAAAACTATTTTAAAATAATTATTTCGAATAGTTAATTTAACAGTTTGGCACCGTAACAATATATTTTTTTCTCAAACTGCTAAAATTGTTATAATAACAACTTAACATTTTAAATATAACAATTTTGTGTTAATTTTAACAATGTAATATGTCTTTTGAATTAACAATTTTTGCAATTTTAATTTAACTATAAACCCTTTTGCGCAAAATCTATAAAGATTTTTTGTTAATTTTACCTATAAAATCTTTTAATTTAACAATTTTTTTTTCTGGGTGTATATCTAAATATTTTTTCAAAAATTTTACATAGCCATGCATTATTAGAAAAAACCGGCAAATATTATTTACAATATTCATATTCACATAATTCAAGGTTTCGGAAGATTCTCTTAAATTAAAAAAAAAATTATATTATAATAGACATTGATTTTATATGATAAAAATTTTAAGTACATCGACATCATCATTATTTTTCTCTCTCTCTCTGTCTATATGTATATTCTGCACTAGTTATATTATTATACATAAATTAAAATTATGAGAAAAGCTCTTTTTGGGATTTACAAATTCCGATTCTATTTCGGGTAAGCCCAGATGAATAATAAAAAAAATTTATAAATAATATATCATTATTATAAGATTTAGATATAGAAATAAAATTAAATTTATGTAAATTTTTCTGCAACTTTCTGTAGCTGGACAATTTATTAGAAATTTCAATTAAATTTTAATTTGAAATTCATTTAAAATTAATTAATTTAAAATTAAGCCAATTGAATAATTTCTTAATCATCAAGAAGACTACCTTTATTTGAAAAAGTAATTGATGAGTATATCCACAAACATTTAAAAATTATAAAAAATCACTATGGACATCACGACGAACATCATGATAATCATGAAATCCTCATGGACACCGCGAATAGAATAAAAAAAAAAATAGACAGAATAGACTGAACGATTTAAATTTTAATAGCGCGCTTCTTGATACATTTTTATGTTAATTTTTCCAAAAAATAATTACTTCGCCAAAATGTATTGTAGGTATAGAAATAATTTTCGCTTTAATAATTAGTGTTCTATTATTTATTTTAAAATAATTATTTTTTTTTTGATATTTATATAATAAAATTATTTTACAATGATTATAAAATTTAAGTATAAATATAAATTAAACAAAATGACTTTTTTAATAATGGTGACAAAACAAATTACAAACATATTAAAAAAAAATAGAATTGCAGAAATATTTAATTGAAAAATACTGTATTACAAGAGAAGTTTTCGAATGCAGTGTGTTCTTCTTGAATTAAATTTTCTCTGAACACAGTCCTGTAACTAAAAATTTAATTTTATTTCTATACATTATCTGACTGAAAATATTTATGAAATTTTCTATTTGAAATATATGTAGAATATATTATATTAAATACATGTCTAGTTATTTCAAAAAATAAATTTGTTACTAATTTTCTTCTAAATTTGATATAAAACTCATTCACTATAGGGATAACGAGAATAACAACTGGACATAACAGAGTCCCACTATATATTATAATTCTTAAAAGTTAAATTCTGGTTTAATAATATTCATATATTATCAAAATTATTTAATAGTATGAAACCTCTAAGATCATTCAAAATGTTAAGGTCAGTTAAATAAAATAAAGATTAAATGAAAAACATTATATTTAATTATTTATATATTATACACACATATTACAATATTATAAAATATAAGCAAAAAATATTTAGTAGTTATGTATGAATATATATGAAAATAATACATTAAAATTTTCTATACGTTAAAGATGGTAAAAATGTTGTGTGGATTTGATATATTAAAAATTTATTAATTAAATGCCATTACTTTTGATCCATTTAATGAATTTAATCTTAACTATAAATATTCTTATCACAGTATAAGAGTTTTCAGTTTTTAAAGGTTTTTTTTTTTGGATTTTAATAAAATAATACCTAATTACTGCGCTTTTAATTTTAATTTTGCTTAAGATTTTTATGTTGAAGGGTTTTTTTTCGATTATGAAACGATAATGGTACAAAATATTTTTTTTAATAATGCTCTTACTTCCAAATGTTATTTAGTTAAAAATAAAATTCTTAAATTTTATATCGATTTTTAAAAAAAAACATTGCAAATATTCAAAACTTACGTGCACTGATTTTATTTACGAATAAAATCACAATAAAATTTATAATTACATCGTTTTTCATTTTATTTTATTAAAATTAAATTGTCAAAAGTCAAATAAAATTAACAAAATAAAGGTAATCTCTATAATTAGAATTAAATTAAAATGAAATCATAAATACAAAAATTTTGATCAAAAAAAATTTTTCATTCTCAAGTAAAGTTAAATGATAATATCTTTGAATAATTTGTTGTTATATTTCTTAGTTTTTTATTGGAAGATATATGAAAAAATATATTTAACAGTAGAATATAACGACTAGCCAGCTGATTAAGAACTAAAGTTAAATTTTTTATTTAATTTTTTTTTATAATAATTTCTATATAAAATATAGAGTAAAATTATTTAAAATATGTAAAAACAGGTCTATCTTGTTTTGAGTATGTATTGCGTTATTTATATTTTTTTCAAGAGAAAAAAATAGGGTTTAGATTTTAAAGTTAGCTGATAATTTTCAGTTCCTAATTTTTCATTAAAGTTAAATAAATAAGGTACATATTGTAATAAAAATATTTGTTTGTTTTGATTCATAACCATTTTTTTTTATTTTCATTATTTTTAAATTTTTTTTTTGAAATAAAATATAAGTAAAAGTATGTACCTATATATTTTCGTGAGGAATCAGGTAAAAAAACTTTTTAGTTGGGAGTTTTTTTTTAATAATTATTTATTCAATCAGACATCAGAGGAACAGGTATTACAAAAAAAATTAACAATAAGTATTTTTTGGTAATTTAATTATCTTGATCAATTGATTAATAATATTTTTAAAAATGCTGCATGAATTACGTAAATTTAATCCTCATTTGAGTAAAATTTGAAACCCTTTTCTTCTCCGTCATAAAAATCACAAATTTTTCGTTTATTAAGAGAATCATTTTTTCTCTTTGTATTCTAATTTACGCTCGTCATATCCCACAAGAATTGACTATCTACAAAAAAAATGGTTCTTCAGTAAACCCAATGATAGTTTCTGAAAAATTTTAACATTCTATGTAGGGTTGCCAGTTTTTAAAAATCCGAAATCTGGACAAATTCAAATTTTATTCGTTCAAATCTGGACAAATCTCGACAAAACCTAAAGACAACTGGATAAAAATCTGGACAAAAATGATATGATTTTTTTTTTAAATTTACCATGAAATAAATAATTTTATCTAATATTATTTTTTCATCTATCAATATAATTTTATTGCTTATTAATTCATAATGAATTCTTATTATAAAGATTGAAAATTATTATATAATGATACAATCTGCATTATATAAAACCAGTGTATTTTTTGTAAAGAAATAGACTGTGGAACTCAACATTTTTCTAAGTAGGTAGTACCCAATTCTCAACCACCTAACTCATTTTTTCACTTTGAATGAACAAAAAGTATAGAATATTAGCACTTATTATATAAAGTTATGATTTTTGGATTTTTCAGACATTTTCCTACATAAATCGGTATTGTTTTATTTAATTTTTTTTTTTGAAAAAAATTCGTAGAATAAAGAAAAAAACCCATTTTCTTCTATTCTCAGTCTCAGCCACCCAAATTCTATTCTCAGCCACTTTGGATTTTTTAAAGAAGAATTAAGCAATAAAACTCGGTTTTAAGCAATAATTACGTTCAATTTTATTTAATTAGGAACTATAAGTTCATAAAAGCTAGATTAGAAAACTTAAAAAAAACTAAAAAATAATTTCTATGCATTATATAAGAAAAGTATAAAAAAAAATATTTTAAATATAAAAAGGTAGCGGAACTGAGTTTAAATAATATTTACAATAAATTTAGTTTTTGAATACAATTTTTTGTTTCAAATTTTATTTTATCTGTTAAATAAACTTCTTTTAAAATGTCGCGAACGTAAAACGTAAAAATTAATAGGGGATCTCACTTCCTAATTTTCATATGCATTTTGTTGTTTTTATTTTAGACATAAATATTTTATAATTGTCAAAAAACAACAACAAAATACATATGAAGATTATGAATTTTGAAATTCGAAGAAGGAAATGAGGTCCCTTAATATTTTCATTATAAAATTGCATAATTTTATTTTTCAGGTATTTAACTCGTGCTGCAAAGCGATGATATCTACTACATTGTTTATTATATAGCTTTCATATGCTTTGTGAAACTTATTTATTTAAATTCTTTTATTTATTTAATATTTTAAAATTTGTGTACATTTTTGGATAATTTTCAATTTTCAATAATTTTTTTTTTTACAACTTGAAACAAATTTTTTGAGCGGGTAATGACTAAATAAAATTCGAATTAAAGTTAATTAGTTAATAAAAATTTCTTAGTCTTAAATTTATTGCAACAAAAAATAATATTCATACATAAATAATAATATTAATAATTCATCACAACACATAATTAAAATAATGCTTAAAGGATTTCAAAAATTTGAACCTAATTCTAATAAAATTATTGTTCAAAGTTCAACATTTTCCATAATCCAATTTGTAAATGATGACACTCTTGTGTAAACTCCTGGTAAACTTGAAAATCCACAAGTTCTTGGTCCAAAAGAAACTATTCCTAAAATTGTATATTTATCTAAAACTTCAATCATCAGAGGACCACCACTGTCCCCTTGACAGGCATCATTGTTTTGAGATCCCTGCGCACATAATTGTGTTCCGATAATATTAATTGGATTTTTTGAATTTGCGCTCCATAATGAATACTGTCTGGCGCATTGTGGATTATCTATTATTGGCAATTGAACCCATTGTTCTTTTGGATTTTGAGTTACAAGACTATTTGGTTGTTTAGTTTGCCATCCAGCTACTATTCCCATTTGTCCTGTAATATTTTTTTCAATATTTTCCATGGGAAGACATAGTGGCGTTCGATGAGTTAAATCTTCAGTTGAACGAATTATTTTTATAATTCCGATATCATTTGCGTACTTGGGTCTATCATACAAACTATGAGCAATAAGTTTCTCGATTTGGTAATCCTTTGCGAATGAATTGGAATTAACTTCACTTAGACGCACATGAGACCTGAAAATTTTATAAATGGTTTTAAAATGTTACTCTTATAGTCTAATATTATATAGTTAGAAGATATTTTTATTTGAAATGGTGTATAGTATAGAATAGTTTCAGCAAATATACCTGCAGACCCAGTAAGAAATAACAATCAGTTTATATGGTCAAAACGTATCAAAAACATTATTTTGATATTTTTATTTAGACTAATTTATCGCAAACAATTCATCGCGAAGCAGTTTATCGCAAAGCAATTTACAGCAAAGCAATTTATCGCAATTTAGTTAATTCATCGCAAACTAATTTAGCTGAAAAATAATTGAAATAAATCTGTTTGTGATGAATTACTTTGCGACTGCAGTTTTCTTGTGCGATAATTTTTTTTTAAATAATAATCAGGTTCTCGTTTTTTTCACAAGTAAAAAATTCACAAATATTAGAAAAAAACTACAAAAAAAATTGTAAAAAAACAAATAAAATGAAACCACTTCCTCCAAGTTGGTTCTGGGTAATGCCGAGAGCGTGCAAAATTAAAATTCATGAAAATATTTTGTTATTCGTTTGCGATAAATTACTTTGCGATAAATTGCTTTTGCGAAAAATTATTTTGCGAGGAGCTGCTTTGTGACAAACTACTTTGCGATGAATTGCTTGCTATAAATTTCTTGCAATAAATTAGCCAGATTCCAAGACAGCAAATGCAAGTTCACATTGCACTTGGTTTAGGTGAAAAATTTCCATTTTTCCTTAACAATACGTATTCAATGTGTTTGCGTGTTATTTCAATAAAGAACAATTTACATACTATACATTAATACATACTGTACTTACACTTGTAAATTACTAAGCAAATTTGTAATACAGTGTGCTGCAGTTAGTATATATCTGTAAAAATAGAAAAATAAATTAAAGAAAATATTTTATATAATAATCATAATAATAATAATAATAATAATAATAATAATAAGTTTATTTATAAGATAATTGCAAATTTAATGACATATTTTAAATTTAAAGTAAACTTAACTATATTAATGACTATTTTAATCGACAACCAGGTTTGTTAAAAACAAAATATAAAAAAAAACTAGCGCATTTTATTTCAAATTCATTTCTATAACTATAGCAGGTATATATAATATGTATATTTTTCAATCCTCCAAAAAATCATCTTAATAATTTCATTTTTATTTTCTAACTTAATTTATATTCTATTTGTTTCATTAGAACGATTTTATGTGCTAAATTGCAATCATCTACAGTTGTGTTAAAATAAAAATTTTAGCTCATTTTCTGAAAAAAAAATTCCCACCCCTTTGCCCAAAAAAATGCTCAGACTCAGAGTTCAAGATTTCGAACCAGGGATTCGATTGGAACTGAAAATTGCAAACCGTAGAAAATAACGTTGCACTGCAGTATTACATCTGCAACGTTACATAATTTTTTTCGTACCACCCTTAAAAAAGAATTTTTTCTTCAAAAATTTTATTAAAATTAGTTAATCTAATAAAAATAAAAATAGCTTAATTATAATGAAATTATTTGAAATATAACTTACTTTTCGTGAATTAATGATCCAATGCATCGGTAATTTATATTTCCTGATGCTAAAATAAAAGAAAAATAATTAATTTTTTTACACGTTTTGAAAATAAATTTCGTTGAATAAACTTTGAATAAACGTTTTGACCATATAAACAATAATTAATTTATAATTTGTAGAGTATACGTTACACATATTCGATGTCGTTTTTCTAGAAAACCGCAACGATTTAAGGATCTTCACAAAAAAAAAATATGTGTGAGCCTCATCCTCATAAGCTCACGAAAGAAGTTTAACTTCTTTATTTACTTGCAAATATTTATTTTGCTACGGACTCTGACTGATTTACTTTTGTAAGTGGAAGAGGGGGCTAAATTTTTTCTTACGAAATTTGTGTGTAATCATTTATTCTTTTTTACGTACCAAATTTGAATGAAATCGGACGAACTTTAGAAGTCGCTGGGTAGGATCAATCAATTTTTTGTTACAAAATTTATGTGTTTAATCGTTTTCTCTTTTTACGTACCAAATTTGATTGAAATCGGAAATAAATTTTTTGTTACGAAATTTGTGTGTAATCAGTTCCTCTTTTTACATACCAAATTTGAATGAAATCGGACGAACTTTTCAAGTGTGCTCTCAGGGTAGGTCGCTAGGTAGGAGGCCAATCAAATTTTAAAATAGACAAAGAAATGGTGTAAGTTTGAAAACGAACGGCTGAGCGGTTTAGGAGCCTATTCGGAACAGACAAACAGACAAACAGACAAACAGCGTTTCTGTTTGATATGATAGAATTTCACTAATTCGAAAAGGAAATAAACTAAATAAATATTAACAACACAGTTGATCTTTAATTCTGTTATTGTACAATTTTTTAATTCTATGTTTTTTTTTTTTTTTGTTTTTTGCTTTCCACACATCGTTAATATTTTGTTATGTGTGTGTAGTATCGCTATTTTATTTTCGTAAATACATGCTACATACTGCATGCTACAACGTCTTATATTTCCCTGCTTTTATATTTGTTTTTACTTTTTAACATACTACATTCTGTGGTTATTACCCCTATTTTGCAGCGTTGTGGCTTTTACTTTTCGTTACATAGGACATACTATATTCTGTCTTCTTTTTTCCCCTATTTCCTCACAAAATTTTTTACAATACCTCGCTAAAGAAGTTAACCTTCAATAATATTTTTGTTTATCCAACATTTATTCAATGAGAATGATGAAAATAATTAAAAAAAGGGATTCCATAATTTAAAAAGAGCTAGGTAATTATTTTTGATCAAAAAACAAGTGAATTATTTTGGAAGATAATTTAGCAGAATTTGTACGTAAATATTTTCAGAGAGATTTTTTCTAGATTAGGTTTTCCGGCTACTACTACAGATGATAATGCAAAATATTTCAGAAGTATTTTTTTTATTTTTTTTTTTATTAAAGCTACCAAATCGCTAGGTGGGATACCTTTTATACCATAAGAAGTATGGATTTGGTAGTGAGGACAGGAAGTTTAGACGGGATTAAAAAGTGGGACAGTTAGTAGGTAAACAGTTAGTAGGTAAAGCAGCGCAAGTCGTAAATCAAGCGTGCACCAGCATTCCACATTCGCGAGGTGCGAATTGAAAACGAATCTCCGAAGCTCGTTCTATCACATCTGGGAATTTTTACGAAATAAGGGTGTGACGTTGAAGCGGTACGTGTTTGGCGTGAAAATATTTGAAGTTGAGGAAGTAGGGCCTTTACTTCCAGGGAACACGTATCCTTTCCAACAAGGTATTTATAAAAAATGGAAAGTGAACCTACATTACGACGGTGGTTGAGTGAAGTTAATGAGCTGGTGGTTTGGTCATTGTTTATCAATCTAATAGCCCTTCTCTGAACTTTGTCCAGGTATTCAAGATGGGTTTTGGGAGCACCAGCCCATATATGCGAATTGTATTCTAATTTTGGTCGTATGTAGGATTTGTAAATATTTAAGAGATCAGAGGGGGAAAAGTATTGTTTACATCTTTTTAGAAAACCAAGACATTTCGCTGCGTTTTTTGCAGTTTCGAAAATATGGACTTTCCAACTTAGATCGGAAGTTATTTTCGAGCCTAAAATGTCAAGGTTCTCAGATTTGCCAATACTTTCGCCTTGAAAAGAAAATTGAGGATCAAAAGTTGACAGCTTTCTAGAAATTAGGCAGCATTGAGTTTTGGATGCGTTAAACTCAACTCTGTTGAGAAGACCCCATTGTGAAATTTTGGAAAGGTCGTGATTTATGATGCTTTGCAAAAAATTACGTTTAGTAGTAACAGCATTTGAAGATGCTGATTTCCGATTAATAAAATCGTAGCATGCTACCAAGTTACTGTCATCGGCGAAGCTGTGGATGGGGTTTATAGTTGATTTCAAAAGATCATTAATGAAAATTAGAAAAAGGGTTGGGGAGAGAACACACCCTTGGGGTACACCGGAGTTGATATTGAAAATATGTGACTGGTACCCATCCACAACAGCACGAATAGAACGACCAGACAAAAAGTTACTGATCCAGTTGACAAAGGCTGATCCTAGACCCATTGATTTAACTTTAGAAATCAAAGCCGGGTGCCAGACTCGATCAAAAGCCTTAGCTATATCCAAAGCAACAACACAAGCCTCACCAGAGTTGTGAAGACTGGCGTTGAGCTTATGGGATAAATATGTCATCAGGTCACCAGTCGATCTATTCGTACGAAAACCATATTGCTGATCACTTAGCAATTTGTTGCATTCTAGGTATTTTTTAATTTTATTATTAATGAGGGATTCCATTACTTTGGAAAGAATAGAAGTAAGCGCAATAGGCCTGTAGTTAGAGGGATCGCATTTATCGCCTTTTTTTGGAATAGGCTGAACATGCACAACTTTCCACATGGTGGGGTAAATGCCGAGTGAATATGAAAGATAGAAAAGGTTGCGCAGAGGTTTAGCTAGAACAGAGGCAGTATGTTTTAAGACCACAGCCGGAATGCCATCAGGGCCAGTTGACTGAAATTAAAAATAGAAAATAATATAAACTTAATAAAGATATTTGATAGTGAAGTGAGAAAAAAATTATATAATGGTGTTTAATAGTACTACAGGAAAACCACCATCAGAATTATTTTTGAGTCGGTGTTTTAAAGACCAAATACCTTATATTATTCGTGATTCAAATAGAATACGTGGAGATGAAGAAGTTTTTGAAAAAGATGTTCAGGGAAAACAAAAAGGAAAAGAAGATATTGATATGAAGCGTAGGGTTCTAGATATGAATGATTTAGAAATTGGTAATAGGGTTTATTGTAAGAATTTATTAAAAAACAATAATTCATAGAAAAATGTGAATTTAGATTATAATATTTAAAAATAAATGTAAAAATAAGAAAAATTTGACTAATAAGTATGTATAAGTTTCATAGAAAATTTATGTAGATATTTTGAAACATTTCTGATTTGAATTTTAAAATTAAATTTATTTTTTTTTACTATTTTTGAAATGTTTTTAATGAAATAAATGTTAGTATAAAATTAATAATATCAAAGCAATATTAATTTGAAAAAAAAAAAAAGGAAAAGATGTAGTGTACTGTAATTTGATTAGTATTTTAATGTAAGCTCTGATATGTTTATCAGTCCAATGTATGCTGTAATATTATGACTCATCTCGTAGGGCATAATGAAAGAGGTTAGATTTAAGACAAATTTAAATATGAAATAAACTTCGTTATTGTATTTTATACCGATCTTTAAAAAATATCTAGGTATCGATTGAATATAACATTATAAAAGAGATTAATTACAATGTTTTTTTTTAATTTTACGAAAAAAAAATTAGGGGTCCAAAAATTATATCATGCACCGGGAACTAGAAAAGCTAGTTACGACGCTGTGTAACGCACTATATATATAAAATAAATAAGCAGTATTAAAGTACATATAAGTAGATATGCTTTGAACATGGGTTTTACAATTTTTTTTGATGATACATATAATTTCATAATCCTAGTTGAAATCAGTTTCGTTTCGATTAACTGATTCGTCTTTGTAAACAGAGTCACCTAATATACATAAACCTTTTTTATTTTAATCTAAATTTATTAGTTATTTAAGTCTAAAATTTTCAATCAAAAACTTAATGTAATAGAGTTTGGGCCATAGTTTATTTCTGTTATATTTTAAAAATCTGTCAAAATTATTAGAAAATTGTAAAAAAAAGTGTAAAATTTTTCGTGGAAATAAATAATAATCAAGCTATTCTCTGTGTTCTTTATTATATAAGGTTAATAATATTCATTTAAACAAATTAATTTGATGTCTAAAGAGTTTATATTTTAGAGAACATGGAAAAAAGATCAGCCGTTGAAGAAATTTGTAATAAATTGGGTTTTATATTAATTCCAGAAGATGATACGATTCTTTTAACTGATGCACATAGTGATGATTGCGAAGAGGATCCTTCTGAATTTTGCAAGAGAAAAAGCACTCCTGAAGTAAAATCATTAAATACAAATAGTTTGAACAACAAATATGATGGTTCAGGATCAAGTTCGAACAATAAACGAATTGCAGACGGGGATAAACCGTTTGCATCATTTAAAAAAAAAAAAAGTGTTGAGGAAAAACCGTCAAATTCAGATAATTTGAAAATCAAATACGATCGTCCTAAAATTAGTTTGGCAGACTCCAGGCGAGTAAAGCGCATCGCAGGAGGACAGGATCGGTCTCCATCATCAGACCGGAAAACAAATCCTAATAGAAGACCACCAAATTCAGATAACTTGAGGGATAATCGCGTTCCAGTGGACAGACGAGTTTCAGTAAATCATGATTCTGATTCATCAAACACAGATATTAAGAGAACCATACGTTTTCCAAGTGGACAAGATCATTCTAATCATTGTAGAAGAAATTCTGAAATAAATTCATCCAATCAAAACAATAGTGAAGATCCTACACCATGTAAAAGTAAAGTCAGCTACCATCGAATCAACGACGGATCTGCCAGACCTTCCGAAAAGCAGAAAGTTTCATGCTCTCAAATATTTAACATGTGTGAAAATGATTTTAAACAAGTGGAAAAATCAAAAACGAACGTGAGAAAGAAGCCTTCTGAATTTTCTACAAACATACAGGGTTGTAATTCGTGTGGACAGCAAAAATGTAAGCCGCCTGAACCCGTAGCCAAACCTCATCAATCATGCGCGGAAAAGAAAGCTTCCAATCCTGTTCCGTGTAGTAAAACTCAAGAAAAAGCTGATCCGTGTGGAGGAGGTGGAAAAAGTGGAGATAAAGATTTAAAAAATAAATTATCACAAGACAATAAAAGTGGCCTCTTGGACTTATTCAAATTTGATGAAAAAACTTTGTCGATGATCAAGGCATTATTACTTTTTGCTTTCGGAGTTTATCTAGGTGAAAGAATTTATAGAAATGTACATTATTTTCATACTTTGGAAGAGTACTTTTACAAGTAAGTAAAAAAAAAGAAAGCGATTTTTTCTATAAGATTTTTTCGCATCGTGCCCAACAAGAAAATTTATTATTTTACAGTCTTTTTCCCTCTGGTGAATTTCAAATCTAATTTTTTTTAGCGCTTTTCACTTCCTTTATTTTCATAGCATAATTCATAATAATTTTCACATGTATTTTTTTTTGGTAATTTATGAATATGTATTACACAAATGTTAAAAAATACCACAACAAAATACATGGGAAAATATGAATTATATGTTACCCGGCTAATTCGTTGCAAGCTATTCGTCGCAAATAATTCGTCGCAAATAATTCCTCGCAAAGTAATTCATCGCAAAATAATTTTTTTGTTTTTTTTCTTAATTTAAAAAAAAAAAAAATTTTTGGCTCTATGAACTACACCTTTTACAAGTGTAATTCTGAATGTATCAATTGTAACGAAAAAAAATTATTGAAAACAATTTTTTTTACGATGAATTACTTTGTGACAAATTGCTTGCGACGAATTGCTTTGCGATGAATTGCTTTGCGACGCATTGCTTTGCGATGAATTGCTTTGCGATGAATTGCTTGCGACGAATTAGCCGGGAATCGAATTATATATAATATGATTAAAAAATTTTTTTTAATATTTTATTAAAAAAAGAGACAAAACAATAATTTTTGTTAAAAATTTTAAATATCTTTCCTATTTTGTCTTTAGTGTGCGATTTTCGTATGATTTCCAGAGCTTTTGAGAGTCTTTAAGAGGGAAGCTTATTTTCAAATAAACCCAATGGTTTCTTGATCCTTCTATAAGTAGTCATTTAATTTACCAAATATTTCTGCTTCGTGATATAAACAATCTTATTGTCAATTAATTTTGCTGCCGTTTTCAAAAAGTATGAAGTTAGACAATACGAAAATGAATTTTCAAATAACTGTCGACATTATCAAAGCTATGTTCTGCTTTGTATCATTTGATAGACCGTAATAAGTAATTAACAAAATACATGTTTCAAATATATGTTAAGTACAGCATACTTACTTAGATTTCTGTAAGCTATTCTCGCAAGCCAGGGAAATTGTCCTAGTTGAGAATAAAGATTGCTTATTATTCTTTGTCCAATAGAAACTCCACACATTTGTTTGTTAAATATACTCCTTTTGAATTCTGTTGATGTTAATGATGTGACGGAAGTTGATTGAGTTTTACTACTATCAAATTTCTTTGGTGGTTTAGTTTTTGGACTTTTTGTGTGAAAACCTCTCTCTAAATCATTTATGTGATTATGGAAAGGGTTTTGATGATGTTGATGATGATGATGTTGGTGATGGGGATGGGGTGGAAGTTCTAAAAAACATTATACAAGTACTTATTATTTTTAATATTTTTTTTTTACTTTAATTATTATTTAAGTATGGAACCATTAAAGACATTTTTTGGTAGTTGATTTTGGAACAATAAAATGAGAATAACTAAAAAAATATTAAATTTTTTTTTATGCGCAACATTTTTAAATATTTACCTGATTGTGGAAATCCTGGTGGAAAAGAAAAATCCGTAGTTTGGAATCTTGACCGATGTGGATATTCTGATGTTGGGAAAGTGGATGGGTATGGGAAATGTGGGTGAAAATCGAAATAGGGTGGTGGAGGTGGCGGTGGAGAATCATTAAAGTTATAATGCCGATTATGCGGAAAATTATCAAAATGATTGAAATGCTTATCAAACCCAAAGATAGGAGGACAGTTCTTATGTGTGTACGGATCCTCAAAATCAATTAAATTTTCTTGGCTATATTCATTGTGATAATCGCTAATTCTGTTGCCTATTTCTTCAGAAGAAATTTCTGAGCTATTGTTTTCACTAGAATCACTATTGCGTTTACTAGAATCCCAAATCCATGGATGTTCTAATGGCGATGATTCATCCCCGGATTGAATTCTGGAACTAATAATTTCTTCCTGATTGTCTGATATTTTAGCACAACATATTGTTGGTTCCCCATCTTGAAAATCACACATTGTTTTCCGAAATTTCTCCTTTGAATAATTTGACAAAGGCTTTTTAACTTTAGCTAGAATTTCTATTATTGTTCTGCACTGTTTAATTTTGATACATGTACATTCTGTTTTTAAGTACAAATCTAATTTATAATTTGTTAACGATTCAGAATCATATTTATTACTCTGCCCAATGCTAAAATCAAATAAACTTACTTGGTGACCTGGAAAATAAAACATGAAACTTTTTAGGAACATTTAAATGAAAAAAATTAGATGAAATTATTAAAAGAATTAAGCCGGCTTTGGTAAAAGGTTCCCGAGTTTGAATCCCTGATGCCTTGCTGGCTAATAAAGAGTGCTCACGTACATTATTTCCGACAAAAGTTTTATACATACTACTTACATGTATAAAGAGTTTTTTTTATTTTTAACGGATTTTAAGGATTCGGAATGGGTATTGAAAATTAGTTTCAATGAAAATTGCTATAATGAGTAAAAGTCAATAGTAGGAACCAAAAAATTTCTAATATGAAAGTATTTTAAATAGAAATGTGAAAAGGAACTGCGTACTTTATTTATCAGCTAACGTGCTTTGTTTTTTTTCAATTGAATTCCTTGTTAAATTTTTAGTCTGATCCTTTTGTTGTAAATTCTTATTTTGTTATAGTTTTAGGGTCGCATAATTTTCTTTTCATATTTTAAGAGTCGAAAATTGAAAAAGTCTGAATAACTCTGTTATATGTATTATATAGTATATTTGTATTGTTTATCAAAAAATTCAATATAAATGATAATAGAGTTAATATCTAGATCTAGATAAAGAAAATAAATTTTTTGATAATATACATAATACCCGTTTTACCCATTTCATTTTTCATACCTTTTTTCACTCCTTTTTGAACAAAAAAGTCACAAACCAAAAAAAGAAAATTGTTGTTTTATTTTTAAAATGTCAAATGTGTCAAAGGCTTATGAAAAGGAGCATCAGGTAACATTTTGAATAGAAAACAGTTGGAATACCATGGAAAAAGGTTTGAGAAAAGGATTGTAGGCATAAAACGGGTATAACAATATTTTTGATTATAAAATTCAAATTAAATTTTATTTATATTTGAAGAAATTTTTAAAAATAAATAACTAATAATTTATTTCGATTTTGAATTATTTATATAGAGAAGTGGAGAAGGAAATTTTGGGGAGAAATATTATGCCATGTTAGCAATAAATTTCCAAAAATTATTGGTATTTCAATAAAATTGAATAGCATTATATGACTCTGTAAATGTATTTTATTATCTTATGTACCTATTATTTTGTCTAAAATAAAAAAAAAACTGTAATTAAATTATTTATTTTTTAAATTTTTCTATATATGAATATAATGTTTACTAAAGAAAGTTCAGATACAGTTAAAAGTTTCAGAAAAAATACATTTTAATTGAAATAGGCAGATATGTAGTTAATATTTGAGTTTTTTTTATTATATTTTTAATATTGGTTTCGTTTTAAAATAAATTTAAATGTTTTCTTTTCTATAATACTTCACAACACAACATAATGCAGTAAAAATCTTGTAGATCCGTAGTTATTTTTTTGACAAAAAATTATGAAAATCGGTCCATAAATTCGGGCACACAAAGATTTGTATGGAAATAAGCAGATTTATATATCAATTTTTGAAGTGATCAATTTTTGAATATGATCTATCGACTGACGACGAACGATTATTAAACATAATATTACATTATATCTATTAAACATAATATTACATTATATTTCAAATTTATAAATATCTGATGTGTTGTAAGTTGAAATTAATTTAACTGTAATACAATTTGCATGGAAATTTTAATATATAAATATATGTAATATATTTTGAGTAAAATAATATGAAATTAAATACTTTTTCTGCGATTCCGGTTTTTTAAAATAAATGAAGAAGAACTAAGTTGTAATTGTGTGATTAAAAAATTTCAAGAAAACCTTGAAAATTATAATAACCTTAACTTTAAGTTTTTTATTTTGTTAATTCTTCATGCTTTAATTTGGTTTAATTTAACAAAAAAAAAATAAAATCATAATTTTTTTTTTGTTTGCATTTAAATGAAAAGCTATTTTGATTCAATTTATTAATTGCTTTTTATTCACATTTTTTTTGCGAAATTTTTCCTCAATTGATTTCCTAGTAAGCAAATTTATTTTTTTCAACTATAGTTTCTTTTTTATAAATGAATTGCAATGTTTTCTAATTTAATGTGATTTGGCATTATTGGTTACGATTTATATTGTTAGTTATTAAATTTTATAAAATAGTTTGCAACTCATGACATGGGACCAAATTCATGCACAGCAGATTAAGACAAGGATTATGAAGTTTTACAACAATAGTAAAATAATTACATAGTTTCAATTCTTGATAATCCTTTTAAACTATTATAGATTTCTTTTTTAATCCCATGAAACGGATGAAGTACGGAAGTAATTAGGGAAAAGGGGGGGGAGATTCGGAGAGTGTACACATTCAGACATGGCCTATAACTCACTTCGAAAAAAAAAAATTGACAAAAAGTAATTATACATTTATTTTTGCCATTATTTAATTATAAAAATTTAATTATTGAGAAATTAAATTTTCTTTTATAAATATATTAAAAATTTAATTTATTAAGAAGAGTCGTGGTGGGTCACTTTCGGACAGACGAAATGGGGTACATTCGGACTTGTCCAAAACTATCCCATGTGTCATTTTTTGAACATAATTAGTTTTTTTTTAATTATACATAAAAGAAATTATAAAAGAAAAACCAATAGACATAATAATAATAAAAATAATAATCAATTGATGACAATGTTGAAAAATGTAAGAAAAAAGACTGAATCTTTTAAATGAATGAAATCTTATTTCTGTTATCAATACCAATTGAATTTTTGACTGATGTACCTACTTAGAATTTGTACTTTCAGTTTAAAGTAACTGAAAATAAAATAAAATTTTTAAATTCAATACAAAATACAACATTTTTACCATTGTAGAGAACTATTTCAATAAGTGTCTGAATCTACCCCACCCCCTGTCTGAAACCACCCCCACGTTAGGGCACATTCAGACATTTGCCGCAAATTTTTAGGATCGCTACAGCAAAGCCAAACTTTAATCTAGACACTTCAAATTCGGCATAAAACAAGCTAAAAGTTTGAATTATTTGGAAAATCATTTGAAAATATTTTTAAACATATTTTAGGCATATTTTTGGTGGGCAATGTAAAAACTGTCCGAATCTCCCCCCCTTTCCCCTACTCAACCATTTCTTCTGACTATCAGCCTCTGTGCGAACACCACAAACGTACATAATTATATGATTCAAAAATATGATTCAAGTTAAAAAATTAAATTGTGGTAAAAAAATAATCACATTGACAGAAATTGAGTAAAATTTAAAGATAAAAAAAAAGTATAAAAAAATATTTTATTTTTATTTTAAGGTATAAGGCATTTTTTGAACTCAAAATTGTGGAATAGAATATAATTTTTAACGTTTTATGTTTTGTATAATGAATCAAACATTGATTTTTTTATTTCAATATTTTCGAGTGGGATAGATGATAATTTGTGGGTTATTGTATATTTGTAGAACATTAAACAATAGTTTTAAATTGTTAATTTATTCAAATACAAAATTCAACATTTATGTTACGTTTTAAATAAAAAATTTACTTTTATGCCCCATTAAGGTTTAAATCGAAACCTTGATCGAATATTCATAAACGAAAATACCGTTTACCGCACTACTTTTACAACCGGTAACATAACTCGATTATAAATACATAATACAAAGTTTTAAGGTAGAATTTTTTGAGTTCTACAAAAGTTTCTTTTTTTCGCTTTACATGTTTTATATTTATTTAATATTTTCTTTCACTTTCTTAATTTTTTTATTTTGTATAACAAGAGAAAAACATAATATTCTTTTTGCCGACTAATGTTATTAAGATCGATCTTGATTGTACACACATTTTATTATAAAATATCACACATTTTATTATAAAATATCACATTAAGGGAAAAACTACGACTTTTGTCGTATAAAGATATATATTAACACTTTTTTTTTATAAATTTAAATAACTTACATAAAAAACTAAGTATTATAATTGGTAATGTTATTGTTCTTAACATTTTTTTTCCAGTAATTATTTTATTATCATATATACTATATTTATTAAAATAATGTAATTATTATTTTTATTGGAAAAAAAAATATTTTTTTTGTTCTTTAATAATTTTTTTATTTTTAATTCTTAATTCTTCAACGGTTAAATCAAAACTAAAAAAT
The DNA here is from genome assembly GCA_964007475.1 of Hybos culiciformis. NCBI lineage: Eukaryota > Metazoa > Arthropoda > Insecta > Diptera > Hybotidae > Hybos > Hybos culiciformis. Next base: position 38,961,806 of record OZ023273.1, read on the forward strand.
TTTCTCTACGGTTTTATGCTAAAATAAGTTTTTTTTTTTAGGAGAAAAGTATAATATTAATATATTGAAAAATCCCCTGACCAAGAAAACAAAAATATATATTTTATATTGCAGGTATATGAAGTTTTTTTTCTTTTTTTTTTTTTAACAATTTTAGAATTATGAGTGTTTAATCATCGGATCGTTATAAATTTTAAAATGTTTTATGAAAATTCCGGTCTTTAGGTGAAAAAAAAAAAAAAAAACAAAATAGAAAAACAAAATAAGAGTAAAATATAAAAAAAAAAAACTATTAATGTTTTGTCTAAAAAAATAAATAATTTTTTTTATTTCTTTTCTTAGCAAAAATCATATTTGTTTTGAAATTTTAAGGGCATTGTTCCTGTCATATAAAAATAATTTAAGCATAAACTTTAACTGTACTACACTAAATTTTAATTTAAATTAAATTAAAAAAAAAAAAAAAACAGCTTAATACTATCTTATTTTTGGTACACTATAATAGTAAATGTTTTAATGGTTTTGATAAATAATTGATGATTTTGATAATAATCGCTTAAAGAAATATTAAAATATATATACGGTAGTTTTCCCAGTTTTCATCATGACTCATTGACACCACACCTTTCGTTAAATTAAATATTAAAATGCATGTTTTTGTGCAATGCTGTTCATTAGAGAAGATCAAAAAGTTCCAGAAATAAAGAACAAATATTACTCGACGATAATAAGTTAATTTTACAAAGAATGACTATTCTAATTAAAATGTAAATTATTTAAATTTTTTTAATAATTATGTTGTAAACATGTTTTTAGAGAAAAAACCTTCTACTTGACATACATATTTTAAAAATTTGCTGCGCACGTCGAGTCGTCTTTCGCTCAAATCAGTTATGGTTATTTTATAATGTAAGTTTAATAACCTATCGTTTAATAAGCATTAAATTATATTTTTATAACTTTAACAAAATCATCGCAATGATTATAACCTTTTTTTGTTTTTCTTACAATTAATTTCTTTATATTGCTATAAATAAAGCTAAATTGTACAGAATTAACAAAAAAAAAAAAAAAAAATGTTTTTTTTAAGAATTTAAAATCAAAAAGAATAATAATTGTAGTAATTTCGAATCATTATTTTGATTTAAAAGTCAACGCCATTTGATTAATTAATATAAAACAGTTAAATTATACTCTTTAATGTCGATTAAGATTGATGAAAGATCAAAAGAATTATAGCTGTTGTGTATTTTTGTGCACTGATAAAAGATATGATATTATAAGGAACAAAAAAAGCCTTGTTCTTTTAAAAACAGTTATATTAGTAATAAATTTACTTAGCTTGTGTATATTTTATACAAATTCTATACAAAAATTATAATAAATTTGGCTTTTCAATTGTTGATGCGGTAATAATTTATTAATCATATATGATAATAAAGAATACCTTATCACCTTTACACTAAATACACATATGCGTACATATGTACGTAAAATGTTTAGATACAAAAAAAAATTTTGTTTATGAGTAATTTTATTATTCAAATTATTTCGTTCTAACTTTGAATATGCTTAAAATAATACAAATAAAAAAAAAATGTACCATACTAAATAAACGATACTACAAACTATGACTAATATAATAAAATTTGGATTATCCACCACCAGAATTTTGTAAAAGAATAAATAAAAAAGAAAGACGTATTCTTTAACAAAATATTTTATTTATATACAATAAAATTATTTTTTTTTGAAGATCAAGGTAAACTTTTATTTTATCATAATTTTTTTTTAATATAGCTCCTCTTTAAAGACAAGAGGCAAAAACTACATATTGTGTGTGATAAAAATAATGAGAAGAAGAATTTAATGATATTTTAATTAACAAATTTGTGAGTAAAGAAATTAATTTAAAAAAAAAACCAAATTATTACAAATATTAAAATGACTTTCTGCATTACAATTAACTTATAAGTAAAGTGATCAGGAGTTATGTTATTTATTGTTATTCATACTATTTAAATATTTATTAGTTAAACAATATCTTTAAATAATTGTTTTTATCAATTTCAAAAATTCAAATAATAATCAATAATATTTACCTAAATATGTAAAATTTCTTAAAATTATTCGATTCTCATCAGAAAAATTAAACCAAATTTTTTATTTGTCATGACACCAGTGATAGAAGAATTAAAATATTGAACAAATTAATTTTCCAAGTGATTAATTTTATAAAAAAGTCCTGTAACACAAAAAAATATAAAAAAATAAGTTAAATAAGTATCTGGAATTGTGAGGTCTTATTATTTTTGAGTTTTTTTTTTTGTGGTTAAGATAAATGACCATCAATAAAACATAGAAAAACGTAATTTAAGTGCGATATATATTAAATGTCATATTGGCCACAATTTAACATATTATCACGTTAAACTATGCTTTGCTTAAAAACCTGATATTAACTCATACTATAATTATTATCTACTATTTATTTAAATTTAAAGTAAATACTGTAAGATTTTGCGGTTAATAAACTTAATTATATACTTTGAAAATTCTATTTACTTTCCAATCAAAAAACTTGAAATAACTTAAGTTAACTAAAAATAAATCGAGTTTCTTAAATAAAAGTGTTATATATTTCACAAAATCATAATACTTAAATTATTAAAAAATATAAATAAATATTACAAACCGCAATCATTTATTGAATTTTTGATTAGCGGCAAAAATATTGATTATTGAAACATAATCTTCACCACCGGTTGGAGAATAAATATTAAATTTTTTTGTGGTACTGTGAGATGGTGTTTTCGATGTAAATGTTTGAATTTAAATTAAAAAAAAATTTCTATTTTTCGAAACTTTTAAAATTGTCTTTTACTATTTTTTGTTTATTCACATAATAAAGGTATATTTATTTTGCGCTAAGAAAAGGTTTTAATAATTTTAATTATTATAAAATATAGAAGAACAAAGTGATCAAAACTTATGTTAAATTTGTTAAATTTCTAGTAAAATATAGTATATTATTATAATTTAAGAAATTTTACACTTTGTAGTTAAAGACAAATCTGAATAATTGTAAAAGATTACAATAAAAATTTTCGTAGAATTAGTTGTTTTTAACAGTGTTGAAGAAAAGTTATGAATCAATATCTTTCTCGGTCTTCTTATAGTTTGGAATGAATTGAAATTAAATCATAAAACTCATCATATAAAATTCCTGCGAAACGTCGAATACTGGATAAAAAATGTTTGGCTACTACTAAGATTTTATTCTATACACAACTGAATCTTAATATAGAAGCACGTTGGTGCATATGTTTGAATGTATTTTTATTTTCAACTAGGAGACAAAAACAATTTACATTTAAAAACATTTCGGAGAATGGTTAATAAAAGTCTATTCTCATGACTGAGGATAGACGAATCACTATTTTAGATTTAAAATTTTTGAATTTGTTTAGTTTGTTATTAAACCATTTTAGTGTACTTCTGTAAATTTATTCATTTTATACACATCATTATAGAATACATCAGATAAGTTGAAGTGAATTAAAAACCAAGATCTAAGAGTAAAAATTTCAAGAATACAATTTCTAAAACACAATTTGAAATTATTTAACAAAAATTGAATGAACAAAATTCAGCAGCGCACATAATACCAATATAACAAAAAAAAAATATTTCTCTTATGAATACACTCTATATAAAAATATCTTATTTTATGGACAAAAGCACATACTACTGAGAAATATATAATTTCCTAGTTTTTTTCTTTTTCGATACATACACACCGAAATAAAAAGAATAAAAAAACATCCTTTTTTCGCATGTTTCAGTAAAGTTAAATGAAAAAAAAACCTCCCTAATTTTTTATCTTTTTTTTTTATTTTTTATTTTTTTTTTTGTAAAATATACAATATAAAGTCTGTATAAATTCAGAAAATTGTTTTGTTGAACTTTAAAAAGATTGTGTACAACTACCAAATCAGCAGGCACTGCCAGAGTAACAATTCATTGTGTGTTAGCCTAGTGAAAGTTAAGTTCATATAAATTTTTCATTGAAAAAAAAAAAAATTTATATATTTTTTCCCCAATTTAATTTTTTGTTTTTTTTTTTCTTAAATAAAAAAATATAATAATTATATATTTTTCTGTGATTTAAAGTGATTATTTCAATTTAATTGAATAAAAAAATTAATAAATATATCATCAATTTAATAAAAGATAATTAATTAAGAAAAATTATAAAATATAATAATTTTTTTTTATAAATAAAAATTGCACAAAAAAAAAGGATTTTTTTTTGTGTTTATAAAGCATAATTACATAGATTTTTTTTTTTTTTGCAAAATAAAAAATCAATTTTCGAGAAGAAACTCTCAAAAAACTAAAAAAATAAAAAATATTTTTTTTTATTTTATTTTATATATATTTATTAATTGCAAAAAGTTTTAATTAAACGGCCACAAAATTAATTACTCAAAGTATCATGGTGCGATGTCCTTGTCGGCTATCACAAAGGTGAGTCAAAAATTTTTTCGAAGAAAATGTGTACAAATTCTAGAAATTGAGAATTTTTTTTTTGATGTTTAAATTTGCAAATTTTTTTGTAACAAGAACGCAATAGGATGAAGTTTTCAGCATTGTCTGAACAGTAGATTTCCATATAATATTTTTTTCTCCTCCTTATAATTTATATACCAAGATAGAAATTGAATTTAAATAAGTAACAGAATACCGACGGGAAAAATAATTGAGATTAAAATATTGATTTGAGTTGAAACAGTAATAACAGTATTGATTTCAGTCTTTTTAAAATTAGTTGAGAGCTCGAGAATTTTAAGATGTTCTTTTGTTGAATTGTTGGCTCTAAAGAATTAATGGCACAGGAAAGTTTTAGTGAAGGCAAAATGTCATTATATTTATTAAAATTTGTCAATGATAAATTTAATGTTTTGATAAAGTAATCAAGTGATTTACATTTTATATATTAAAAAATTCTGATACAATAGTTATAAAGTTTTAGGTATTTATTATTTTTTTATTAATTTCAAACTAATGAAAATTTATAATATTTTATTGAATTTTCATGCAAATTTTCTATTAATGCTTCATTTACGAATAATTTTCATTCAAGCAATGTATAAATAAAATGGTGAGCGCTAAATTATCAAAATTTTTGAATCTCTTTAATTCTATTCAGTTTGAACTTGTGGAAAGATAAAAGCTGTTGATGAATAACAAAGTGATGATATGCTAAGTCAGTTCCTTAGCTTAGCATTATACTTTTCCTTTTTTTGAGTGCACAAAATAATTATTTATGTTTTAATAAAAATGTTAGTTATCATTATGCAATTAACAATCTACATTTTTGTTGTTCTTCGATCATTATAGATGGATCGCGGTCATAGAACATAGAATAATGTAGAATTTTGAGTTCTAGAAATATCATTTTGATCATTTGTTTTTTTTTTTTTAAATATCTCAACGATTTATTAAATATTCTTATTTGCGAGTGTTAGATTTTATGAATTGAATGAATTATAGAAATTTTTAAATTTTGTAATTTTATAGACTAATTTTAAATATGGTTTTACCATTAGGCATCCAGGATTAATAGATTAATCATATACCTATTCTATGTGTGCTTACAAGACATTTGTATGTTTAAGAAACATTTTTCTGATTAAATTTGTTCAGAAACTACAAATATCCCATATTTAAATGCCTACAATTAATTATAATTTTCTATGGTATAATAAATTTGTTTGAAAGAAAGTGACAAGAATAAAACATTTTTTTTACTTCTCATTATTTTTATATAATAAACATTTCAATTTGGTATTGACCTTTTTCCATATTATACATACTTAGATTAGGTAGATATACTGTGTATTTTACACGATTTTATTTAAAACACGTTTGTCCGTTTGACCGTTTTGCGAACCCATTTTGCTGAAATTTTGCACATACCCTTATTTTCGGTGACAACACAAAATGCCATCAAGTTCAGCGCGTCGGTAATGCAATTTCGTCGGTAACTAAAATTTTTTTTAAAGCAACATTACCGAAAAAATTAAAATATGCATGCATTCAAAATTTCAGAATAATCGGTTCGGAGGAAGTGAGTTAAAAGTTAATTGAAAGTTTACTTGGTTTATCTTTTTGTCATCAGACCGTGAAACTGATATTTGCATCACTTCCCTTGAGCTGATTTAGATGAAATTTTGGGCTACATTACATAACCGCTTCTGGTGGTTGGTTAGTGGGATTTGCCGCGAAATGATAATAATCGAATTTTTGTGTTTCGCTGTTATAACAAAAATTTTTGTTATAACCGCGAAACTCATACAAATTCTAGTTTCGCAGTCATGACAAAAAATTTTCGCGGTTATGACATTCGCGGTTCTGTCAGTTCACCAAAATTTTGCACAGACTTAGCCTCTAATTTATTTCAAGGATTCGATGTTTAGTCTGAAAATAGATATCGGAATATATTGAATTTGAAATTAAAAAGAAAAAATTCTCAAATAAACATGCAGAAATTCAAACTTATTTGGAGATTAGTGATTTAAAAGTTTTAAATAAAAATAAATAAATAGAAATTTTCAGTTACACAATTTTAGGCTAAACTGTAGTTTACGTGTACAAGCTCGATTTGGCTGAAACTTTGTGACGGCCCCGTTTCGGAGATATGGCTTCCCAAAGTTTTCGTATGCTTTGTATGCCAATTTATTTGTTAATTTCGATTTGGAGAGGAGGTAGAGGCGGTCCCCCAGATGCCAAATCCAAGAAAGTTTTTGTTGGAAACTTTCAGAGCTCTTCAAAGTTTCATATTTTCACTATTTCTATTGCCCAAACAAATGTTTACAATTTGAAAGGAAAAATAAAAAAACAAAGCAAAAAAAAAGCCCTGGAGTTCGGGGGAGGCGGCGACGGTTCCCCATCAGCCGTCATGGTGTAGTGGTATTGCCCTTATCCTATGACATGCTCGGCTGTGGGTTGGATTCCCACCTCGGACTAGAATTTATGTTAATTTTTCAATTTGTCTCACTTGAATTTAGAGTTGTGTTGTTTTTTTATGTATATTTCGAATGTATTTGGATAAAACATATGAAAAAATCGGGATTCTATACATAAACTGCAATTACATCCGATTTTATTATTGACATGCTTATGTTCAACTAAAAATAAAAATCGTGGGTTCTCATAAAACGAATATTGATTTTTCCCTTTAATAGCCCCACGATTTAAATTTGTAGTTTAATGTGTATATGCACGTCAACAAATTTTCTGACATAAAAAAATGATTTCTTCGGTCCGGTATAATTTACTCAGTTTTATTTTCTACTTTTAAGTAAGTATATATTAAAATAATAAAATCGTTTAACTTAATATTTTTTTATTTATGGTTTAAATATTAATCTCCCCCATGCCCATCTAATATCTTCTGATGCATTTTTTTTATAAATAATTGTATAATGTGATTTTTTTTACTTTATTGAGGTTGAGGATACATTGAGGGTGTCAAGTAGGGCATAAACATTTTTGTTTTATTTCTATTTGAAGTTATAAATGAAGTATTTAATAAAGTCATAAATTTATTTTTAAAGTAATTTTTTCGTACCGCAAAGCAACTCATTGCATTGAAATTTGAGCTTTTATGTGACATTTGGTAGCTTCATAGAAATAGAAAATTAAATTAATTGGAACTGATCATGTGATTTCCTGGATTATATTGAAAGTAAATTGTATATTGTTTATTCATTACCTACAATTATTTTCATGTTTATTAATATTTGGAGATTTTATTCGAGTTTATCCCTAGATTACTTTATGTCCCTAGATTACTTGCATCTTACAATACTTTTTATGATGATTATGAATTGTGATTATGATTATTATGTAATAGTCCTTAAAATTACGAAAATGAAAAATAAAAAAGATAGAAACCAAAAAAAAAACAGAAATGCTTAAGGCCGTCGTCCGCTGTCGACTTCCAGAAAATGTAATAAGCGTACACAGAAAATAAGATTAACTTTAGGTAAATAACTCTCAGACAAGATTGGTTGATCTTTTTACGAACATGATTTTATTTTGTTGAGCATAATTATTTTTTTAGTTTTAATATTTTAATATTTAATATTGAAACATGATTTTAATATTGGAATTTTGATTGAAACCAAAAATTAAAGATAGTTCAAAGAAAAAAAGATAGAGACTCCCTTTTATTAAAAAGAATCAATAACAAGATGTTCCTGACATCAAAGCCACGTATAAACATTAAAATATGTACTATTTAATGCACATGATTTCAGACAAGGGTATACATAAATCTCTACCCCAAATAATTTTATGTTTTCCCTTTCTTCAAGAACTTGACCTGCACATTTAAAGGTATGGGTTATACATTTTTTTTCTGGTATGAGTGTTAGTTACTCACATTAAAAACTTTTCGTGAATAAAAGTTTTGCAAACAAAAATCATATGAGAATGGGATATTTTTAAATACAACTTCAAAATATATAAAAAGACAGCTGTATACTTTTAATTTTTAGGCATAATTCTGTGAGTTTTAGTGCGTTTTTTTTACAAACACAAGATTGAAAAATTTTAAATGAATGAATGAATTATAATTATATTTACAACTGCGTAAGTCTCTCGTTTAAAATTTCTCACAAAAAAAACTTACTTACAACCAACGAATTATATTTACTTTTATTTTGTAGTTGAATTCGATATTTAAATGTATCAGATCTTCTGTTAAAAAATTCAAAAAAGAGTATCTCTAACGAATAATTTTAAAATGATAAAACATACAACATCTTGTGATTAAAGAAAATTTCCTTCCTAATCCTAAAACTCAGGGAAAAGCTAAAATTGTCAAAAAAAGCCAAATGAAACTAAGTGGGCAGTAGTTCCTTTAGGGATTTAAAACAGACAATTTCATATGCGCGAAATTGTTCGAAGATGGGTCAAAAAAATAAAAGAAAAATCAATAAATTTGATTTCACAACAATTCAATTAAGAATTAAATTATATTTTAAAAAAGTCGGCCGTCATAGTGTAGTGGTATTGCTATCCTACGGCGTGTTCGGTCGAGGGTTCGATTCCCACCTCGGACTGGAATTTGTGTCAATTTTTCAATTATGTCTCACTTGAATTAAGTGTTTGTGTTGTTTTATAAAACTTAACAACACAATTAATAATAATAATATTTAAATCAGCAAAAAAAAAGATTAAGTTTCAACTCAAACATAAAACAAAATATAATCTTTGAACTTAAAGGACTGTTTTTATTTTATTTAAATCTAAAACCCTAACAAGATAACAATAAAAATCAAAAAGGCAGAACTGGATTTGTGTTAGATTTAGGTATAAAATGAATTTTTATCAAAAAACTAATATTTCCAAAATTCATAGTTTTCAATTAGTTGCGACTGTTGATACTTGATTTTTCTTTTAACAGTGAAGATAACAAATGTAAAAACTCAATTTAGTTCAATGAACTCTAAGCTGAAACTTTGCAATTTTTCTTTATGTACAAAAAAAATATTAAAGTTGAAATAAAAATCTTTCTTTTATAAGATATTAAAATTAAAACAATTAAATTTCTCTACATATACAAGAAAACAAAAATTTCCATTCATTTTAATTTTATTTGACGAAAGAAAAATTTTTACTTTCACTTAATAAAATGAAAATAATAATATTATTTTATTTTCTCCTATTAGGTTTGGGGACATATTAAGGATTTTTTTTTTTTCTGTATCCAAGTAACATGTATTTTTTGTTAAAGTGTTGGAATAGGGAGTTTTTAGAAAAAAATAATTGAAAATGAGGAGAAAATAAATTTTCATCCCCTATTATTAGTGTTCTAAAAAAGATTCCTATTTCAGGTCAATGTCCTTAAGTGATTTCCTCTAAATTTTCATAACATAAATATCTACACCAAAATTGTGTATTACGGAAACAAAAAGAAAAACAAAAATATTTGAGTTCAATGCCCCAAGTAGTCTTAAAAAAGAAAATGTTGGGAAAAAGCTTAAAAAGGTATGCTGTCTCTAGATATACATACTTTTGAAAGTTCAATAAATTATCTAAGGATACATTTTGTATCTTAAGAATTATAATGTAATATAATTAGGTACATAATGTTAGTACCTACTTAATTTTTATAAAAAATTATAATGTAAAATACTCATTCTTTTTTTTCCACATACATTGATACTTAAAAAATATATAGATAATATAATTTTAATTATGATTGTAGGTATACAATATAATTTAATTCTACTTTACTTTAATATAAGATATATTTAACAAGAATCTTAATCATTAACTATTGTTTGAAAAAAAAATTTATGATAAACTTCAATGGATAATGCACAATAATTTAATTTAAATCATAATCGGACTCATCAATCGAAATCATAACCACATATCTTGTAGAGTAACAATATAGCTACAATGTCGGTCGGAGTTTTCATTTCTTGAACTGAATTATTTCGAACATATAAAAAAGAAAACAAGAAAAAGCGTGGAAAGGAGTAAGAAAAAAATAAGTTAATCATCTTTCAATCAAAATAATATAATAAATTCGTTCAAATCTTTTTATCGTATTCTTGATAATGGAAGTATACCATAGCCTTTCAATTTTGAACTGAGAAACGGACTTATATTTTTCTTAGATGTAAATAAAAATGGACTGTTATATTAAATGTACAAATTAAACTCTAAATTAAAAAAAACTAGTTATTATAAAAAATTCTTGTTCACAGAAGTTATTGCCAGCTGATTTATTTTCAGCCTATTGTTATGCAATTACTCATTTCAATTTACTTTTCACGCAGTTATTACGAATTATAATAATAAAATCAGATACAGAATATCTAAATGTTAATGAAAATGAAACTATATAAACTACATATAATACACTACGTAAATGTATTGTATATATTTATATAAATTATTAATATTGGTATATTTTTAAAACCATTTACTTATTTATCTAAAATGAAAGGGTTATAGAAACCATTTTTTGTAAGAAAGTACCATAAATTAAAAAAAATGTATTAATTGTTAATTTGTAGAAATCAAATAAAAGTAAAAATGTCAGATCATAAATGTGCACAGGATATTTGTTTGCGTTTATTAACATAGTTGAAATTTTGATTTTGATTAGGTTTATGTAGGTAATTATATGATAAATGAATTAATGTAACAAATCATTGTATTGAAAATATCTATAAAGTAACATATCCTCAAGTGGTTTTAGAATTTTAATAATTTTTTGATAACAATACCAATAAAAAATTAAAAATCATTAACATTTTATATTATATGATATTTGTAATGTTTTCTAGTTTACGTTTGATGTAAGATACTTTATTTTTATGAGTATATTATGTTTTTTTTAGATGGTTAAAAATATTTTACATAATTATTAAATAAAATATCAGTCACTGTTACCAGAATCAGAAAGAGAAAAAGACAACTGAATTAAACACCAATTCAGTTTTAGTTCTTAATTAAAAAATATATGTATCTTTTATACAGTTTATCAATAATCAATAGAATAATACACACACATTTTTTAGCAAAGATTACCTACACCCTACACTACTAAAATTTCTTCAATATTCATATTGCCGATAACCAGTTTTTGAGAACAACTCAACTTGGTTGTAGATTGTAGATTGTAGATTAATTTTTTTTTTTTCGAATTTATACTTATGTTTACATTACATCACTGTAGCAGAAGTTATTTATGTCTTATAAAACCATACAAAAAGTTTAATTTTTAACGATTTTACTTTTAACTTGTGTTTTGAATTTGGCAAAAAGAAATCTGAGAAGCGATAAGATATATGATATTTATGTAGAATACAAATTTTATTAAATGAATGAATGAAATTTTATTAGATGAATTATTAAATTTGAAAGATAAAAGAGATGGGACGATGGTTATGGAAGAGAATCCTAAAATTTATTTGTAACACAAAAAAAAATTTATTTAATCGGAAAATTTTATCCGCAGAAAAGGGATTTTGTAATAAAATTATCACAATAAATTTTTTGTGTCACTCACATACTTACTTATACAAAGAAATAAAAATCAAGAAAAATAAAAACAAATAATGATATTTTTTTAGATATAAAATGTAGAATAAAATCTGCCGGTCAGTGTGTAATTTTAATTAAAATAAAAAATTAATATTTTATTTCAATTTTTAATTCAATAAATTGATAAATATTTAAATTTGTGTTACCATCGAGAGAAATAAAATTAATACAGCCATATTATATTTTTATAAAATTATGCATATATTAAATAATTTTTACTATTTAATATATTGATATCAAAGAATTAAAAAACTATAATTCGGGAGCCAAGTAAAAAATCAAAAGCATTTTGCTTAATTACTTGTATTTAATGATGCGATAGTGATATGTCGAAAGATATAAAATTTGTTATATGTTTTGTTTTATTATATTTTGTTATCTCAAAAGTATTTGATTACTAAAAGAAAAATTTGTGTAATTTGCGATTTCGACATTCGAAACTACGAATTTACATTAATTTATTATAAATAAAATTAGAGAAAGAATTATGATTTTATTTTCTATTGTTATTATATAATTAAAAACTAATACGATCTCGTCTTGTTTGTTTATTTTTGAATTAATATATATTTTGAATATTTAATCAAATTCTTTGTTTAACTCACTTAGCTTCGATACTATTGTTGTTATTATTTTTTCTGTTTTCTTTAAGATTAATTTAAATATTTTTTTAATACATTTTACATAACATTAAATTTATATAGTATACACAACATATACCTAGATAAAACAAGTTTAAATTCAAGTTTTAAAAATATTTTTATTAAATTATCATAAACAAATATATTTATTTATTATGAGTTTGAATGTTATTCGAAGTGTAAGCTCAATTTCTAGACAATCTCTATTGAATTTGAAAAATAATTTTAATTTGAAAATCTCTTCTTCTTTCCAATCATCATCAACGATTTCATCAATGTCTAATGAAAAGCCGATTTTGTATTCTTACTGGAGAAGTTCATGCTCATGGCGTGTTCGCATTGCATTGAATTTAAAAGAAATACCATATGATATTAAACCAATCAGTTTAATAAAATCTGGTGGTGAACAACATTGCAATGAATATCGTGAGGTTAATCCAATGGAACAAGTTCCAGCACTTCAAATTGGTACAAACATTTTATTTTTATATTTGTTTTTGTGTTTTAACTAACTGCATTTTATCTTATTTATTTCAAAAATTAATATTTTTGCATTCTTATAATTTAAGATGGCCACACATTAATTGAATCAGTTGCAATTATGCATTACTTGGAAGAAACTCGACCTCAGCGACCTTTATTACCCCAAGATGTACACAAAAGAGCTAAAGTTCGAGAGATATGTGAAATAATTTGTAGTGGCATACAGCCATTACAAAATTTGATTGTTTTAATACATGTTGGAGAAGAGAAGAAGAAAGAATGGGCTCAACATTGGATAACCCGGGGTTTTCGTGCTATTGAAAAAGTTTTATCAACAGCGGCTGGTAAATTTTGCGTTGGTGATGAAATTACAATGGCTGATTGTTCTTTAGTTCCACAAGTATTTAATGCAAGAAGGTTTGAATCACATCATCTTTACTAAATAAAATTTATTTTAAATATATACAATGTTATTTTTTAGATTTCATGTTGATTTGCGTCCATATCCAATTATATTAAGAATTGATCGGGAATTAGAAGGTCATCCAGCTTTTCGAGCAGCTCACCCATCAAATCAACCGGATTGTCCACCAGAAGCTGCCAAATAGACTTTACTCAAACCTCCGAAAATTAGGAAGCGAAAAAAACAGGAATAATGAGAAATTAAATAATTAATATACACTTCTTATTTAAATTCTCTCTGATCATTATTTAAAAGTTATGATTAAAAATTGTTGTTTATTCATTTAACTTAAAATGTATGCATAGTTTATGAATTAATAATGCTATTTTTATGTTTTTTGAATCACTCTGGCTACGTTTTTTTTTTTTTTTTTTTCGTAAAAGTGGTTTTAGAGTTTTATTTTAATCGACATATTTAGGTACATAAAATGAACATACTTGTTTTATCGTTTATATAAATCTGTGAGCATCAATAATTCATTGTTAGGAACACTATATCTAAACCAAAAATTAGAAATCAGTGTTAACAAAAAATTTGAAAAGTTAATGTATTTATTATAAATGTTTGTTGTTCGAAAGTAATGAAATTTCAGAAAAGTTACTAAGTTTCATTAATTTTTATTTTACAGAATTATTTATTAAAATATAATAATGAACAAACTGTAAAAAGTACAAAATTTTCCAAACGTTTACATAATGAAAATTAGTTAATTCACTATTTATCGAAAACTGTTTGAGATTATTATTTCTCATTGAAAATTATTGTGTTATTAATTTAATTATTAATTAATAGTTATTAATTTATTATTTAAGATATAATAATTTCACAGAAAAATATCTTCCAACTTCAATAATTTTTTTATTTTGTAGTTTATAGGGTATATTATAAATATTTTACAAATATTCTAACTAAATGCATTTAATGCAATTTACAATTTTACAATTTTAAAATCAAGAAAATGGCACAAAATTCGTAGTTTAATTTGATTGAATTCAATTTTTAAAAACAAAATGCTACAAGTATAAATCAAATGATTATCGAGGTAAGACTTTTGAATAAAATAAACAATGATATTTATTCTACTGCGTAAAACCACAGACAAATATAATGTACACTGATGTTCAAGTTTATACAACTTTATTGCTATGAAAAATAATTAGCTCCATTTGATAATATTATGTATTTTTAAAAATGTTCATAAATTTAATAAAAGATTTCTAAATTTTCTAGGAGGTTTGAATGAAGAAGTACAAGTATACATCAAAAACTTCTTGTTTTAATCGTAACTAATTTTTTGTAATTTTTTTTGCTTGACATATATTTTTGTATTAAAAAATTAGTTTTTAAGATAATTTTTTTTTAATTTTTTCAAAAAATAACAGAAAGAATTTAGCGATTGATATAGAAAGATTCTTTTAAAAAGAATAAATGAAGATGTTTTGATTAATGTAAAATTATTATTTTAAGTTATCTGAGTTCCCATTTTCACTGAGAATAAGTTTCATCGGTAAGTTATCTTAACTTATTAAATTACACGTCATATTATCAATTATTTTTATTATAATATTGCATTGTATATTTCCTTAAATTTTTATTTATGTCGTACAAGCTACAAAATCATATTCACTATCAGCATTATTCTATTACGTTAGATTTGTTATATATACAAATAATGGAATACATTTCTTTTTGCTGTAAATTTATCAATGGAATTTCAGCTATATAATTCTGACGTCCAGTCCAATTCAACTCATTCTTTAGATTTGTATAAATTTTCCTATTGTGCAACTATTTTATGATCGATGTATATTTCTTGATTGTACGCAATTTAGATAGATCTGTTCAAAAATATTATTTATATTTGTTTGCTTCATTATGACGAATTTTGTTATGAACGATTGTTTTGATTCAATTAGATAGTTTCGCGTTCTTAGAATTCGTCCTTAGTATAGATCAAGATTTTTGACGTCATTACCAGACTGTATGGTTCGTAATTAAAAAAAAATGTTTAATACAACCAAGGATTTATATTTTATTCAGTTCCTTTTGCAAATTTGTTATTTGTATAGTATAAATAAAATTATTAAATATTCCGAACTTTCTAATTTATTTCAAGAGTTTTTTGCTAAGAATATTTGAGGGGTTTATTTTGAATGAGAGCAATTTTATTTGCTTAGTTAATGTTATTTTCCAAACTTTGGAAAATAAAATTAACTTCAAAATCTGCATCTCATATTTGAATTAATTTATTGAATTCAGATAATAATTTATTTTAGAGTCGTTTTTAAAATATTTATTATATAATATAATTATCTTTTTTTAAAGAAAAAAAAACTAAATAAAATTAATAATTTATATAAGTTAAAAAATATTTAAATTAAGATTTTGAAAAAATTAGTGTTTTTGAATATAACTGATACAAACTAATGTAAAACAGAAGAAACAAATGGTACAAATTTAAAATTAAAGAAACTTTTATAGACGATTTATCAATTGCATACAATTTTTTTTGTATAACTTATTTCTTCTTGCAATCCTTCAGATAATTAACCAATTATTTTTACTATAGCATTAAACTCGCTATTAAAAAAATAGTATATATATCAAATACAAAGTATTTGCATCTAAATTCATAAATTTTTTCTTAAAATTCAATTAAAATTAGTTTCAACGTTTTTAAATTATAAATCAATTTAAATCAGAATAATCAACAAATTATAAATAAACCATTTTTATCAAACATCAAAATCCGCATGTAAAAACAAAATTTTGAGTATTATATCGTATACTACAGAAAAAGTATTTGATTTTAACCATACATTTTTTCCAAGAGATAATTTACTTTAGAAAAGAGATTTAGTTTTTATTACTTTTCATTATCCTCAGTTCTCAATTAATAACAATCAAAATAAGACAATTGAAAGAACGCAATAAGAAAGACAACAGAAGCACATCAATTATCTTGGTGAAAAAAATTGTATGATTTATTATAATTTCCCAAAATACATAAATTTAAGATAACCTACTTGTAGAAAAGCTAGAAAAGCTTCCTTTTTAAAAGAAAATAATTCAATATTGAATTATATTTAGCCGACTAGGTTGGATATGCCGATTAGGTTGGCTATATCATTTACTCATGTATACCTTTAGAAAAAGAAATCCAATTTTTCTGAAATTCGAACTTGACGTGTCTGCTACCAAAATGCTTTACTCTGTAAAATTTGATGAAGTTCTGTTGTGTATTAAAGATTAGATTAAATTAAATATCAAATAAGAAGTTTTAAAATAAAAAAAATAAACGGATTATAAAATCAAATACGGAGTAAATTTTAATGTTCTAAAATCACGACGAGAGGTAAATCGTAAATTTATTTGTAATAATAATAAGAATTATTCGTCTCAAATTCTCAGTGGAATACCATTGTCTTGATTAGCCCCCGTCAGCAGTTTATTCTTTAAATTGTTAATTAGTGTATGCATTGATAAATCAGTTAGCAGATATTAATTAGAATTTAACAATAAAAATATTTTTATTCTATTCAGAAATTTCTCTTTCTATTAAAAAATATTTTTTTAACCAAAATCATTATAAAATTCTTTTTAAATAATTAACTTCTAAAAATGTTACAATAAGTAAAAAACAACACTGCTGATACTTAAGAATCGATGTAAAAGTAATTTGTTTACGCTAAAGATTCTTCATATATATACACATAATAAGAATTATTTTTAAGTTTCTTTTATAGTTCAAAATCACCTCTATAACAATCTTGAAGTTTCATTCGAATTTTTAATCATAATTCATATTTAAGTTTGTAATTGTGACCTGCGTCACGAAGAAATCAATTAAAATAATAAACATTCGTTTTCGTTTAAAGCAGTTAATTCTAAACTATATCAATGAATTAATATTTGATACTTAAGTATCATTATTTAATGGTTTATTTATAATAAAAAAAATACATGATTTAAAATCATTATTTTCTTAATTAGAAACAGAATTTGTGATTAGATTTTGAAAAAATCTTAAAAATTTAATGTTTTATATAAAAACTGAAATACAAAATAATTAAAAACTAAAAAAAATTTAAAATTTTAAATTTTTTTGCATACCTATAATATTGTAACTAAGTTATAAGAAATTTACTCAATAAAATAAATAATTTAATACATATATTAAGGATAAAATTGTTTATGTTACCTTTTCGTTATATTATGAACAGATTGTGTGAGAGAATGGACCGGTGTATCTATGCAACTTTATTGAGTTTATCATTTAATTTTTAAATTTTCTTATGATACCTAATATACGAACAATAAGAGTGTTATAAAGTTAAAATAGTCTTTAATAATTTAAGTTATATTTAGCAGTTTTTTTGGGGGTTAACAATACATCTTTTGAAATGTACTTCAAAGACTTTGTGTTTTGTAAAACATTTTAACCTTCAAAGTTAGCAACTTTCCTGTATGGAATTAGTTATTATTTGGCTATTTGTATTATTTTTTCTCAAAACCAACTGAATATAATGATTGGCTTTATATAACGTTTTTCTGTTTTTGTTTTCTAGTCTTGGGCGAGGTTTGGACCCACTAATTTTATCCTATTGACACGCAGATTTATTTACAAAAATTTTTGAATCACAACTACACTTTAATTTAGTAAAATTAATTAACTAAAAACTAATACATTTCTGTTGGCTAGACAAAAGTGGCTCATGTCATACATTCGAATGTTTTTATTAGATGTAATGAGACTAAAAAGAGTTAAATAAAATATTTAGAAAAACCTTTATAAAAATATTGTTTTTACCACCGACTAGAAAGTAACAATAATTATTTTTTGGGTGGCATGGACATGCTGAATTCGATTGCTGGCTGAGCTGTATAACTATGTGTTCTGTGATAATAATGTATCGATGACTCTGGTTTTTTAGAGGGAAATTCAAATTTATCTTAATTGAAAGCAAAACAATAAAACGATTTTGTTTAATTTTAATTATCATTTTTTATTTTTATTTTCTTTGAATAATACTCGTATATTTTTCAAATTATTTATTTATTAATTTTTTTTTTTTTTTGGATTTCATTTATTCATTTTCATATGAAAATATTTAAAACGATAAAAGTATGACTTCATACCAACAACGTTTCCTTTTTTTTTTTTAATATAATTTAATTATCTGTTTTTTTCTATATTTTTATTTCTCCGTCTTAATACAAGTTTTTATATATTTTCACATATATAATGTAATTTATAATTTTTTTTTTCTTCTTCAAATATATATATTTCATATATTATTTATTTTAATTTTTGTTTTTTGAATATAGAAGATATAATGTAAGTATAATTTTTTTTTTGAATAAGCGTGTGCCAATTTATGAAAACATTTAAATATGTTTATTTGTTTTTATTTTAATTTTTTTTAATTTCTGTTTTTCTTTTTTGTATAAATATGCAACAAATACTATATATTTTAAATATAATGTGTGTATGTTTTTTTTTTTTATTTTTTTATTTTAATGTAGAACACAAAATTCGGACAAACAAAATAATTTTCATTGATAACAAAGAGACGAGTATGACATTGAACTCTAAATTAGAATTTAGTATAAGATTTATAATTTTAATTTTTCGATTATAGCCACGAATTCAATATTAGAAAACTGATTATTTTTAATTTGCAATCAATATTATTGTGTAAGACTGATTTTTCTGTAAAGTTAGCAAAAACTAAATTGTAATCTTTATATTATTTGTTTTGGTGTTTGGGATTAAATATTTATCTCATAAATTCATATATTAAAAATCCCATTTGGAAATTGTGAGCAAACATGTTTTTGTAAAAAATTAATCGATATTGTTATATTTAAAGTTTTTAAATGAGTTTATATAAATAATATGTACAATTCAATAATTTTTACTCTACTTAATGAATTTTTTTTTTATACATATTTCCTATAATTCTGGAATCTAAAAAGTAAACCTTTTTTTTTTTTTTTTAATTTTTTCTATTTCGAGAAAGACGAGATTTTCATTTATTTATTAAAATGCCTTTGGTAAATGAAATAATATTTTTTTTATTTAAATCAAGTTATCAAGTAATCAAGTTATAAAGTTGGAAGGTTATTAAAAATTGTTCTTAAAATTTTTAAATGTTTATTATTAAATAAAACTAGAATAATGTTACAAAACTTGGTTGCTTTAAAGTATTTTTAAATCATCAATATTTTTTTATTTTAATTTTTCTACGTTGAATAAACATTTTATTTTAAATTAAGGCAGCATAAAAAATATGGATGCATTTTGTTAGTAAATGCATTTAAATGTTAATTTTCTTGGATGACTAAAATTGATTATTTCTATGTCATTTGATAATGTTATTAAGAAAAAGAAATCAATTTTAACGACAGTTAAATAATGTTTTTTTCAAGTACCAAAGACATTTAATACAATGGTATAATTATTATGTCAAATTTATCTGTTATAATTTGTACAAATTTTTTAAAACATGCTAATGCTATCAATGTGTAATTCAGACTAGAGAAGAATTAGTTTTTTTTTTCTTGAAATTTTTTTTTTTATTATAAATATAATTAATAAATATATATATATATATATATATATTATGTTATGTATTTATTTAATTATATTCTCATCTATATATGTATGAATTATATTTTAATAGAAAAATTAATAAATTTTATAGTCATGGATCTTCATTCTGAATAATTTTCTTTTAAATATAGTAATTTTTTAGTTCAAGGTACAATTTAATTTTTTTTTTTTAATTTTTAATTTTCATTTGTAAGATGAAAAATTTTAAGAAATTTTAAATATAGTTTTTTTTTTTTGGTTTCTTTACATGTTTTTTTTTTTTTTAAATTCATTCTTTGAAAAAAAAAACTATATATTATTATTAAATGTTTTATAAAACTTCAAATTTTATTTTTTTTTTTAAATTTTCATAAATAAATATTTTTAATAAAATTATTAATAATTTTATGGACGCTACTAGAATATTATTATAATTTATTGTTTTCTTTTCTTTTTTAATTAAAAATATATTATTTTGACATTAAATTTAATTTTCTATAATAATTGACATCAATAACTTTAACTATATAATATAGTTTGGTAAAAGTAAATTGAGAATAATAATATAATGTTTAATTGTGAGAAACTCAAAGTAGTAACATAATAAAGTTTCTTCTGCATCTAAAAATTGGAATTTATTTCAATTTAGAATTTTATGGATTCGTAAAATTGATTTTAAAAGTTTGAAAATTTAATCAACTTGAAATTTAAAATTTAAATTTTAATGTCAAAATAAGTACTTTTTATTAGGTTGTAAATATTTTTGACATAAGAATAAAAAAGAAGATCAAAATATTGAAAGGATGAAAGTAAATAATTCATATTGATCCTTAATTGTTTTTTATAATTCGTTTAATAGAAAATTTTTCTAAAGATTAATAATTATTTTGTCAAAAATATTTCAAGTTAATCATACAATATGAGTAAAAGTAGGTATTTTATTTTTATAAGAAAATTTTTATATTGCTTGTATTTGTTTTTTTTTTTTTTTTTACTGGAAGTATGTTATAAAGTTTTTAATAATTTTGTTTTTTTTTTCTATTAAAATTATATAAATTGAGATTAGAAACAACATTTTTTTGTAATCGAAATCAAGACTAATTCTTTGATTCAAAAAATCTTCACGAAATAATCTGCAATTAGGAGTCTGAAAGTGAAAAAAATAGTATAAATAATTAAAATTTTATGGTTTAGTGAGGCCAATTTTTCGAAAATTCTGTTTCAAGTTTTATTTTTCTATAGTATATTATCAAATTTAGTTCTTTGAATATCATCTCAGTTAAGAGTTAATAAACATATTATATAAATTAAAGGTAAAAAAATCTATAAATAAATCTGATGACTTTTTTACATAAAAACCTTTGTGTACCTCTAAACGTGAACCGATAATTTTCATTTCGTTATTTAATTTTTTTTTTATTTTTGATTCAGACGTTTTTTCACTTTCAAATCATCAAATTAATTTTTAAATATTTAGAACAACAAAATGCGAACAAAAACAAGAATTTGAAATGATTATATTTATATTCTTAAAGCTGAGTGAGAGAGCAAAAAAACAAGCTCGCTTGAACCTGAAGAACAATAATTATTATGAAAATGAATATTCATCTACTTCAAATATAAAGTACTTTTACTTGAATTTCGAGTGTGGGCGATTACTAGTAATCTTAATTCCAATTACATTATAAAGTTTCTTTAAAATTTTGTTTCTTTTATCATATTTATTTATTTTTCATAAAGTGTAGCATCCATTTTTCATTAAAACATTTTTTACTTCAATAGCCCAAGGTGAAAATGCTGTTCTTCACACTAAAAAAGCTGAACAAAGTTTTGGTAATTGAATAATGACCATAAAATAGTATTTCTAAAAAATAAAATTCATTTTTTTTTTTGACATGATTGTACTTAAATATTTTATATAAGAACAATATCATTCAACTTTATACCCTTTTTTTATTATCAAATCAATGCTATTATAGGGATGTTGAACTCAGTTTAAATGGCAATTATAGTATTTTTCAGTGAAACGAATACTACACTTTAATTGTTTGTGTGTTCTAACTTTTCTGCAATGAATGAATAAACAATAATTTATGTACATTATAATAATTACATATTGTACATATAAATATCTTTATTTATTTTTTTTATTTAGTTAATACGAATGAAGGTAATGGAGGATGTTTTAAAACAAAAAAGAAACTTTCATGATATTTATTTTGATTTCCTATAATAAATAAAATGCAACGTTATTAACGGCATTTGTTTTTAATTATTCAATATTTAAAAATTTTAATTTTATTTTTTTTTTGTATAATATATTAACCTTTTTTGTTATCACAGTCAAATCATAGATGATTTGTATTTTTTAAACATATTTAAATGTACATTTTATAACGACTTCCAAATGAATTTATAATGTTTATTCTTTAATGTAATGTTCATAAATATATTTATAATGAAAATATATAGGTAATATAATTTTATTTTTTGTTAATAATGAAATTGATATTATTAACAGTCGGGTGACTGAACGCCCAAAGGCATAACGTCCAATAAACATTATGTTAGAACCATCGGAAGTTATGTAACTGAGCATTAAGTCATCCCTCAATTAAAAACACATCAATGATTATGCAATTTTAGAGTAAATAATAATGCACTTAGTCTTGGACAATTAAAAATTTCACGATGCACACACTGATATTGATAATCTGTTTTATGCGTACAAAGATTATTTTAGTTACCTACATTTACATTTGAGAATACAATTATTAGTAGATTTTTGTACCACATCAAGGAAAAGTTCAAATTAACAAAAATTAATAGTTAATAAACTAGATTTTAGAATGTTTTTTATTCTATTTTACTAACTTAATAGTGCGAAACATAAAGTACAGCCGGTTTGAAGGTTTTGTGTTACAAAATTCTATGTTCTATTCTATTGAAGCCGTAAAAAAACAAATTTAAGTTTTTTTGAATTTATAGTATATCAAAAATTAGTTGAAATTGTGGTATCAGAAAGCAGAATAAATTATATGTAATTTACAAAATAAAAAGAGAATAACGATTCAGTTAATAGTTCTAATTTTTACATTTTATTTACTTCCAAAATTGAATTAATCATGATGATTAATAATTACGTAACTATCAAATGAATAATGATTTAATATTTTTTTTTTATTTTCAATTGATAATTAAAAAATAAAAGCGATGATGTTCATGCCAATTTTATGAAATGAACAAATTTATGATAAATGCCTTGTTTGTTAAATGGAATAAAAATATTTCATCAAAACAGTTTAATAAATCTCTTTTAATTCAATCATTACAATGAGGTTTTAGATAAATTTTCCTAAAAAAAAATGTATACAAATTATAAGAAAAATAAATATACATTTTCGAAATTCCTCACGTCAAGGCCCAACACTTATTGATATTTATTAAGAATCTTAAAGTTTGGGAACGCATTCTATGACAACTATTTAGTCCTATTAAAAAGAATATAAATGGCGACGGTACCTTCTTAAAATACAATTAATTTGCAGAATAAAATTTATATATTTTTAATTGTATGTATTTTCTTTCATAAAGTCATTACTTCTACTCAAGGAACATTACTCATAAGCTTTTTTATTCATCAATCAATACGAGCAGATAAAATTTTAAATACAGTGTTTCTTTTATAGTACACTTAGTATTTTATACAAGTTTTAGAAATATATCTTATATTTTTTTAGCTGGAATTTTAACAAATCAATAATATTCAAATTGAAATATTTAACGCACAGAATCTCACTATATAACAGCACTTAAATTTATTCAAGTCCACTATACATCTCTAATAATTTAGCAAATGCCACAAAATCTAAGGCATAGTATTCAAATCTCTTGAATTTTAAAATTTTTATTTGCATGATCCATATATTATCATATATGCAATGTACGTTATGATGCTACCTTAATTTTATTTTATTTAAGCCAAAACTTAAAATCCCTATTTATTTTATAAATTTTAAGAATTATATTTGTAAGCATATGCGCTTAATAAAATTTTGATATATGTATAAAATTCATTAAACTGTTCGAAAAGAAGCTTGGTATCGTTTGGAGTTGTAACGTGTGAATTATGAAAATTATGTAAACACGAAAAGTGAATAAGATAACATTAACGATTTAGATTTTTCAGTTTTTTTTTTTTTTTTTTTATAGAAATAGATTTAATTTTTGTATTGCGAAGTATATGAGTCGATTTTAAATGACCAACCATGCAATTTAATTATAAGTTTAAGGCATTTTCTTCGTTTTTTAAATTAATTAATTTTTTTTTTTTTTTGAAATGAAAATGATTTTATTTTAAATCACAGACTTTATCATGAAACTAATGAATCAAAATGGTAAATGAAATTTAATTAATGTTCAATTTAATTCTTTCAAAGAAAATTTATCTATATCAGCACTGCATAATTTTATTAAAATTATTTTAATTTACTTTATTAAAAAGTCTTTATTTAAATTTTATTATTTAATATCTTTCTCTAAATATGTTTTTGTATTTTTATTTATTTATTTTTAATTGATCTAATAACAACTTTATTTTTTTTTTTATATAATTTAAGTTTCAATATAATAGTTGATGGGAATTTATTTGAAATGAATTGAATTTTATTTTATGCAAAGGATATTAAGGCCCTTAAATTTCGATTAAATTGTATTTTTATCTTTTTTATATAGTTGAATTTAAATAATAATTGTAATGAATAATTAGATTTTTTCTTTATTATTTGAAATTTTTAAAGAAAATTATTAATTAATAATAAAGAAAAATCCCTACATTATATTCTACATTTAGGCATGTATAAAAAGATTTTCTTTCCACCTGTCAGCATATAAGAATTTTTATTAATCATGAGCTTAGTAAAATTTTGATTTCGATTTCTTTAATTTTTAGTTAACTTTTAAGGTTTTAAGAGATTTTTGATAAAAACTATATAATAATTAATTCATCAAATAATAAAATTAATTATTTGTATTATAATCATTGCTTTTAAACAATCATTTTGCCACAAATGTCACTCGAATAAATTATATAATCAAATAATTATCATTGACGGCTTACTTTATATAAATATTTAATAAATTGTTTAAAATCTATATATTTTGAAAATAATAAAAAAAAAAAAAACAAACCTGTACTTAATTATTATTTTTATTTTATTATGTTCTATAAATTTCGTTACGTATCATCGCTTTTATATATATATATAAAAAAAAATATAGAAAGACGTCAGACAAAAAATTTAATTAATATGAAAACTGTAATTGAAAAAAAAGTTTTAAATAATGTCATTTCAAAATTTTTTCCTAATTTTTAATGTTTTTTTTTGTTTACGTATTATATTTCGTTTGTAGTTTCATTTAATATATATATATATATTACATATAATATGTTGTATATATATAAATAGATTTTATATATTTAATTTATTTATTTGAATCTATGTATAAATGTTGATGGGTATATAATAAAACTATATATAAATTAAAAATTAGTTTTATTATTAATTAGTTTTTTTTTTTGCTTATAATGTTTGAAATTTTAAAACATCCTTTTTTTTTTATTTTTAGATAATATAATTTATTTAATTTTTTTTTATTGTTATTTTGATGGTGTGAAAATTTTTTTAAGTAAAATTCTATATATATGCATTTTAATAAAATATTTTTAGTTTTTTTTGTTAATTTAATTTTAATTGATTCTGAATTGTCTTATTTATTTATTAATTAGTTTTTTATTTTTTTTTAAAGAGAAATTAAATACACAATACAATAATATAATTAATTGATTGAATTTAATGTAAATTTTTACTAATGTTTTTTTTATTACTTTTTATTTTTTATTTTTTTATTTTTTTTCAAATATATGAATATTTGTATGTATACATAATGTATACATAAATTTATATAATTTATAATTATATATTTTGTACTAATACACCTTTAAATTTTATGGCATTAAGTTAGCAATTTTTTGGAAAATTAATTAAACAAACAAATCCTCTGAAAATTAATTAAAATTTGTTTGTTTTGCCCAAAAAAAAAAAGCCTCTGTCTAAAAAATTGCGTTGACATTTATCAGAAATGTTTTATTTTATTCATATTTATGTAATGATAACGCCAGTTATGTGCATCGGACTGTTTCCAGTATTAAGCCTCTTTTAATAATTTTTTAATATTATATCATAAAATTTTTCAATTTGTTTTTTCAAAACATCAAGCTCAATATGTAATATATTTTGACTTTGGCAGAAAGAAAATTATTTTAATATTAATCTATAAAGAATATCACCGGATATGTTCCAAGAGACCATATTATTATTTTTTGCTAAAGTTGTAATGAAAATTATAGTTGTTGTTTTTTAAATGAATAAAGCTGATTTTCTGATACTTAAGAAAGAATTATAGTTCTGAAAAAACGTTCGTTTTTGTAAACATTACTTACCAAATGAATAAAATTTTGTAAAATATTTGTTATAGCCTAGAAGTTTTACCAGCGATATTTTTGATGAATCTACTAAAAAAAATAAAACAAAATAAAACAAAATAAATTCAAATTTGAATTCAAATGATAAAAAATGTCACTAAAATAAACATATAAATAATTATTTTAATTTTTTTGTATTATTAGGTATATGTACGTTTTTTCATTCATCAGGATTTTTCTCTTTTATTTCCATTTTTATTAAAACATGATTATTTTTTTCATAAATGTTTCTTCATAACTTATAGAATCTCCAATTATAAGTTTTGTCTCATGTTGAACTTCAAAAACTCATACGCACTGAATACGTGTACTCATCAACTTTTGCCTTTATTTTTATTCTGTTATTACGTTTATGAATAAAATTATCACTTTTACTTAAAAAATATAAAAGTGTAGTCATATATGAAAAATTTATTGTTTTTAATAAGTGTTGCAAGTAATAATAATATTAATAATATCCTAAATGGCCAACATGAAATCATATCCTTATAATATTTTCTATGATACATATATAAAAAAAAAAAATCAATCAAAAATCTTACTATATTGAGTGTCATTGATAACAGATAATTATATTTTTATTTAATATTATTCTGTTATCATTAAATTCTTTATCTGGGCACAGCTTTCTTTCTTAATGTTTTTTTTTTCTTCTAACAACAACTTTATACAGGTAACTACATATAAATTTTTACATTAATTTGTAATTAAATTTTCAAATATACATTTAATTCAGCAAATGAATGTAATTTAGGCAACGGATTAAAAAATGTATATATATATAATTTATAATGAACTATATCTATATGTATAAATATTTTCCTAAGTAAAATTTATTATTGTAATAAAAGGATCACTGCTATATTTTACAATAATAAGTTCAAAAAAAAACTTTATTTGTGAATATACAAAAAAAAAAAAAAAAAATTTTTTTTTTCTACTTTTCAAGTCTTTATTTTATACATATCTTATTATCAAAAGATACGTTAAGTAAGAAAAATTCGTCAATAATTTATTTGATTAAAAAAAAAGTGGATATAGAAAGATTTATTAAAAATTAAGGGAAAAAGAAAAAAATGGGAATATTTTGGAACTACAAAAAAAAAATCTTCAATCTATCAGAGGTTACAATAAAAAAAAAAAAAATATTGGATAAAACGAAACGATGAATAAACTAAATAGGCTAAAAATAATCCAGGTTGGTTGTTGATGCAATTGAGATACTTTCGCAAAGGCTTTATCTTTTTATATAGTTCTAACTATGCATTCAAAAAAATTTCCTAATATTGGAGACAATTTTTATATTGTGTATCTTCTTCAATTGTGCTGCGTCCACAATTTCCCAACATTTTCCTTTATAAGACAAAAAAAAAATCTTGTTCAATTGAAGCGAACTTAATTTTTCTTTTAAAAATACTTCATTCAAAACGGAATTAATTAAATTAATTTATCATTTCAGTTTTTTTTTTTTTTTTAATTTTTTTTGTAATATTTTTTTTTTATTTCATTTTATTATTTTTTTTCCTGATTTTCAATACTTTACACATTATTTTTTTTTTTTGTTTTTAATTTTAATATTAATGGTAAGTTTTCAATAACATTTTTCATATATTAATATATATATAACTATTTTTTTTTTTATTTTTTTTTTTTTACTTTAATTTTATTATTTTAACAATATTCAATAAATTTTTTATTAAACAGACAAAGAAAATAATAATAATAATATATATTTTTATTTTTTTTTTTTTAATAATTTTTTAAATAAAATCTAAAAAAAAAAAATGTTTTTATTATCTTTGATTTTTTTTTTTTTGTTTTCATATGTTTTTAACTACAAAATATACAATGTTTATATATTATTATATTAATATTTTTAATATTCTACTTAATAATTTAAATTTATACTTGTAAAATTTTTTTAATCAGGTCAAAAAAAAAAAAAAAAATTTAACAGTTTATATTATTTTATTTTTTTTTAATTGTAATTTTATTAATAAAATGTAATGTATATTTTAAAATATTTAATTTTCTATTTTTTTTGTTTTTATAGTTTAAATATAATTATATATTTTTTTTAACATTGTTGCATAAACATTTTCATTTAGTTATAACAGATTTTTTTTTTTTTTTTTTGTAATATATGATCCTATATCAAAATTTATAATATTAAAAAAAAAAAAAAATGGATTAGGTATCTAAATTTATTCTATGTTTTAATTAATTACACTTTATCTATATGAATATAATATGTATATTATGTACATATATGTTTTTTCATTTAATTATATTTTTCTTTTAAAATTTAGCTTATGTTAAGAAACATATTTCGGAAAAAAATTGTTTATTTTTTTTTATTTTTTTTTTTATATGATTTTAATTAGTTTATTTATATAATATTGAAAAATTCTAGAATGATAAGAAAATTATATTTAATGTATAAAGCATGCTATGGCACAATATGGTAAATTGCAAGATATTTAAAAAAAAAAAAAAAATTTAAATATTTTAGAAATGAAATTTTTTTTTTTTTATTTATTTTATTGAATATAAGATTTTTTATATAATTTTTCATAGCATATAATTTACAAATTGTTAGTTTGAAAATGAGGGATATGTAAAACTATTATATATATATTTTTTTTTTAACAAATTTTTTTTGGATATTATTATGGCCATTTATGCTAATAATGATCTTATACGGAGTAGTATTGTTAGAGAAATTTTTAAACACACACAAAATTTTGAATGTACTTATAATAACAAATATATTATAACATAAATGTAGAACTTTTTCAAATAAGTAATGAATTATAATTAATTTATTTTCTTTTAATTTTAAAAAATTTTCATGGAAAAACAATTAAAAACTCAAATGAACTTGATTATTTTTTAAGTAAAAATTATTTTTGTTTTGTTGTCAAAGTTGTATTAGATTTCTAATTTAGTACTAACAAAATTTTAACATATTAATTCGAAAAAAAAAAAAAATAAATTAAGCAATTTCAAAAAATTAAGAGAAAATAGTACGCATAAATTTATTATTGTTTTGAATTGGATTGAAAATAAATTTTTTAATTTTTTAAAATATGTTTCTCAATGTTATTTTAAGCTAATAATGCAGTGATTCTTAGTGTAATTTATTTTTGACATTAAATCAGACTAACAAAATATGTGCGGAGTATTTTTATTCCAAAAACTTTTCGGGAAAAGCATTATTAATTTTTTTTTTCTGTTTATAATATTATGGGGGCTTTTAAAAACTGTCGCAATATAAAAAAGAAAGGAAACTTTGTTAAAAAAAACCATTTCAATAAAAATCATTGCTATTTGAAAAATATATAATATACGTTATGTGTAAAAAAACAACCGTATAACAAATTTTAACAATTAATGTAAAAAATTTAGAGAAAAATTCCATTCATTCTACAATATATATATTATATGAAATAAAATAAAATTTATATAGAAATAACAATAAAAACAATATTTTTTTTTTTGGATATTACTTTGTTTTTTTTTTTTTTTTTTTTTTAATATTAATATAATTATCTAAGTTATAATATTATAATCATTATTTTACATTAAAACGTCTTTTATTTTTATTTTTTAATTAACTATAATATTATGTACAAAAGAAATTTATTATTCCAAAACTAAATGACTGAAAAATTAGCCTTGCAATAATTTTATTTTTATATAATAATATAGAAAAAAAAAATTTTATAGGTAATTTAATGTTAAGTGAAATAAAATGTAATGTTTTTTGTTTTCATAAAATATACATAATGAAAATTTAATAAGATATTTTTACCTAAGAATAATAATATTAGTTCAATTTTAAAAAAAGAAAAAATAAAATATTATTTTTATATACAATATTTAAAAAAAATTTCGGTATAAGTTTTTGGATTGCCTTTATTCCCATCCCTCATCCAATATATAATACAATATAAATATTTTAAAATTGATTAACCAATATCAAATAGAAATATTTTTAATTTATTTTGGATGTACAAAAAAAAACTATTTACTTTACTATTATTATTAGCATATCATTTTCAACTAGATTTTAACTTAATCTGGTAAACATTAACCAATCCATATTATGGTAATGTTAAGATGATTTGTAGTAATTTTATATTTTAATTATTTTGTTTTTATTTAAAAAAAAAAAAAACTATCACTTTTTAGTTATTAAAACCACGCATTGTTCTGTTATTTTAAAACGTTTGAAATATAATTAAAATATAATAATCAACTCATATATAGAATTCTGTAAAATTATAATAGTTATTTGAACTATTCGAATTATTATAGAGTTATCAAAAAAATAGTTAAAAAAATTTGTTTTTTCGATTTGGAGAAACATAATTTGAAATAAAATAATGTTCGATAGAGATAAATATTATATTTCTAAATTAAAGAAAATGAAATTTAAATTTCAACAGCAAAAAACATTAATAATCATGTCTTATAGCTTTTATAATTTGCAATATAAATGTAAATATCTATTTGGTTGATAGTAAATATCTTCAGTATCACTATCAACTGATTTTATTTTTAAGCGCAATGGGAATAAAGATGTAAGACATTATGCTGAATAAAATATTATGATATCAATAAATATATTGCACATTAAGTTCGCTAACAAAGTATTTGTAATAAGCAAATAATGATATGAATTAATTAATGATTTGATGATGTGAATTTTGGATTTTTTTTTTATAAATTTTCATTATATATTTTATATAATATATATTATATATAGATTATATGAATTTAAAGCTTTTTAAAATTTGCTCCCCAGAAATTTGAGATAAATAAAAATAAAAACGTGCATATTTAAAATACAAATTACAGATTATGATTTTAATCATTAACAATTCGTTGATTGAAATATCGCGATTATAAATTAATTTAAAGAGAAAAATAAAAGTATAAAGACAATTTTTAATTAAAAAAAAAAATCCTTCTAATCTGCGCTGGACTATTATTGAGTTTTGATGTTGCTTACATCCTTTAGGCAGATTTATTTATTTGTTGGCCTGGTGCTGCGAATCTCATATTCGTCATTAGTTGCATCCTATATTGAGCACCTAACAAAGTTTAATTAATATTAAAAAAAAATTATTCTATTTTTCTGGTGGAAGCGTTTTCATTTATATAATTTGTATTTGTTGTTTGTGTGTAAGTAACCCTAATCATAGTATAAAACAATTTAATTAAGATATTTCAAGTAACATTTTATTTTTACTTTTTTACTAAAATGCTACATAAAATTTTATAAAACTAATGGCTGAATGACATCTTTATGTAATTTATGGATGGTAGGTATCAACAACATAATTATTATTGAAGTATATAGGTAATTAGGTATTTTATTTTTGAAATTATATTGTAAATTTTTTTTATGCAATGTGATGTATTTGTGTGACTTTTGATGTTTGTGATTGGTATTTTAGAAATTTTTTTTTCTAATTTTTTATTTATTTTTTTTATCACAGACTTAAATTCTTTAGGTTGATTTTAACTAATTACATTTCTGTTATTAGTTTTATCTTTTAATTTATATCACGTTAATATACAATAATTTAATACCTATACATGTTTAACTTAATTATTTTAGTTTTAATTTATTATATTTAATATCTGAAGATTAGACAATGGGTTGATTTGATTTTTATATCAAGATGATTGTAAAAAAAAAATTACAGTGAATTGTTAAACATGAAAGAAATTAAAACCTAATATTCTGATTTTGAACTAAATTATCAAAAATATGTAAGTATGAATTTAGTTTTTTAAATTTCTGTAAGCCATTTTTGATAAGACAAATTCATTTGATTAGTTAATGCGAAAGAAACTTACGCTGTATATAATTTACAATTTTCGATAAATACAAATTATGCAAACAATTGCTTTTGATTAAGTTTTAATTTATTTTTTTATACATGAAAATATATGAAATAAAAGTTTGAAATGAAAAAATGAAAATATTTATTTTTGCATCACAATAAGTTTTTTTTATTACGAAATGGTGTGTCAATGAATGTAAATATTGAAACATTACGAAATCATTCTTTGTTGAAAAAAATCTTTTGTTCTTACTTTTCCGTGTTTCGAAAACTAAAGCATTATTTTAACTTTAATTAAAAATTTAAATGATAGTGGAAGTTTTGAGTATTCATTTATGGGAATAAAAATAATTTAATAAATGTGTTTATATTACAAAATGTGAAATTTTTATTGTCCAATATTGTAATCTAATTTCTTTATGTGGAATATTTCTAAAATATCAGTTTAATTGTCATTTGTATAATATAAAGATTAGTCAATTTAATGTTAAAATATAGTTATCAGTAATATTTTTAATGCATTTTATTATAATTGAAACTGCTTTACACAGAGTCCAAATTGATGTTTTCTTTAAATAATTATTCAAGATGAAAGTATGTTATTATTTTTGGAGCATTACATTCATTTATTGAATAGTTTTCCTAAAAAAAAAATTATGTTGAAGAAAGCTGAGGTCAAAAACAATCTCTGATAAAAATATACATAAAGAATTTTCACTTAAATTTTAATAAGTTAAGTTATAATTTTATTCTTTTAATGATATGATATCAAAGTTATTTATTTGAAAACTTATGAATAATAGTTGAAATAATATCATGACATATGCTTCAAATAAACACTTACATATGTTTTGTTTCTGTCGTAATAATTGTAAATGATCAGTACTTATTAGTTCTAATATTTATAAATTTTTATACACATTGAAGTTAAATAATTAAATAAACGAATTGAGTTGAAAAATGTGATGATTATAAAAAATGTCAATGATTATATATAAAGATTACATTAAGCCATTAATTTTTATTTTTTTTTTGAGAATTTTTAAGGGTAATTTTAACATACCAGAAAATTAAAAGGTAGGTAGGTACCCAAATACCGTAAAATATATTTTTTTCTGTTAAAGTTTAAGCTTTTATATATGGTATTACAAGGAAAATTTTTCATACATTTAACTATTTTTTTTTTCTTTTTTATTAAATATAATTTATCTTTAATGTGATTTTGATAACATTTTTTATTGTAAAATTTAAAATTAAATATTTTATAATGCCACTATAAATTAAAGTAAATATATTTAATAATAAAAATTAACTAAATTTGAATAAAAAATGATTTTATATTTTTTTTCCTTATAAAAAGAAGTTAATAGTAGGCCAATGATTTATTAAAAAAATAAAATAAAATAATAAAACAAAAATAAAATTAAAAAAAAAAAATGAGCGTTTTCAGTGATATATATCATTGTATTCTTAAATTTTAAGTTTAACACTTAGTAGTTTAATGAATTTAATTAAATAATTTTTTCTTCTGATTTTGATATTATGCGATATTAATTGCATAAATAGGTAAATCAATGAAAATTTTAAAACACAAAACGATAATTTTTCGTAATTAACATTAGGGATAATTTTATTGTAAAAAATAGAACACTTTGACGAATAATTTGTTAAACCGAATTAACTATCATTAACGAAAAATAAACAATATTATTTATGTTTTCAATAATTTGAAAAGTTTTTGTATATAGTTAATAATATTTTGTTAATAATTTTGTTAATGTCAAAGATAACAGCAACACTTACATTATTATGACGTATAGTCTTCAAGAATTTTTTTTTTTTTTAGTTATATTTTCCATAAATCGAAACAAAATAAAAAAAAAATGAAGTTAATTAGGACTCATATTACGGCTTTATTTTGAAAACGATATATAATGAAATAAAATTTTGAAACATTAGATGAGCATTAATCATAAATAAATTGAGATTGTAAAATGAAAATAATATTGATTTGTCTTTTTTCGGTCCATTTCTAGAATATTTTTAAATGAATATTGGGTATACCTATGTTTTTGTTTTTTTTGTTTGATATATATAAAAATATTATGTATTTGTATATAATGAATGTACCAACAATAGTATTTAAAACTTTTATGATGTGAATTTTATTATTTTAATGCTGTTCTGCTTTTTCTTTTTTTAAATGGATTTACGAACGATATAGTTGCAAATGATCAAAGAAATGAATTTTGATATAATTATATGTATTTTTAAAAATGAAATGATTTTACACCTACTAAAAATTAAATTCACCTATAATTTTAAATCTGTATAATGATAATTAAAATTTAAAATATTACGAAAAAAAAAAATTTATATCAATATCGATAAAAAAAGGTAGGTATATAGTTTTTTTTCGTGTTTTCTTCTTTTTTTTTTTTTTTTTCAAAAATATATATTTTACAGCATTTGAATAATTATTATTTATTTATTTTTTTTTTAAAGCTAGATTGTCTATTTTTTTTTTTCCTTTTTTTTATATAATTTGTTAAATAAAAATAATGCAATAATTATTAAAAAAAAAAAAAAAAGAACAAGTGAAAAAAAAAATGAAAATCTAGAGATTTAAGAAATTGAAATTGAAGTAAATAATAATAAATATAGTTATGAAAA
Organism: Hybos culiciformis; assembly: GCA_964007475.1. Classification (NCBI taxonomy): domain Eukaryota; kingdom Metazoa; phylum Arthropoda; class Insecta; order Diptera; family Hybotidae; genus Hybos; species Hybos culiciformis. The sequence goes on from OZ023273.1 coordinate 38,997,198, forward strand.
ACCGTTACTAAATATATGATTTTTATTTGACACATTATTATATGAACAAAAATATAATATAAAATGATAATATATGTATTAAAAAAAAAAAAAATTAATATTTTTATTTACCAACTATAAGAAAAAAAATGTAAAAATAAAACATCTAAATATTATAAGAGTTAATGTTATTGAAAAAAAAATTTTTTTTTGAAAGTACAGTGAAGATTAATAATGTTGGCAAATAAAATCTAAGATAAAATTTTTTTTTTTTTTTAATATAAATATTTAATTGTTTTTTTTTTTTTTTATTAATTTTGAAGAAGCAATTATATAACTTCTGCTGATTAAAAAAATATAATTGTTAGCGTTGTTTTGAATGAAAATAAACTTCTCATAAAATCAAAACATTTTTAATTTTTAATTCATTCTATCTTCTGTAAATTTTGAAATGTCAGCCAATTATTTATATTTTTGTCTAGCAAATAAAAGTAAACTATTATACAAATTTTAAGCATTTTCATTTTTATTTAAATATTTAAAATTAATAAAACAGCTTCTGGCATAGAAATAATTTCTCTGAGACTATAAAAGTTGAATATAGTTTTTTTTTTTTTTTCATAGTTTAAACTTAAAAAAAAAAAAAAAAATAAAAAAAAAAAACAATAAAAAATTTGGTAACATAAAATAAAAATATTAAAAATTAATTGAATTGCTATGTAAATTTCCTCAATTAGATGGAAGTTACTTAAATTTTAGTAATAAATAGTTATTAACTTAGGGAAATAATTTCAAAAATGTGCAATAGAAATTTATTCATGTTTATTATAGATTTAAAATAACAAAACATATAATTCATTGTCAGTATAGTTCTCAAAATATATATATATGTACATAATTATGTCAAAAAGAGAATAGCAAAACATTTTTGGTTGAATAATAAAAAAGTATTTTATAGGTTTTTATTGAACAAGGGATGTTAATTAATGGTGTAATCAAACAAAAGTTCTTTATTTATGTACATAGGTAAACCGATATTTTATCGTTGTGTTCATAATGTCTTTTACGAACTTTATTAATATAAAAGACAAATGAACAGATGTTTATAAAACAAAATAAAAATACCATAATATTTAATAATTGAACCAAAATTATAAAAATTATAAATAAAATAACAAAAAAAAATTTTTTGTATGTAAGTTTATTTACAAAAAGGGCGCGCATAAAAATACTCTCCATTAACAAATTTATAAGATATTAAGATTTTTATCTGATTTTGATTTAATTTCAAAAAAAATTTATCAATATTTTTTTTCTTTTTTATAATTAAATAATAAAAACAAAATTTTAAGTTATTTTACAAATTGTTATTCAAACAAAATTCTGCCTCGGTTTAATTTAATTACTCCTTGAACTCTTTGGTCAATTCAAAATTCAGAAACTCACGAAAATATTTCCAAACACTTATTTATGAAGTCTTTTTCTGACATCACTTGAAATTGTAAGTCTCAAGATTTTCGTGAATTACTGTATTATGTATAATTTAGAAATGGCAATTCTTACAAATTTTTGCAGAGTAAAAAAAAAAATGAAGGTTATTAATTACTAAAATTTTTAGATTTGAAAAAAAAAAAAAAAAAAAAAAAATTCTAATCAAATTTTAAATGTGTGCAAATTTTTAATCTAAGGAAAAAACTCAAAAATTAACCAGAAATTTACAATACAAAAAGCAATAAGGCTCTATAAATAAATTAAAAAAAAAGTTATGTTTAAAAACGGAATAAAATTCAAAAAGAGCGAGCATTAGAATATTATTATGTATATAAATATAAGACATTAGAAATAATTTTTATTTAAGTTTTATTTCGTTGCATATAAGATATACTTTTGATTCGTTTCTGGATATTTTACGATACTGAAAACGCTCATAATTATTTTTCATTCAAGTAATCACGTAAAAACGACCTTAATATTGAAAATTCGTTGCATCGACTCCACAGAGTTTATGTAGATAGATTGAAGTTATAGAAAACATAAAATAATTGTTAAAAAAAAGACTCATTAGGTTAGAAATAATAATAATAATTAATTTTTTTAATTTTTTTGAAAACAATTAATTATTTTGAAATTTTCAAAGTTAATGAAAATTTTCAAAATTTTATATGTAAACAGAAAAAAAAAAAAAGAATAAATTTTGAATTTAATTCAACATTAAAGCCATTTTTGTTACAAGGTACAAAGTAAAATTATTTTTTCGTAGTACGCTAAATTAAAATTTATGTTATTCTTTTGAAAATTAGAAAATAAATAATTGAATTATGTTACTATGTATGTATTTTATGTGTTTTCATAATTTTGAATTTTAATCGAAATTGAAAGTTGAGAGAAATATTTTTCAAAATTACAATATCGTTTTTCAAAGTTACAAATTTCTATGTATTAAATAAGAGTATATATATTTATATATTTATTATGTTTTATGTGTCTGTATTTGTAATGTTCAAAAATGTTTTATATTGAACTCTATCGAAAAATGAAAAAATTTTTTATTCATTATTTAAGTATTTTTGATTTTTTTTTTTTTAATAAATATTTAATATAATAGGTATATATATGTATGTTGAGATAATAGTGTATTACGTTATATGTTTCTTTAACAGCAGGTGTACTTTTTTAATTAACAATTTAACAAATAAATAAATAAAAACAGTAATGACATAATCACGATATTGTAATTTTGGGAAAATTTTATAACTATCTAGAATTTTGTTATAATAATTTTTCAATTTTTTAATAAGTTTTATTAAAATATTTGAAAAATCAAAGGATAAATTTTAGATTTGAAATCTTGAAAAAAAAAAAAATCTTTTTTTTTTCTTGTTTTTTGTTAACAAAAAACAAATTAATCACATTACTTTTCATTATTATACATTAGAATTTCGTTTTTTAAATTTATTATAATTTTTTTTATAACAATATTTTTATTCAAGTTTAATATATTTTTAATTTTTTTTTTTTTTAATTTATATTAATATAAAAATTTTGATTTTGAGATATATTTTTGAAAACATTTCATATATTATGTATTATATATATCTATAAATATATATATATATATATATATAAATGTTTAATGATATAAAAAAAAAAAACAAAAGAAATCATAACATTTAATAATAATTAAGAAAATAGTAGTATTAAAGAAACATTCGAAAAAAAAAAAAAAAAAAAATCGAAAAATTTATTGAATAACATTTGTTAATGTAATTTGTCGCGCCCTCTTTGATTCTTCCTCGCTGATTTTCTGTTCAATTAAAGTTTGTGCTCTTAAAATAGCACTTGGTTGACCAGTTATAGTTACAATACGATTTCTAGTGCCAGGAGCAAATACACCTTTTTTAGAAATTTGTATAATAGCGCCAGACATATGTTGTATTTCAACTAAACTACGACCACTAGGACCTGCAATTTTATTGAGTTTTGTTTTTGTTTGTATTTTAGTAAAAAAATATTTTATGCGATTAGATGATTTTTTATTTTTTTTTTTAAATAAACCCTTAAGGGCTTGTTATTAAAAACAAACAAATTGCCAAATTAAGAGAACATACATAATAATAATAATCAATATATGTATATATTTAATAATAATAATTTTTTTTGTTTTATAAAATTTTATGACCAATCAAGGAGTTGATATAATGTTTTATAATATATAATTGATAAAGAAGCTGAATTTTTTTTTTTGAATTATTATAATAAGTTACAGATTGGAAAAAAAAAAATGCAAATGTATGTAACCAATAAAAGAAATATTTAAAATACAAGAGTGACTATTGACGAAATAAATGTTTTCTTAATTTGGCCAAATTTCAATAATTTCATTGAATGAAAATTTTGACTATTAATTTTTTTTTTTTTTTTTTTTAGTTTTGAATAATGTGCCAATATATAGAAAGCTAAGAAAACGTTATTATTATCAAGAAAAAATTTAATTATTGCAATAAATATTTATCTTTCTACAAATTTTATTCACAAATATTTTTAACGATTTATTTGTTTTCTTATGAATTATAAACGTTAGTGAAATTGATTTTATCATCATATTTTATTATAAATAATTGGTATAATATTAATATTTGACAGGACAAAAATCCATGAAGTAATATTACCATTTTTATAGGTGAATTATTTTTTTTTTTTTTTTTTGGTATAAATATAGTTCTCTTTATTAATGACGATGAATATGAAACGTTAAAATTATATAAAATTTATGTCATTTATGTCTCTGGAATGTCGAAAATTCAGAAGGACTGTTTTTTTTTTTTTTTTTTTTCGATAACGCATTGCATTTTCAACTTATTGGCGATTATTTGCTTATATTTATTTTCTTATTTGAGGTATTAATATTAAATTCATTATCTAGAAAAAAAAATACACTTTTTGTCGTAGTTCTGTTTTATGAAAAAAAATAAAATGTTAAAAATTATAATATTTACATAATTTACTACACAAGTATTATGTATTTAATTGTATTTTTTTTGATAGTATGATTTCTATTATTTACCAATAAATATCAATATCAATTAAAAACATATTTATTTTATTTAGAAGTGTATAAAAAGCTTGAGAACTACTGATGTTAAACTTTAATACCAAGTTATAAAAATTTTTGTTTTAAATACTGCTCTTTGAAGACTAATCAGCCTTTTGCTGTCTTGTATATTTTAAACAATGAGATTACCCGTAAAAAGCAAGAATATGAATATTGAATTCACATGTAATTTTTAGTAAATGTTTGATGAAGATGTTATGCTGACCTGTTTTGACTGATTAAATAAAATGATTTTAATGAATATTATGTATATTCTTTTTTTTTTTTAATTTTAAACAAAGTTTAATAAAATTACTTGAAATCAGTTTCCTATCTTCACAGAAAATGATAGCTGAACAAACAAACAAAAAATCTGATAGCTTAGTTGTCGATTGAGTAGTAACAACATATTTGCTCTGTTTGGAACTGATCAGAGCTAGTCGAAAACAATATAATATATATTTCTAGTTTAGTATGCGAACAAGATGTAAAAAGATAAATATTTTTAATTCTTTCACTTTTCTTAGTTTCAAAAAAATTTTAATTTTTTTAAATACAATTTAAATTAATAATAAATTTATTTTTATTTCAAGAAATTTTGAAACCATATTCCATATTTTTATTCCTAAAATCGATCAATATTAAAAAAAAAATAAAATTTTAATTAAACCTATTATTTACAAATAATCTAAAATTAAAAATCTTATTAGGAAAAAAAAAAAAAAAAGAAATAAAATAAAACGACTAAACAATTACAGGACAATTTAAAAAAAATTAATCCTTGCTAACAAAACCATTAAAATGGAAATCCCTTAACAAAATTTGTACAAAAAAAAATAAAATAAAGAAAACTTCAACTACATTGAATATAAAAATGAAAAGTGAAAATAAAAATAATTTGAAAATTAAAATATTTTTTTTTTTCAGATAGTTTAGAGACTTAAGATATTTTTTCACAAGGATATTAAGTTAAGTTAAGATAAACTGAAAAATTTTGGGAATTCAAGATAGGAAAATTGGAACTTTTGTGCTTGATTTTTAAATAGAAAACTAGAATGAAAAAAACACTTGATGGTTACATTTGAGCTCGTGGAATTGGACGTTATTATTATCAACATCTTTCTTCTGTTTCAAGTTATTCCAAGTTATATAATCCTAAAGTAAGAAAACGGCAATAGTGTATTTAAATCTTAATATTCCAATAAATAATTTCTAATTTTAGCTGGTCACTTAATATCCTTTTTGAATTATTTAATTATTTATTTTTTTTTGAAAAAGAAACCCATAAGTTAATTAAAAAATATTTAAAGTAAATAAGAAAAAAATGATTAGGCAAAGGATAACGAAAATAATGAATGAATTTCCGTGAATCGAAACAAAAAGCGTGAAAATGTTTACAATATTGAAATGTTTGCGAAAAAGTCAAAAATAAAGATTAAATCATAAGAGAAAGGTAGTTAAAATTATAAGAATTAAAAAATAAAATAATAAAACATTCTTTTATTTTTGCAATCAAAATACTATATATATTTAATTTATTATTACTTTGTAAGATTTGCATTAAATATATATATTTTATTTGTTTTTAATCAATTACTTTATTTAATTTGTGTATGTATAGATTTAAAAAATTTTTTTTTAATTTTTAGTATTGATAGTAATAACTTGAGGGCGTACCTAAAATAGCGCCTACGATCATCTCGTTTATTTCGAGACTTTTTGATGAATCCTTAGCTCCTAAATCGCCAGGAGTCGGACTTTTGCTCAAACAGCTCAACTGTTGTTGGGCAGCATTAATTTGTTGAGCTGCTGCAGCAGCAGCTGCTGCAACAGCTTGATGTTGAGCTTGTTGTTGCACTGTCGCCCCACCACCTGCACCACCACTAGCAGCCTGAGTAGTGTGTAATCCAAAACTATTATTATTGGTTTGATGTAATGAAATGGGTGTCACAGCCTGTGATCCTTGGTTATGTTGTCCGAATTGATTTGAAAATGCTGTCACAGCTTCTAACGTTGAGCGTTGTTGATTAGCAACGGCCGCAGCAGCAGCGGCTTGACCCAAATATTGTTCCAAATTGACTTGTCCTAAGGCCGTATTAAATACACTATTTGCCGCAGCGGCTGTTGATTGATCTAAAGCCGAAACGCCCAAATAACTAACTGGAGTTGTGTGGGCACCATTTGTAGTTGCATGTGGTAAACCAACACCTACACCCAAAACACCGTATTTAGCTAATACACCTAATGCAGCACAAACTTCTGTCGTAACACTTTCTGAATAACCTGAAGCTCTCATAGCAACCTAAAAAATTTTGAAACATGAATTTGGTAAATTGAAAAAAAAGAAGATAAATATGGGATCGACTTATTTAAAAAAAAATAAAAAAAACCTTTTGTAATGCTTAAACGAAATATTGTAAGGGAGATATTGTGGGAAAATAAAATTTGAATCTGAATTTCAGTAGTAGTTTCCTCATAATAACAATAATAATGTTCTATGATGACGAAGTTTTTCTTTTGACCGAAATGAGAATTTGTGTTACCTTGATATGATCTAGTAATTGTGTAGCAACTGCAGGATTAGGTGATGGATTTGGTGCACCCAAATTTAATGATAAATTAATTCCAGTACCATTGACTAGTAAACCAGCAGCTGCGGCAGCAGCAGCTGCTGCGCCACCAACACTTGTACTCAATGCTGAATTTAAAGATGCCGTGCTTGAGCTAATTGCATTTTGATTTGTTGCATATGGTGAACCCGTTGGATTATAATTAGCAACTGGACCATTTACATCAGCATATGATACATTTAGGCACGTACCTGATTGTGGATCTTCAACAATTTTTGATATAATCATTTTACAAGCAGTTTTATTATTTTCTTTTTCACCAATAATTGTTATACAGCGTTCTTGTAACGTTATATCCTTGGGTTTTTGTGATATTTGTACATAGGAACCACTTTCTTCTTTAATTTGTTTAATATAGGCACCAGCTTTACCAATTATCATACCGGCTGTTGAATTCGGTACTAAAACTTTTACTTGTTTATCACGTTCTTGTGCTTGCTTAGCCTCAGCATCTGTTAATTTTTGTGTTAAATCAGGTTTTTCACGAATTTTATCCATTATGAAATCTACAACAGTCATTATTGCTTCGACCGAACCAGTTATCAAACAAACGCGCTCTGATGTACCTGAGAAGTTTTATCGAAAACAAAAAATGAAATTAATGAATTAGAGATTTTAGCTAAGGGACGAAAAATTATTAAAAATTTATTTGATTCTTTGATAATAAATATATAATTAACATTCTTATTTTTTAGATATTTAATAACTTACCGGGATAAAAATCATGTGATTTTGACATCTTAACCCTAGCTCCAGTATCTCTTTGTAATGCTGCAATCGTTTCACCGCCTTTACCAATAATAGCACCTGCAGCCACAGCTGGAACAAGTGTTTTGAAATGATACGTTGCATCTCCACCTGAAATGTAACAAAAATAGAAAAATGTTAATAAAAAAATCAGTATTTTTCATCTTATTATTAATTTTTCGAAATTGATTATTTCTTCCAAATAAATTTCAAAAAAATTCGTAATCAACAATAAAACAAACATAATTAATTTTTACATTTTTTATTTTCAGCACTTTTTAATCCTTCCATTGGAAAGTCAATTAAATAAGCACATAGTTATTTATGTATATCTGATAAATTATTGAAATAAAAATAAAAAAAAATATTTATATATCTACTTACAATAAAAATGATAGATCTTAAATTTTTTTTTCGTATAACATTAAATTTGAAAAAAAAAGATAGAAAAAACTAATCTCTAATGGGGATAAACCTAATAAATTTTATTTAAAATATTTAGGAGCCAAGATATGATAATAAAAACATGTTTTTTTTGAAGTTTTTACATCAATTTTCGGTTGAAGAAATTTTCTAATTTATTTTGGTTGTGATCCAAATAATTTTCTTTTTGATATTTTTTTGCAGGAAGAAAGGAAAAAAAAAATTTTTAGTTCCTTTTTTTTTTTTCAACCCATTTTAATAATTTATGGTCAAAGAATTTTAATGATTTTCTTTAAATAATATTATATTTAAAAAGTCAAAATTAAAGTTCAAATAAATATTTTCATTTAATTACATTTGAAAATTAAAATTAATTAAAAGTTTTTCTTTTTATCAAAACAAAATTAACATGATTTAATTTTAAAAAATATATATTTATAACATAAAGGTAACTTCATAATGTTTTGAATGTACCTTTATTCTTTTAGTATTAAACAAAAAAGAAAAGTGCTTCTAGTTATATTTAAATTAAATAAAGAAATATCTCAAGAGAATTCTAGTTTTTTAGAGCATTATATCTCATAACATTTTTTAAAATTATTTGTACTGTAAATGTGCGAGTACATATTGTATACTTGTAAATTATAAACTGGATAGTACTCACACAGAAAAATAAACATATCGCATCGTGTAGAATTATTAGATTAGTTACTAAGTTTAAATAGTGCAAAATTTTTTTGAAAACATAATGCACACATACTGTTCTACAAAGGGCAGATATAAGTTTGAAAAAGCAGTCCATAAATTTTGAACGGTTTTTCTAATTTAAGAATTCTTTAGCTTGTAGGAATCAGGTATAACCAAGGTCTCTAGGAAATTAAAAACTATTGATGTCAAAAAATTACATAATAATTATTAAGTTGAGAAGAAGCTGTGATTAAAAGAAAGAGGACAATATTTGTTTAATTCAATTAACATTGTACCCACATTCAGTTGGTATGTGAGTCAACAAAAAAAATATTATAAATTAATTTTCATAATACTTTTAGGAAAACCTTTCGAGGGTTTTTTTTTTTTGCAGTAAATGGTTAAATAAATAATTTAAATTGAAAGCTCCTTTGAAATAACATTTTCAAATTAAATTGAATATATTTTTTTTAAAAATAAATTTTATGTATTATGTAGAATTATACATGTACGTATGAATATTATTACATAAATTTGAAATGTCATTTTAATAATGTGAAAATGTGTGTCATATGCTCATTAGAGATAATCAAATTTGATATTTGAATGAATGGTCATTTGTGGGCTTTTGCATAAATATATCTAAATAAAATAATGTGTTAGTGCAATAAAACGAATTAGACATTAATTTAATGCATATATATGCACGTTAATCTACATAATCATTTAAATGCGTCATTAAAATAGTGTCATTGCCGTAGTATTATCTATTTTGATGTAATTTAAAAATTTTCTGATATATTTCAGGTTTTTTACACATGAATAGTTTTTTTGTAATAGGTATATGAAAATATATATATTTAATATTATATGTATATTTATAAAGACATAATACAAGAAAAAAATATGTTAATTTTTTTTTGAAGATCAATGATTAATAGTTTTTTTTTCTTATGATTTTTTCCGATATTTAGTTTAAATTTTCAGGCCAAGGTGAAACGAAATTTTACCTTCTTTCGTTTTATGTCATATTAAAAATTTCGTCGTTTATTTAAGTATCTAGTTCATACATATAGTTATAGCGGTTGGTGGCTTTAATATTTAAAAATTAGAAATGTATATTTATATGAATGAGGAAATCTAATTCAAATTTCATTTATCGTAAAATATTTGTGCTGCTGGATTTTATGCACAACATGGCTCAATACTTGATCCAATCTTTATTATAATAATTTCTTTATTTGGTAACAGGGTATGGTTTTGCTCAATGAATTGTAAAGATATTTATATTTAACATAAATTTGTTGAATTCTCATGGTGGGGGCAATTAATAGTATTTATTATTATTAAATAAATTTTTGGCAAATATATTTATTTTAATATTATAAAATTTCTTTGATGCCCACAATTTGTAATTAAAAAAAAAAAAAAAAATTAGACTTTTGGGACAATAATTTTTGTTGTTATTACAAATAAGATTTTGTCACCTGAATTAAAATTGTACATTATATAAATATAAAAATATTTTTGTGATTTCATCATTATAAGAATAAAGGTGATGATAAAATATTCTAGAAATAGATAAATTGCGTATAACTATTTATTTTGTAGTTTATTTTTACAAAAAAAAAAAAAAACATTTTTATTTTTAAAAATTATTATATTAAATTCCAAAAATTTAGTTTATTTTTTATTTTGTTTTGTACAACTTTAATTTACTGGTTATATTTTATTTCAAGTGCCTTAAAACAGAACAAAAAAAATTAATTTCATTAAAATCATTTAACTCCAAGGTGTTCAAATATTCTTAGCTTAGTTTTTGCATGGAAAAACTATATTTTCATATAAAATTGTTTCTGTTAAGCAGAATATTGGCCATCAATATTATTATTAGATTTTTCTGCAAGTGAGATTACGACTTTGGCAGCCTACATAATATATACTTGCACTCAACACCGTACATTTTACGATATTACAATTTTAAATAAGAATTAGTTTAGTTTGTAAAATAATATTTAGTTTCTCGGAACAAATTCTACACTTATCAAAATATTAAAATAAAAAATATTATTCATTAAAAACTAGTTTGTTTCATTCAAATTCATTTAAAATCTTGTTTCTAAAATGAATTATTGGATTTTTTTTTTAATTTTTATTTTTAGATTTATTCAAATAGAAAACATAAAATGTTTATTCAAAATCATTCGTCGAATAAATTTACCAACCTTCTTTCATAACAAAAAGTAAAAAAAAAAAAAAAAAAAAATTTAAATATGTATATAAAATTGATTTAAATTATTAAAATTTTATTTTTGTTTTTGATATTTTGATTTTGGAATTGCGTGCAAATAAATTTTTCTTCTTATATATAAAAATTTTTCTATTAAACTAAAATTTTTTATGCACTTGAAATTTTCTTAGTAAAAAATGCACAAAAAAGTTAAAACAAACTGAATTATGAATTTTATTTATTTTATTTTTTTTTTTTTTCATTAAAAATTCTGTTTTGGAAAAAATAAGGCAATTTTTCTTTTTATAAAAAAAAAAAAAGAAGATACATATTTTTTTTTTATTTCTAATAACCATTTTATTTATTTTCTTATGGTAAAAAAAAAAAGAAAGAATTAATGTATTGATGGAATATGTATAGAGAAATTAAAATAAAAACCTATCTTTTTGATTTCATCATCGTATGTGTAAATAGTTTCTACGGATTCCTTTTGAGTACCACACCTTGTCAAAGAGAATATTTTAAAAATATAACTTTTTTTTTTATATATAATAAAAGGAATAAAAAAGAATAGAATATACTATAAGAAAAAATAATTAAGACAATTTTATTTGGTTTTTTTCAAAAAATTTTATTGTAAACGCAAAATAATAATTTTTGAAATTTTATAGAAGTATTTTAAATCGAAATCATCTGACTTCAATTAACATGCGTCAAAGATTGAGATGATACTTCATTTAAACACTTATCAGAACATTATATATTTAGTCGCGCATCGTCGATGATAAGATAATGTTTCTTTCTTAAATAATAAATGTTTTAAGTAAAATAGTTTTGGAAATTGGTCTAATTTCGAAATAAACGAAATAACACAAAAAAATATTTTAAAATTATTTGAGGAATAATCGAAGAAAACTGTAACTTTCAAAAGAAATTTTTAATACATTTATGGTTGTTTCATATAACTTCATGAGAGAAAATTGAGAATTGTGGATATTTAAAGTTTATGATTATGATTGTGATTTCTATTAAACTTGCGCTAATTCATTGAAAATGAAAGTAAAAATGAAATGTTAAAAAAAGGCATTTATTATAAATAAGATTTAGAAATAGTTAATGATTATTTATTTATTTATTTTTTTCAAATAATGTATAATGAATGAAGAATTTTCATATAAATATATGTATATATTTTTTTTATTTTTAAAATTTGATTCTGCATTCGACCTCGACCTTATATTTTAGTTTTTATTCAACATTTTAATGCAGAATACTTTTTTTTTTTGTTTCGTGTGGCTTAAATTGGGTTTCATTAATTTTTCTTTTTTAAGTATTTTATATAAAGTTTTTTGTCCGTAGAATTATTATACGGACAAGGTTTTACTATATAAATTTATATAAAATTATTAAGATTCCACAAAATTTTAATAGAGCAATAAAATAATTTTTGTGGGTTTGGAATTTTTTATTATTAATAAACAACTAAGCATAAATTTTACTTGAAACAATTCAAGGAAGTTCTATAAGTTTATAAAAATAAAAATTTCAGCGTCAACTTATTTGTTCTTTGATAACGAGTAAAAAAAAATATTGTACCAAAAGACTAGGTGGAATAATTTTTATATATACTTTAAAAATTATGGATTTAATATTGGTGAAGGTTCAATTTTGATTAAATATATGCATTAGTTCAAAGAAACTCGTTTACAGTCCTTCCTTAAATTATACTTTAAGTTCGAAGTTAAAGTCCAAAAACACTGAAATTTCACATTGAACATTCAATTTACCTGTTATTATAAGAAAAAAATACATAATATTTGAATAATATAATAAATAGAATTTTGAGTTCACATATTTTATTAAGTTCGTCTATCATCAATAAAAATATTTTTATTGTCAATAAAAAATAACATACATAATTTGTGTTATGACTACCAACGGGCCGGCCGGTTAAATCATTTAAAATCAGCTGTTTTAATATTAAATTTATTATCAATCTAGTTTATTGGTAATTGATACCATATGATTGTATTTATTATCTTATATTAGATTTTATATACATAATCGTTTTCACAAAAAAAAAACAATATTGATTGAAAGAAAAAAACAAGAAAATTTCCACTTTATGGACATTCAATTTATAATTTTTTTTTTTTTAATAAAAAAAAATTAGATTAATATCATAATGCAATCATTCAATTATAATTTTTATGTCTGAAAGGTCAAGCCTTGATAAATTTGCTCTAATTTCATTTTACCTATAATATTAAAATAGTTGAGTGCATGCAGTTTTATATTATGTACATATGGACAGTTTTATTTTTACATTATAGAAAGTATCGATTTCTAATTTAAGATACCTACATAGGTTTTTTTTTATTTGCATAGGCATAAAAATATATAATAAAAATATTTGTTTTGTTGCAGCAACTTTCATTAACTTAAACTATCAAGAACGAAATAATATCAGAGTTTCGGTAAAATATAAATTTCAAGTTACCATTGAGAAAAGTTTAAACAAACGATCATTACTAACTTGTGCGAAAAATATCGAAAATTCCAACTGATCATAGAAAGTCTCTCAAGGTACGGAACACAGAAAGCGTTAGATATTCATGCTGCTACGGTGAGCCATACTGTAAACTTCCTTCAACACAAATACACAGATAATTGGGAAAACTATTATTGAGAATTAAATTAAAATTAAATTCTCTCTTCTTTTTTCTCCTCATACCGACTTACCCGTGAAAAACTGGGAAACTCTATACATAAAAATAATATTTTGAATTGAAAACATTGGTTGCGCCGGAATCGACTAGTACTTTCATAAAATTTTATGTTTAATTCATTTTTAAAATTGAATTTTATGTTGTAATTTTGGAATATTGAACTAAATACCTTGTCGAAGTATGTATACAAACATATTTTTTAATAATATTCAGTAAGCTTTATAAATGATAACATATAAAATGTCTAAGGATTATCTACAACTTCACGGAAAAAAATGGCTAATTCTTAGAAAATTTTGTATTGAATTAAAAGAAAAATTGGATTATTTGTGAACCCATCCGACATTCGTCTGAAAATCAGACAATAATTTTCTGAATTTATCTGAGTTAAATTATTTTCTCAATTTTAGGATATTTGTGGATCGAATGTAGGAAAATTCAGTAAAAAAATATAAAATATAAATCTCTATCTTTCATGAAATTTACCAAATAAAACTGCATTTCAGGAATTCTAATCCTTTAATTCGAATTTAGGATTACCTAATTTTGAAGAATTTAACGATAATATCTTTTACTATAAACATTATGTATTATGAACATAATATGGTAGATTATGTTAGATTACACGTATTATTTGGAGGAAAATTTCTTAGAAAATTTTAAAATTCTTGCTACAAGTTAGAAAATTCGTTTAAAAATAGAAATGGGGATTTCTGACTATCGGCACGTGCTCCTTGAGTTTTCAAAGCTTCATTGAAGGAAATAATCCTGATAATTAGAATAATTTTCTTATTAAATTAAATAAAAAGAAGAATTCCTAGTTTTCTGAAATCCCTATCTGAACTTAAAATATTTTTTTTTATTACACTAAAAGTTTCCCTGACATTTAGAATAATTTTCCGACAATTGATTAAAATTTGTATTAAAGCACAAGAAAGGCAGAATTCTTTTTCAGAAAAAGGTTTTCTTAATTTTAGAACAACTATTTTTTTCCGTGTACATCAAAGAATATTATGTTTACATTTCCACATTATATTACGCCTGGTGGAATTTGCAAAATTGTGCCTACTGTTTTTCATACACATGATTTTATTTATTTAATTTTATATTTACTTTTATTATATAACGTACGTATTTTATTACAATTGTATTTATATCCCTTTTTTAAGTTATACTCTGTTTACATCGAAAGTATCATATTTTCTTTATAGATTATTTTAAGGAAATATAATATTCTTAAGATCTTAACTTTACGAACAATAATATTAATAATAATAATAATAATAATAATTTTATTTTAATAAATATTTGGTATATTAGAATAAATTAGTTTAGAAGATATAGAAAGAAAGTTTATGATAAATAATGTTTTAATTTCATTTTCATTTTCAGTTTTATGATATTTAGTTTGTTTTTTCATAATATAAATTTAAGTAAATTGTGCTTATTTTTGTAATTTGAATTTGATTATGGTTAGAAATGAAATTCACACATTTTCAAACCAAATAATAAATTTAGTCATCCATCACACAGTTTTCTAAATGAAGTCAAAAGAAGTTGTAGGATTTATCGTTATTACATTATTCGCATATAAATAAATAGGAACTTACAGTATCTACAAAAACATTTCCTTTCTTAGCATTTAAAGACAGGACAAAAAAAAGTTAATAAAAACATATTTTTAAATTTATTAGCATTTTGAATTCGATAATAATTTACTACAAACATAAATGTATTATGAACATAATATGGTAGAATTGTGTTAGATTACACATATTTAGGATAAAGTTTTACAAATTCTTCTCCAAATATGATTATTAAATACAAAGATTTAATCAGATTAAAAATTTTTGATTTTCAAATTTCGAAACAATGAGCATGAATGGTATTATGATAATGAATAAGATCTATCATTATTTAGTTTGCTGTATTTTAATAAAATTATTATGCTAGTATTTCATACTTAATATTTTCTACAAATTTTTAAGATCCGTAGACATTGTCCTTTGTAAATTTTCATCTCGTTTGCGCTAAATTTAAATTTAAAGTGCCTACCTACATATGAAACGGGAAACAAAGGTAAATAAGAAGTTCTGAAGACCTTAATAATAAATATATTTATATTTATATGGTAGTTAGTTCTCTATCTAAAATAATTTTATTTTTAGCAAAAAACTTGAACTCAAGTTTCTCATGTGTTTTTAATTGTTCTAGAACTTAATTTTTATTATCTTTCTCGTTCCATTAATAATAATTTTGGTAAGTATGGCTAAATTTTATTTAAATACGTTATTTAATTAAGAATATAGTTTTCTTTAGAGAATTAATTGGAAATCTGAATATTATAAAATTGTACATTGTAATCACTTCTATTTAAATAGTTTATAAAGTAATCAAATTATTATCTTAAATTTCAAAAAGCTGTCTCAATGTTTGCATTTTATTTTAAGTTGAATTTTTTCCATCTAATTTTCACAATAATTTATCGATTTAATATTCCAAATGAAATTTCGTTTTTGTGTGTGAGTCCAAATATAGAAACTACATAAATAATGTATATCCAAATGTTATAGTTTTTTTTGTATAAAATTCAATTACTGAGTATAATGCTTTGAGTTATAAATACGTTATGAAATTTTTATAAAAATTGTCTTACAGAGTCAAAAAAAATATTATGGATGAACAAAAATGCAGAAAATTCGGTGCCACATTTTTAATTTGAACTCGAGAAAAAAAAATAATCAAGGCGAGGATTTAGAAGGAAAATATACGGAGACTAATTTCACTGCTTGACTTGTATCATGTTAAAATTAAAAACTAATTTAAAATGAGTGGGAAATGCGTTTCAATTCCCAATCTAAATATGTTTCCAATGAGATTAAAATAAGCCTTTATCAAATTATGATCCTTTTAATTCTTGAAACGTGCTGGATGGTGGACAAGAAAACACTTGTACCAGGATATTAAAAATAATGTATACAGACATTTAGTTTAAGTGAACAATAAACAAACACAATAAAAGTAAAAGCAAGTATAGCTTACATGCGACAGCACATTGACATTGCCACTACCCAATATTAAATAATTATTTGTATATTATATAATGCTTATTACTGGTACTCTCATATATCGAACTTTTACTTATATCATTTCGTTCATTTTGTTCTAAACATAAATAAAATCCGATTTTTAGAATCTCATAGAATATAGAATAATACAGTATTTAAAAAACTTTTCAAATAGCAAATATATTTTTTTTCTCCTGGACATGGTACACTAAAACATAATTAATAATGTGATTTTCTTTAAATATGTATATGTAATATATACGCATACATGAATATTTTATTGTTACTGCAGCTTGCCTTGATGTATCATGGAATTTTATAAGGATAAAGGTTTAAATTTAAATTATATTTATTTGAATTTAAATGTTAATTTATAGTTCTTATTCTATGATCATATAAATATATGTATAACTGACCTAAATTACTTTTATTGTATACAAAAAAAGTAGGGTAAAAAGAATTTAACTTTTTAAAAAGTAAAAATGTAATAAAGTTTAACATTCTTAGAAAGCTAAAATCATATATATATATATATTTTTATATAAGTAAGTATATATAGTACATAATTAACATAGAAAAGATGTAAAGCAATCTTTATAGGATTTAAAAATCTAGTTTTTTTTAGCTACACTCATGAATAAATAAACAATTTTCAGATTCATTTGGGAATTTCTATTATTGTTCTTACATTTTGTTTTTATATTACAATGCATTTTAAATGCCACCTGGCAAAAGTTTAAAAAATGTTTGAATTGTTCTGCATTGGTTTTCTAATATCCGTCGATATTTTACAGACAACGTTTATTAAAAGTTAAAATCTGTGTTATATTTTTTGTTTAATGTTTTAGTTATAACTACTTGAACTTAGGTAAAATTTGATCAAAAATATTGGTTTGAAAATTTTTTTTTTCATCTTCAACTGAATGTGTTTCGTCCTTGAGGCCGAGATATAAACTCATCAGAATCAGATTTCTCAACCTCAATGTCTGGGTTACACCAAACACATATCTAAACAAAACCGTCTACTTTAAAAGATGTTCTTAAATTCATGTGCGAAAATGATTGGTATACGGAGATTGCTCCTGAATATTTGTGCTACAAAAAATTACTCATGACCATCCCATGATAATCTTCCATTCACGAGAGAAGCTTTTCTATTCTGCGACCTGTCAAAAATTACTTGCGCTCGGCAATGAAAATAGAAATAAATAAAATGAGCGAGCTGACGTTCTTTTTTGACGGGTTTCTATCATTTACTCGCAAATTTTCGAGTACGGGATATTTCTAATTATTTTATTTGATATAAAATAAATAATGAAACTCATTTTTGTAATTCTATTACACTTTTCCAAAGGTATTTCCATTTATAATAACTATATATTTTAAAAATTAATTTAATTTAATTTTCAACTTGTACAAGGAGAATGTATACTTGAGTTAATAATTGTTTTAAGTTTTTTTTTTTTTTTTTCAAGTTATCTGAGCGCATATAAAAATGTTAAAGGTATTATGTTTGTGAAAAATTGCATTACAAAAAAAAAGGAAAAAGAATGAAAAGAAAATTCATATTATGACGTTTATATGTAGGTGAAAAAAAAAAAAAATTGAAATGCAAAATTTTTTTTTTTAGGTACAATAAGGGGTTTCTCTAAAACTAAATAGTACTGCAGAAAAATATTTAAAAAAAAAAACATTAAAAAATAAGGAAAAATTATATTGTATGGAACATGAAAATGGTGTATGATTTTTCTTTAAACTTCAAAATAGGGAAAAAAGCTTATTTAAAATTTTATATTTTTTATATTGGGTAGAAAAAGCAATTTTGCTAAAAGCATTATTTTCATCTTTTTCGTGTAAGGGTCTCTTCTGTTATGATTTGAAATAAAAAAAAAAAATAAATTTAAAGCTTTTTTAAATAAATGATTGGTATAAAATTTTAATTCCTTAAGATATATAATTTAATTTATTTTAAAAACATATGTTTTTCTTTTTTTTTATTGAGAAAAATATAGAAGCAAAAGAAATATGCAAAGAAAAATATCTGTGAAACATTATTTCGTAGCTAAGTTTTCCAATGGAACGCACAATAAAAAACGAAAAAACAAATTAAAATAAAATCCTATAGATTCTTTAACAAATTACCAAATGCTTTCAGAAGCTGCAGGCATAAATTTTGAACACATTTTTGAAATCTAAACTTATGTTTTGATAATAATTTTATTTCCATCAACCTATATATATAAATTAACCTAAAATAATAATGGAAAAACTATTTTAATTGCGTAAAACAAAAATTGCACATATATTAAACTACTTATATGTTATGTATATATGAATGTATTTACAATTTGTCAAATATTATTATTAAAAAAAAAAAGAAAAAAGGAATCATGACAACCTATTTTTCATTTTCATCAACATCTATTATGCCAATTTCCCACAAGTACAACTCTTTTCATTAATTTGAATTATGAAAAAGTATGTGTATAAAAAAAACTGTATACCAGAATAATATCGTACTGTTTTCCTCATCTATTGTACCATGCAAAAAATAGCTCTTTTTAATTTATCCTAACATAAAAAACAGCTTTTCTATTTTTTTCTTTACTTAGTTTGAAATCAAAACATCAAACAGAGTTAGTGGAAATTTTTTTTTTTTTTTTATAAATTTCATAAAATGAAAGTGTCTACTTCTATCTTGTACATTATTTATACTACATACATAAAAAAGGGAAAATCAAAAAAAGTTAAAATTAATATAGTTCGGGCTTAATGTCTAGAATACTTTAAAAAACTAAAATTTATAACTTTTAATATAAACAATATCAACGAAATAATTTCATTTCATTCATGGAATGCGTTTTTCACTTGAGAAAATAAAAAATTTTATCGTTAAAATTTACCCTAATAAAAGTATTGACTTTTTAATTCATCTTGTTTATTATGTACACACAAAAATAGTTTGTGCCAATTTATTTAATTTTTGTTATTCCAGTTAAAAAAAAAAAAAACCAACCGGGCTGGAAGAAGCAAAAAAAAATTTATATTTTTTTTTCTTCTTCTATGCAATTAAATCCATTGAAACATTTAAGTACACATAAAAGCTATTAAAAGTTTATATATGTTAATAGTTTTTGCAGGCAGGATAATTTTATTTATTGTCGCTTTTCTCTTTACTATTTATGTTGTTTCATTTATTGTGTCATGGTCATTTTAATTAACATACATACATAGAAACATATAAATTTTAAGATACATTTTTATAATCTCAATTTGTTTTGGACTCAGTTTTTATATTATATTTATAATATACACAGAACATTCATAAACATAATTCTAATAATGAAATAAAATTATTTTTTACATACATTATCTAGTATATATGGTTTTCTATAACTAGCTTTCTTTAACTGATCTCCTTGAAGTGCGTAGTGTCAAAGCAGTTTGTTATGCGTAATATAAGCCGAAATTAATGGTATAAAATAATATTGCTTTTTTATTTGACAAACTGCTCCATTTCTACTCAACGATAAGCTTATAATTTTCTTTCCTATATTGTTGCAGACATGTACTAGAATTAATAGTTTTTATCATCGAAATATTGTTTAGCTCAAATGTATGCTATTATATGAACATTGTACATTATGTATGTTATTTTTTGTAAATATAATAACACTTTGTGGTTCAATATTCAAAGTTGAAATTGATACGAAAAGTTTCAGATTATCATATTAAAAAAATTCTCAAAATATTTTTTATCTTTTAGCCCATATTTACCTGCAAAAAAAAATGTAAACGTATTTTACTTACATACAACACATACATGTAGATACATTATATGTAAAAAAAATTAGCTCATTGAATTGTGAAAATGTGATAGGAATATTTCAATTAGTTTTTATACATAAGGTATATGTAAAAAGTGAATAATATGGACCAAAATAAAAATATTCTATAATTGTATACTATACCATTGAGTTTTACGGCCGAGAGCTTTTTATAAAGATAGATTAAATTTTCCCAGTATCATGAAAAATCTTTATAATTCTATCATCTATGATTTTGTAAGTATGTATAGTTAATACTCAAAATTAAAATAAATCTTCTAATGGTCTAAAAAATAGAGGGGATAAAAAAATTTATATTGTACTTAGTGCCGGATGTCGTCACTTATAATATTGCTATATTAAGTCATTAGAAAAGGTTATAAGGCTTCATTTTGTTGGGAAGAATTCTGAAAGTTTTACCGACGACTTTATATACTTTATTAATCATTTGAAAAAAATTTAAAAAGTTTGGACATCAATTTTGTGTAAAGTAGAGTATTTTCGATATTCAATTTTTTAGCTTAAAATCATAATATATATACATATATTGAGACAATATGATCATCATATTAATCGTTACAAAAGTTATAAGATTTTTTTTGTTAAAAAACAGAGAAAAATAAATTAAAACCCAAAATCACTAATTTGTTAAAATTATATTTTAAGATTTTTTCTTCAAGTTTTGTTTTTATTATCCTTAAAGTTTATGCCAGAAATTTTTTTTCAGATAGTGATCTTCTATTTCAGTTACCAAAAAAAAAAAAAAATTCTTCCTAAGTATAATAATCACGCAAAGCAAACAAAAAGATATTTTCAAATATTTTCCAAAAATTGTTTTTTTTATTGCTGCACCAAATCCCTTTAATTTCGGCAAAGATTCAAAATGTATATATAATATGTCTAATTTTCTCTGTGCTAATAAGGAAGGGACAGTAAACTTTAATGTTTGTGTTCTAGCAACTGGATGAAAAAACAATTAGTAAAAATATAAAAATCACCATTTATCATCTAACATTTGACTACTTACGAGGATTAGGATAAATAAAACAAATACATAGTTTTCTATTAGTTTATACAGAATGAGTTTATACAGAATGAGTAAATATAATATACACTTTAAATCTCTTGAGTAACTTAGTGTTGGATACATTTGACTTTAAAAGGAGAATGAATTTTATACCAAAATATAAATATAACTATAATTCTTTAATTAAATTAGTTTTATTATCAAAATAAGCAAATCTATTTTTATTAATAACTTAGTTAGAAAATTCATATATGTCCTTTAATAACCTCTTTTTAAATTGAGAAAAATCTATTCTATTTTCAGATTTTCTTTTATTATATTATGAAAAAGACATTATTTCCTTTTTTTCCTCAAACATCTTTCTTTTATTATTCTAACAAAAAGAAAAGAAAAAAGAAGCCAATAGTAAAAATAAACTCAAGTTTTTTTTTTTTATATAAATATTCTTAAAGGTGAAGTTTTTATGTCAAAAAGCCTTCCAAAAATGTATTTTGTGTTCGAAAAAAATAAAATAAATAAAAAAAGGAACAAAATGCAGAAAAATAAAAATGTGTTACGTGGGATATCTTAAGATTATATGATTTTTTTTTTTTTTAATGCATAAAAGAAAGAAAAACTTTCTCGAGAAGGAAAAACAAAACTGCTATGTCTTGTAGACATGAATTCTGTGATTTCGTATTTTTTTATTTATTATTTTACATAAGAAAAGAATTATATAAATGTATATATAACGTTGATACATACTTTTAAATATAATGTTGTAGTTAGTACTGTGTACACTCACATAGAAAAAAAATAATAAAATCTTAAAATTTCTGATCTAGATTTTTGGTGCACAACATATTTTTTGACATTGTAAAAAAAAAAAAAAAATTTTTTTTTTAACATGAAAATGTTGAAATAAAACAGAAAAAACAAACAAAAAAAAAAATTTAAATTAAGACATATTTTTATACTTTTTAAGGATATATAAATTCTTTTTTTTGCTACTCTTAAAATTTCATTTCTATTATTTCGTTTGAAATCAATTTTTTTTTTAGACGTAGGTACTAAGTATGTGCTTATTAAAATTGTAGGAATTCTCTTATTGCCCTAGATATAATTTTTTATATATTCACCCCATGTATCAATACAAATGAACCTTAATAATTGTGTTTCGTAAAATATGTAAACTTTGTTTTGCTTCAAAAGGTAGGTATACTATATTTTGAAGTTTTATATTTAAATAGAAATAACACTGGCTTGCTTTATCGTAACATTTGAATTGGAAAAAATTTCAAATGAACCACAGAAAAATATCATGAATTTAATCTGGTTTAACATGGGAAATTTATAAAATATACTCTCATTGGATTTTAAGAAAATGTAGAAATGCAGCATATTTTCTTTGGATAATGTTAAACAAAATGACTATATAGATAAAAACGATATTTAAATATGATATTTACATATACAATATTGTTTTATTTTATCTTTGGTGCTCCCCAACTTCATACATAAGTATTATATATATTTGTTGTGTACGAATTTCTTTATTTTTTAAAATAAAAACACAAAATTCATAATTTATTAACATTGTTCAAATACAAAAACAAAAAAAAAAAATGAAATCATCAAAATAAATTCTTAAACATTTTAGATTAAATTTATAAAATTTTTGATCAATTTATTAAAAATAATATACAAAAAAAAAATTTCAAAGATATAAATTTATTCTCCACGGGTGATAAATTCATTACCGCAATATGTTTTGCCAAACATACATTGTGTACACATAATAAAATTCTTAAAAAAAAGATATAAGTAGTGAAATGCTAAAGTATAAGTAAAAGAAACTTATTTATAAAAAGGAAATTTCACCTCAATGTCTGTACAATAAATTTATTGTAAATAAATGGATATAGAAATGTATATAAATATACATAATATATTGATATTTAATTGCCTGGTCGCTTCTTGTGCAATGAAAGAATTTATAAGGACTATTATTTATATGTTGTGTAGAAAAATCACTGCGAAAAATACTAAATAAATGGAAATAAAAAGTTTTAAAAAGCATTATAAATTTTCGATTATCGATAAAAACATCTTATCTGCATTAAAAATATAAACAAAAATCAGATTCAAAATGAATTCTGCATTTAAATATATAAATAAATTATTATCTTCCATTAATTTGCAATAGAGATTTTAATTTTATTTAGTCCGCACATAAATAAAGAATATTTTAGTAGTTAATTTGATAAAAAAAAAAAATGTACAAATTAATGTTTGCACTTGTGTAATGTACACTTTTATATAAGAAGGAGTATACTTTAAAAATGAAAAAATTGCAATAAATAAAAGTTTTTGAGGGCTGAAAGAACGTTTTTATAATTTAAGTTTAATATGGATAAACTAAAAATTCTAGTAATTTATGCTCATGTACGTACTGTTAAAATATATAATATAATAATTGTTTAAAAGATATGTATATTGAATGTTGTTCAATGACAAGATGTAAGTTATTTTTCAGAGAAGTTTTATCTTTTAGACCAGTTGAAATTTCCTGCTAATATTAAAATTCTATTTTCTAGTTAAGTTCAAGAAAAATATATATGTAACACACAAAATGTGTAAGGAGTAGTTCTGTTGCAATTTCTTTTTCAACTAATTTTAATTAAATTTATTCATATTTTAATTAAACTCATGTCTTAATACATAAGTAGAATAAGAATTTCAAATATTGTTACGTATGTATATATATTGTGTATTAAAGTGGCCAATTAGTGCCTAATGGCAAATACCGCAAAATTGTTTTTTATTTAAAAAAAATATAAATAAAACACACACATAAATTTCGTGAAAATTATTTGTTTTTTTTTGGGTAACATAAAATATTTTTAAATGTCGTATTATTTATTAAATAAATTAAGTATATAATATGTATAAATATAAAATGTATATGTACTTAATGTTTTTATGTTTTCCACTTGGTTTACTCAGATTTATTTTTTGTTTATATTTATTTATTTTACTCAGTAAAATATTAATTTATAAAACAAGAAGAAGAAAATGAATTACTGCCAAAAATTTTATAATTTTATTTTCTTTGTTTTCGTTTTGAAATTTTCTTTTTTTTTTTTCAGTATAATATAATTTGTTTTTCAGGTCAATATTACATGCAAATTTACTTTAGCTCCTTTCCCAAACATATTTTACAAATATATGTATTATTGCAAGGTTTCTGTTTGTTTTTCCAGAATGTAACACAAATTTTTAAAATTTTTTTATTTTTATTGGTTGAATTGTTTACAGAAACTTTCTTCCAAATAAAAAAAAAATTTTTTTTGATTTTCAGATCCTAATTTATGATTTATGTATTTACGTATTTATGTATATGATTTAATTCGGCTTATCCAAAAGTCTAGAACGAAACCTTCGAAGAAATATTTAGAAACTTATATCGTCATCAATGTTCCTGTAAGAAACCTTATATGCTTATTGAATTATGAATTAATTATATGACCAAAATGAAATGGAATAATTTCGGGAAATTTTTTATTATATCACACTTAAAAAAGTACCAATAAGCTGTTTATTTTTTTCCAATGAAATTCTTCCATGTTCGACATGACATTTACTATGAGTTATATGTATTAATGAAAGACCGGAAACATAAAGTAATTTAAAATTTATAAAAATATAATTATTATTATTAACATAATGTTTAATGCGTTGAATATAATTTTAAATTATTTATTTTTAATGTTTTCTGTGATAATTATATTAACATGTAATAAATATAGTAAAGTTGTAAAAGGCCATTGAACATTAAAACAAAACAATATTATTTTAGTCGAGTTTTTAATTCATTGTTGAAATATAAGACGAATATATAAGAAACATAATCTAATATAGAATAACTAAGACAAAGTTACTTTTGCACACTATACATTCATATATGAAAACACAGGAAAAAAAAACAGGTTGTTTTTAATTTTCAAAATAGAATCCAAAAAAGTTGTATATTGGAAATAAGAAAAGAAAAAAAAAACAAAATTAATATTATTTTCTTTATAGAAAATAAAAATAAAATTTTATTGAAATAGGTCACCATGGCATTAGAACGAAATTATTTTTTTCTTTTTATTTTTTACTTTTAAATGAAAAAATATTATTTTTGACTATACATATACTATGTAATACGGATTACATGTGACAGCTGGACTAAACTTATATTTGAATTGAAAATCTTTATTATATCTCTTTTTTTAACATTATTAAGTAGTTTGATTATTTATAGATTTTTTATTTATATTCAGAATTTTAGATAAAGCGAAAAAAATAAAAGTTAACCTTTAAAGTTTTAAATGATAGATTAAAATTTAATGAATAAATTCGATTTTATATTCAAAATAGTAGAAATATCAAAAACTTTTTACTAATACTTAAAATTGATATTTATGTTTCTATCTGTAAGGATAGTAAGAAAAAATATGAATTTTCAAGTTAAATAGAGATTGTTGATTAAGTTAATCTAAGTTACAAAAAATAGTTAAATCAAAATCTTAAAAGTCATGATCATTATTGAAATCAATGTATTTTCAAGAAAAGTTTAATATCTTTCTTGTTCCAAATAAAAATTGACCATCCAGCAACATATTTGTGAGGAAATCAATTATTTGAATTAATTTTTTTAATATAACTGAGAATTGTTTCGAGTAATTGTTGAAAACTAAATATGTGATCATCGAAAAATTTTTAATTTAAACGTTTTAATTTTTTTGACAAATAGAAATTTTCATAGAAATTAAAAATTGACAATACCGCAAACAAAAAGCTCACTTCAGCTAATCCATATAACTATAAACCACAACCAAAATAATACAAAAATAAGTGTAAGTGAAAATTTAAAAACATTTTTAAGTAAAATAAATGTATCTAAAAATAAATTTTAATTTTATTTAGTTTATTTTAAATTTAGACTCAATCGCATTATAGGTATGTATCATCAATCTAAATTTTTTGAGTAAATTTTACTTTTCCACGAATAGTATTAAAAATGAAAGTGAAAAAAAACAAATATATATATATAGTACCTATTTAAAAATAGAATGTCATTTGAAAAGAATTATTTATAATATTTGCGCAGTCAAAAATATATATTTTTTTTAAATTTATCCAAATTATCGTAAATTTTTTAAATGTTATAGTAGTTTTTCAAAATAAATGTTTAAAGACTAAAATTAACATTATTCTGGAAATTAGGAATTATACTCTATTCTTCTTTCTTGTATATTCTATTTATATTAGAAGTTTTTCAGGGACAGAATAGGAACTATTAACTGAAAACAAAGTGTATAAAAAAATTCTAGTATCGCCACCAATTTAAAAATATTACGTAAATAGTTAACATTACATAGTTTACGTGTATAATTTTATTTCTAATAAGATAAAATGTTCGCAAAAAAATAAAAACAAATTTGAAAACAATTAAGTAAATTTAAAAAATAATATATATATTAACAGATGTTGTCGTTTATTAATTCTTCATGTCAAAAGTGAAAAATAATAAACTTATAAATTGAAAGTGAAACAAATTTCATATGAATTGAATTTATTATTATTTCTTGATGAGGAATATATATGTATGTAAATACGTATATTATGTATATTAATATGTATAGGGGAGAATAAAATTAAGTTTTTTTTTTTCTTTTATATAAAATTCTAATTCTAAACAAATGAATGAATAATAATACATTCATTTGTTTTTTAAAATTCTAGATACATTTTAATAATAAACAGAAAACATGACTGGCAAACATACAAAAATAATAATAATCACTCACACAGTACAGTCTGGCTAAAATTTGCATAATATTCGTTTATGTTTTTTATGCTTTTTAAGCAAAAATTATGTGCAAGATAAATTTATATGAAAAATAAACTAGGTCAATATAAAATTTTTCTGTATACATACATCGTATATTAGACTGTTGTATCTATATATATATATACATAAATTATGCCGGTACTTGGTAAAGATGATATTAAAAAAGTAAAATTGTGTTACAGTAATTAGTAAATTTGATTTAGTGTAAGGTTATTAAATAAAAAGAAACAAAAAAAAAATAATTAGAATCTTGAAAGTTTTCATAACAAATAAGAAAATTTTTAATTTTTTTTTTCACAGATGCAAAAATTAAAGGATTTTAATTAAATCCAATTGAACGATCAAAAATTATTCAGTATTTATTAATTTAAAGCTCTTAACTATTTGAAAAGTTATGTAATTGTTACTTAAAGAAAGTTAATGTTTAATTATGAACTGAAATGAAATATAAAAAAATTCTTCAAATATTTATTTGATTCTCAACTTTATAAACAAGTTCTTTCATAAAATGGGTTTGAATGTTGACAGATTTAAAAATAGTAGAATATATTTTTAATTTCTATCATAATAACGGTGATAATTAGGTTTATGTGACAAAAGTTCTTATAAAAGAAAAAAAAAAATACTTAAGTGACATAAAAAGAAACATTTATTCTGTTCTGAATATTCTTTATTATTTGAAAATTGCATTTAAGATACCTATATATAACAACACCACATACTTATTATGTATATGTATTGTATATAAATATAAATAAAGAAAAAAATAGATTAAATAACTGAAAAGGCCAGATTTTCTTTTTTAAAAATTAGCACGTGACATCTAAATTGAAATGTACATATAATGTGGTCTAAGTTTTCCATATATACATATTATAAATTGAATATATTAACTACTTCTGTGTGATCGTATACTTATTTATAGCAAAAATTTAAATTATGCAATTTTTATGTTGTCATGGCAAGCAAAATGCAAAAAAAAAAAAACAAAAAAAAAAGAATACAGAATAAACAAAGAATAAATTAATTAATTAAATTTTTTATTATTATTTTTATTTTTTTTTATTTTGAGATTTTTATGTCCTCTGGCAATTGTGTAAAGTTTTTATGTAAAAAAGGGATTTAATTTTGACGTACATACAGTATGTATAATATTCTATTTTATCAGATAGTATACTACTGGCAACTAACATAAGTTGTTAATAAGGACTAAAATTAAAGTCAAAGAATTAGTTGATAATACGGTAATATATTATATGAGTTGACCGAATGACCTACTTTTGGAAAATTGAAAAAAAAAAAAAAATATAATAAATTGAATTTATTAATGAACAATTTAAATGCATTTTATCGACTTCAATATTCATTCTCCAAATCACCATATTTTATATTATAAGTTATCGTATTGTTCGTATTATAATTTTCTTTCTCATTTTCTTTTTCGCTGAAAAGTAGTTATTTATTAGAATTCCAAAAAGTTCAAATATTTATTGCCAATTTTTTTTTTTTAAGACAATTTAAACGTTATTATTGATTTTAAAAATAGTCATTTTAATTTAGTTTGACAAAGATAGAGATTTATTGAAATAAATAATTTAATAAATGTCATGAAGTTATTTCAACTATTTTTTTTTTTTTTTTTGAATTTTGTGAATAATTATATTTTATATAATTTTTTATTTTGATTCCATAAAATTCGAATTTGCATATTTATTTAGTTAGAAAAATCAACTTCTTACCGTTATTGAAAAAATTATTTTAGAAATTCGTCTTAAAACTTACCTGAAAAAAAGAAAAGAATAAAAAAATTAATTAATTTAAACGGAATTTTATGAGAATAATAATTTTTAATTTTATAAAAATTTCCTTATATCATGTTTAAACATCAAAATTTAAACTATAAAATTTTATAGTTTAAGCAAACCGTTCAGACATAAAATAAAATTAAACTAGTGTTATTTTGTCAAGTAAAAATTTTTTTGTTATTGTTTATATTTTTTATTATGATTTTTTTGTATGAGTAGAAATTTTTTTTTATTTTTTCACCATATATTTTATTTTGCCCGACTTTATCTACATAAATTATGCTATGATTTATTACAAATAATTGATTTTACTTTTGCTTACTGCTTTCATTTTCTAGTTTTAACAAGTAGTTTTAGCTTAAACTGGTGTAACTAACTACAGAAATTTTGTATGGTAGAAACCAAAACTACACTAGTTTAAGCTTAAACTATATAATTTTGGGCCTGTTTGAACGCCGTATTATTAAAATTATAAACTTTATTTTATAACTGTTATCTTCAATCTATATATAAAAATGCAAAATTTTCCAAATTAATCAAAAATATGTATACATAGTTATATTATTTATTAGAGGTACAATTAGGGTTTCCAAGTACTCGGCAAAATCAATTAACCGAGTTTTCGAGTATCTGTAAGGAAAATTAACCGAGTATTTAAAAAAAAAATTTATGTTATTTAATTTATGTTATATTTTTAATTTTTAATTAAAATTATAACATTAATTAAAACATTTTTAAAAAATTAGTACATCTAACGATTCGAAGCTTCCAGTTTGTCGAATAAACTTATTTTCAAATTTAAAAGAAGAACCAAAACAATTTTTTTGAAAAGCTTACTTACTTGCTTTCACTAGTTTTGAATTTGGACTGCAATTTTTAAAACAAAAAACCAAAACTATATTTTTTTCAAAGCCTAGTACTTACACAATTTTTTTCAATTTGAGTTCATTTGATATTTATTTTGCCTCTACAAAAAGGTTTAAATAATAACCGAGTATTAAAGCCGAAAAACCGATTTTCGAGTAATGTAAAAAACAGGAAATTAACCGAGTAACCGAGTACTCGATAACCGAGTATGGAAACCCTAGGTACAATACACATGTCAGTATATCAGTATATCAGTATATCATGAAATAAAAAAAATTCATATAGGTTTTTCTTTATTTTATTTTGAAGCCCATCAATTATTGAAATATATGCACGTGAATTAAATTAAATTACAGAAATACACAAGAAAAAGGAAAGAAAGAAAATATATTTATATTATATTTATTTATTATTTTATTTATTTATTTATCCAATCAGACTATTACCTATATTTAACATTGTTACAGATAATAAACAATGTATACCTATATACGCACTTTATGTGTAGTTTAATTGAGTGTTGGTATATAATTTTCTTTATTTATTCATCCTATTTCATTACACTCCTGAATAAAGGTAGTTAAATAATGTTAAATAAGATACCCCATACCACATATGCCACTTTCTATGCCTGTTCTAATCATAAACACTACTAAGCCGGAATTTAATTAAGAAATGAAAAATTCGTTGCAATACAGAATTATAAAGTAGACAAACAAAATAAAATATTTAAAAACAAATTTTATTATTCAAAATCAAAAATTAAATTCGGCAAATTTGAATTAAAAATATAAACGGAAGAACATTGTAAAAGTTTTAACTAATTTTATATATTATAAAATATATTTGATGAAAATAAACCCATAATTTTCATTAAATAAATCTAAATGGTAGGAATTAAAAAAAAAAAAGAAAAAAACATCTGAAATTTTCAAATAAAATTAAACTCAAAAAAAAAAATTTGTCACTTAATTGAAAAATTTAAAACCATACCACATATGTTTTGTGGCCTAGACGAAAAACTTTTTGCTTCATCATAAAAAAAAAAATGTGTATGAAAGATTAAAAACAAAAATAAGGAAAAAATCATAAAAAAAAAAAAATCACGAAAGTTATCAAACAATTTTCATTTTCATACTTTTTTTTTGTTATATACATACATATGGATATACTTTTATGTACATATTTATGTATGCAGGGAAATCTGTTATGTTTTGTTGTTATTATTTTTTAACCCAGATTTGTAGTCAAAAAAAAGAAAAAAAATTGTTTTTTGCAATAAAAATTTTTATTTTGCAAATAGAAAGTTTTTAATTTTTTTTTTTTTTTTTTTTCAAAATATAATTTTAAAATACTTCTAGTCGTAGAAAAAAAAAATTATATCTATTGAATAATATGTATACGTATTATATATACAAGATACATTTATATTCGAATTGAACCAAGTCGAAGCAAAAGCAATTTAGATTATAAAAAAATACTCATAGAATAGACATACTTATTATTTTCCAATATTTAAAAAAAAAAAATTATTTTCCCCCAATGTCCTTGGTTTTTTTGTAATATTTATTTTTTATTTCTAGAACAAGATATTTGATTTTTTTTCTTCAAATTGTTACGCCTGACTTGTCAATTATACGATTGGTGGACATAATGTTTTAATGACAATATTAATTGATGAATATTCAAAGATTTTATATAAAGTAGGTATTAATAAATGAATCTTGGTTTCCAATAACTATTTGATTTTTCTCTATATACTTTGAGGAATGTTATTCCCATTCTAGTATTAGACTTGGTCTATTACTAAAATATGAATTCCTTGGAAATTAAATTTTAATGTGTAGAGAATATGTAATTTTTTATATCTAAATAGGATTTAAAATTTCAGGAATAGATAAAACATTAATAGCGAAGCTTTGAGGATTCGTTTTCAGTCCGCACTTTGCGCATATGGAATGATAAAGATAAATGATTTCCTCCTTACTTTTTACATCCATTTAAACATCCTTTCAACAACACCAAATCAAGTATATAAAACGTATCTCACCTTTGGTAGCTGTTATAAAGAAAAAACACCTTTAAATAAAATTTTCTATCTCACTAAAAAAAATTCTGTAAATAAGTTACGAGAATATTAATGTAGTTGAAATCTGTACAAATTATTTTTGTTATAAAAAGATTTATAGATTTTTGTTTATGTCTATCAAGAAAATATATATAATTTTAAAAATATTTAATTTTTTTTTTTTTCAACAATTTTAATCATATTTTCCATTATTTCTTTAAAAATAATATTCTAAGCAGTCTAAACACATTATGAGGCAGTATACATATAAAATATTTTTTCTTTAATGTACCAAAGCAAAAATTCAATTTGAAATATATATCTAATATTATATGCATATATTTTTGACAGACAGAGATTTTCTTTTGTTCATTTATTATAATAATACTATATATTTGACTTACAGAAAATATATAATATAAATATATGACAAATAAATAAACTAACGTTCTTGAGGAAATAATCATCATAGAATATAACGAAAGAAAAAAAAAAAATTAAATCTAAATTCCAAAAAAAAATAAAAAAAATAAACCTAAAATTGTCAAAGAAATTTTAAAAGAAATAAACAGAAATGAATTTATGACATTAAAAGGCCTCGAAAAAAATAAAGACTAGAAATTCATCTAAGTGGTCAGAGTTATTTTATTATATACACATAATATACATGAAAGAAATGAATCTCTTTATTTTGCTTGCAAAACATAAGTAAAATGATTCAACTTAGTTATAATGGTCCTTGATTTTAAAAGGGCTGTATAGTTTTTTTTTTTTTTTGTTTCTTTCCTTTCTAAAGAATAATAAAAAATTATGAGGTATTATCCGCAAAAAATCACTGAAGAAAAAACTTCAAAAGATACAAAAAAAAATAGGTATAGCTTTGAAAACATTAATAAAACTTATTCATGTTTATGAAGAAAAAAAAAGTTAAGTTATTGCTTTTTTTTGTTCAGCTTTTTGATTCTCAGTTTGTCAAGTGAAAAAAAAAAAAAAATTAAATTAGCTTTCAAAATGAAGATGTCAAAGATAAAATTTTAAAGTGTTAAAATTTTCAGTTTGACTGGTTTACTATACTATGGAGTTGATGAAAATTTGTAAAAAAGTTTGGCTTTTTAAAGTAGCGTTGAACGAACGAAAATTGTATTATACGTATTAGAAAACCAAAAAATAGTTAATGAATTGAAAAACTTTAAATTTCCCAAAGAAATACAATTTTTTACAGAAGGGCAAAAATATTTTTCTGCAAAATAATAATTTTTTGTTTTTATTTGTAATTTTTTTTTATTTTCTATGTAATTTCGTAATGAACTGCGTATAGATTTTTCGATTTTAGTTGATTCAACAATTATTAATTTGAACCTAGTTCATTAAGCCCATCAAAGAGTGTTGTATTAGAATTTAAAAAAATTTATTAAATGCTTTCAATTCAAAATTTCAACAATTTTATTCAGCAGATAAAAGTGTTTTTCTTTATCCCTTAAGAAAAAAAGAAACTGATTTTCTAAAATTCGTATAATACAACAATCCAAATACTATTTAGAATACACACCATGCCAAGCTACAGGTTTACATTCTATTTCCGAAATAAATTTTAGGAAATTAATTTAAAATTTTTACATTATATTTTTCAATCTTGATTTGCTATCTATTATAATATATTATTATGTGTAACAATATTTATGTATGT
Organism: Hybos culiciformis; assembly: GCA_964007475.1. Classification (NCBI taxonomy): domain Eukaryota; kingdom Metazoa; phylum Arthropoda; class Insecta; order Diptera; family Hybotidae; genus Hybos; species Hybos culiciformis. Next base: position 39,031,441 of record OZ023273.1, read on the forward strand.
TGTATTGTATATTATATATATATAGTATAGATCAGTATGAATACTATGAATCTAGATTATTTTTATGTTAAAATAAACGATGTCACATATTATAAAAGGAAAACATTTTTTTTTTTTTTGGGGTTACAAAATATTTTCGAGGTTTGTAACAAAAAAGTAAATATGTTTTTAGCGAACAAATATATATAAATGTATTATAAGTATATCAACATTCTGAAAGAAACAAATATGTTTAAGATTATTTAAATCACCTTCAGAAAAAAGATCAAATGGTCTTAAAGTTTAGAGATTTTGTATAAATGTGGTTTTCAAATTGTAAATGTCGAAAAGTACAGCTTATTAAAATTATATGTAAAATTTAAATCCGAAGGTGAATAAGGCATAAGAAATTGATCTGCTTCGAATCTTTTTTAATTTATGTAATATGTAGAAGTTCTTTCCTTTAATTTGTCAGTGAATAATAAACAAAGTAAGAATCGAACTCACGCAATAATCACAACATGTGATAACTCAGACATTAAAACATAATGACGAGCTTATGTTTTCTACTTTAATATACACTTTTCTATCTTAAAAGTTTTCCGCAATTTTTATTCATTCATATTAATAAATCTGTGTACTTTGTGCTTGATAGCGCGCTTGCTATTAATGCAAAAATATTATGTACATATTTTTAACCCAAAAACAAAAAAAAAACAATTTTCCTGTATAAAACATATACCGAAAGTATGTATATAAAAACATTTGTATATTAATAATGAACAGATGACCAAAATTTATTATGAGCATTATTTACACACTAAACTAGACCAAAATTTGTAACACTCGTATATGCATTTAAAAATTACATTTTTACATTAAAACTTATTCAAAAAAGGATTTAATAATGCCAAAAAATTTATCATTTTAATGATTTCTTTTAAGTGCAATAAATGCCAAAATGAAAAATTTTCTGAAATTATAATTTTTTTCATGGATATATAAATTTTGGGAAAAAAAAATCATTAAAAAGAATTGCATTTCTAGATAAATTTTTATTACAAAAAAGAATTTTTATTCTAATTTTCTTTTATTTGTGTCTGAAAAAATATTTTTTTTTTTGACGATTGAAAGTTTGGAATCTATGACTGGTGAAATTTTCTTTATTTTTGATAATTTTTAAATTGAATTTTAAAATATTAGTCTAAAATACGAAATAATAAAAAAAAAATATTTTCAACTTTTGGCCTATTTTTTATACAGAGAACAGTGGCAATGCAGTTCGCTTAGAATATTATTAAAAGAAGGATTTTTTTTAATTTAATTGAGTTTCAAATTAAACAAAATATAAACCTATATAACTGAATTTAATTTCGGAAAATTTTTAATTTGATCGAATCTCAATTTAATTACTGCAAATACAGTTCTTAAGCAAACATTTTGGCTTGTACAGTATATACATCAAATTTAATATTATGAAAATGTCGTTTAGCCTATAATAATTATAGACTATTGTTAAATATATTTTGGCATATTTGGAGATAATATTTCACTGTGTTTTTATATTGAGAAAAAATAAATAAAACATTTTAAATAGGGCAACCCAAATAACCAATCAAAATTAAATAAGTTTTACAGTGTTATGTTTTGGGAACAATAATATACAATTATATATATATAATAGATTTTGTCACTTAAATTATTGGAATATAGTAGATTACAATATATGTTAAGAAAATTTGTTACGAGTTGTGTATACACAAAAACACATAGACACGAGTCAATATTGACAAGTGTCTAGGTGTTTTTGTGTATATACACAACGAGCTATATAACAAATTTTATTAACATGTTTTGTATACTGTTTTAATGTGCATGTGAGAGGTAGTTGCAATCAATACATTTGCAATGCAAAAAATAAACAAAAGTTCAAAATGAAGTAAGTAAATAAAATTTACTTAATACGGAGAATGTAAATAAAATTTACTTAATTAAATAATTACATGTGTATTGACGCATGTAATATACCATTTACCGAGCTAAATTTACGATTGTAAATACAACTTACCGATCACATGCACATTAAACATTTTTACGGAATAGATTTTAATTGGGATTAAAATTGTTACGTTCAATATAAATTTATGGAATATCGAATATTGAAAAAAATAATATCGATTTTTAGTTTCAAAATGATTATCATAAAAATCAATTTTCGTTTTAATCGGAAAATATATTTCTTTTTATTTGGATGGTCAATAAATTAATTGAATGATACATATGTGTGCGTGCTCTTTCGTTCGCGAGAGTTTTTGGTGAATAAACGGTTCCACCAAGAATATCTGTACTTCAAAAAGGTTTGAAATATAGCATTTCAGCTACTTATTTCTCTAACTTCTATATTACATTAAGATGGTTTTCATTATTGTATTATATTTTGTAGCAAATAACATTTGTACCTACATTTTTTTTTAATTGACATAAGTTAATTGTTAAAACAAAAAATTTCGAAATAATTGACTGAGTAAATTATATATGAAAACCATCAGCTCCTAATATTTTTCTTAGGATTAGGAATCTTATAATGTTTTTAACATTTGATTGCGCTCACAATGATAGTCAGACTGTAATTATTATATGACTAATCCCTTAAATAAATACAGTTTGTAGATCATGTGGAAAGAAAAAAAAAATTTTTTTTCATTCGTATACGATACCATACATAAAATATAAATATCGTCGGTCGCATTCCTATTTGTCCAAACAGACATTTTATGTTTTTTATGTTTTGATTGATAACAATTTTTGGATATGTCTAATCTGTACTTCAGTTTTTAATTTTTAAATAAAAGACAAATCAAAAATGTTTAATGATTCGACATATCCAGAAAAAATTATCAATCAAAACATTAAAAGCATAAAATGGTCGTTTGGAAAAATAAGAATGCGACCGACGATATATATACATTCAATGAATTAGAAATATTGCCAAACAAAATTAAAATAGAGAAACAGAATTCAGTACCACAAATCTTTTTTATATACATGATGCAGTTTAATTTTTCTTTTATTTCATTTTTTTTTTAGATCCTTTGTTGCACCATTTTTTTATGTTATTTATATACACCACTATTGTAGGTACAAAAAAAAAAGAAGAAATAAAGCAAAAAGGACATTTATAGCACTTTCACGCCGCCATCCGCATGATGGTGCTTGATTTTTATTTTAATTTTGGAAACAAAAAAATTTTGTTTTTTTTATAAAACCTAGTTGTCCAAGCTGTACAAGTGTACATTATACATTTTTTTGTTGTTTCGAGTTTGCAAAAATGAAACAAATAGTAGCAATACATAAAAGAAATATACATAATAAATACATACTTGGTGCATACATGACATTCATGTATAGTTATATGTATGTGGTGCTTATAGATACAATGTATACTTTTGTATAATATAATGTGCATAAATAATTTTGAATATTTTGCATTTTATCTGTGTTATTATTATTTGGGTCATTGCAGATTTAAATTTTGGTTTGAGTTTGAAATAATCCTTCAAGTTGAAAAAAATTAACATTATAAGTAGTGATGAAGAAAAAAATATTAAGGCTTTTTTTTTCTAAATTAAACGTAGGTGGGATTTACAGATATTTAGTTTTATGTTTTAGTATATATAGGACTTATTAAAGTACAGAAAAAATTCTTTAAATGTCAAAACTTAAAATGAAAATTCAGGCATTTAGGATGGTGACAAATTTGTCGTAATCTAAAGATCATGAATCAATACTCCAAAAACCAATAGTAGGATGGATATTTGGAATTACAATATAGATAAATACGGAAATTATATCGATTCATATGCAACTCTTATATTCAATTTCTGTACAATTTGAGAGCAGAATATATTAAACATCCAACTAACTAATTTTAAATTGTATTAAAGTCCCTAAAGATTTGATTATATAGTTATTGAGGATTAGGGGAATTAAAAATACAGTTTAAATCAGAACCTAGAAAATATAATTTTTTAAATCAAAATAATTGTTCATAATGTTGTAATTTTTTTTTTTTGTACCTTGCGTTTTAACATTTAAACAATTCTGACGTATTTTTTTTTATTTTTTTAAAACTTGGGTAACCTTCGAAAATAGTTATTATTTTTTTTTAATATACAAATTATTTATATGTATGTATGTATATTCTAAACATCTACGTTCTATTAGCATATTACATCATAGAAATCATAGGTATATAAATAATTTTGTTTTCATTATGTTAATGTAGACAAAATGTCTTTTTTTTTTTCTTTGAAGAGATGTTACTATTTGGCTTAGAGCAAGGTTTTTGGCATTATTTTTAAAATCATGTCATTCTTTATGAATTTTCTAAAGGGAATGTCAAGGAATTTACGTTATTTATGAGAAGAGATTTTCCTAATACGTTTGGAAAAATAAAAATTGCACTCAATACAAAATAGTTAATGTGCTCCGAAAATTTTCATGGTAGTAAAGTAAAAAAAAAATATTGGAAATTTGCCATTTTATATTTCTGATTCACTTTATTAGGTAAAAAAAAAAGAATTTCTATAGAAGATAGAAAATAATTTTTTGTAATGTCAACCGTTTATAATTATTTATCTACTCTTAGTATCCCCCTCATACACATATTAATAAATAATTTTAATTGATGAGGTTGAAAAATTCAGTTTATTTAAAAATATCGAAAGATTGAAAAACATTTTATTTATATTCTTTCTGCAAAAGACATCTTTAACAGAATATTATACTTATGATTACGAAATAAGTATTTTTAACATTTTATAATGGTTTATAAAAAGTAAAATATCTTAATAATTATACCTTTTCAATTTTGCTATTTATTTAAGGAAAATGGTAGCTTTGTAAATAATCGTAAATTTTAAAAATTTCGAATTTTTATAGATTTTTTTAGCAGTAGTATAGCAAATAGTAGATACAAGAAGACTACTTACTGTTTTTGTTTAGACCCTCTGAGCAATCTGAAACAAAATTTAAAATCGAATATAAATTTTATTTATGTGAAAACACTTAATTTCAAGAGTCATTTTGCTTAGAGGGACCTTAACAAAGCAAGAATTATAGACAGAGAACGAAAAATCTATCTATGATTTTTGCAAATGTTTGAGACCAAAACATCAAAAAGATAATACATATATGCGTTTTATTTTTGAAGCCGATAGAAACAATATAAATTTACCTAAAATATATATATGGAGCAAGTAGTAACGCGGATTTATAATTTTGATTTCGAAATTTTGCTTCCAAATTTATTTCGTTGGATATTTTTATTTGTTCTGGTATGATCATTCATATTTGCTTAGTAGAAAAAAAAAAAAAAAATCATAAAAGAAAACCTTTTGTTTTTTTCAACCTTAGACGACTTAAACCTAATATTTTGTTTTAAGAGCTTTCAAATATACATATTGTAAACATTTTTTTTTAAAAGAATTGTTATCGTTTTTTTTTTTTTTTAATTCATTCAACTCACCAATACACCAGCATGATTTTCCTTGATTCATTTTTGTTCCATTTGGTGATGTCGATGATTCCATGTCATCGTTATTATGATGGTGATGATGATGATGATGATGTTGTTGTGAAGACGTTGGTGATGGTGACGAAGTTGATGACATAGATCTTTTAAAGTGCTGTTGTTGCTGTTGAAGTCCCGGCGATGAATGTTTTTGTTGTTGTTGCTGATAAATGTGCATTTGTTGCAATGAATGCCCAGTCACTTTATTCTTAATACCAGCAACAATAAGGCGATTCGAATCAATTACACCATTATTTGATGAAACTCCACCACTACCTAAACCAAATGAATTTTGATTTATAGACTCTGATTCGGAGCCTAATTGCAAATGATGCAATTGATGTTCATTCATATTGTGAATATAGTCAATCTTGCTATAATTATTACTACTATTATTGCTATTATTGTTGTTAATTTTGTTTGAATTTAAACGACAGCAATTGCTGCCGTCGTATTTGTGTTTATTTGTGAAAAATTTATCACTTGTTTCTTTGTTTTCAATTCTGGGTTGTTGTGTTGATGAATTGTCGTTGATTTGTGTTTTTGTTGCTGTTGCTGGAGCTGATGTTGTTGTTGTTGTTGTTGTTGTTGTTGCTGCTGTTTTTGTTGATGTTGCCAACGTTGAAGCTGAATCTGATGATGGGCTATTTAATTTAAAATTACTACTATTATTATTATTACTATTATTATTATTAAAATATCCAGATGTAAAAGATGATTCTTTTGATGATATAAATGAATTGCCTTGTTCTTCAACTGATTGTGATTTCTGGTGGTGGTAGTGGTGGTGGTGGTGGTGTATTTGTTGTGGTAATGGTATTTTTAATTCATTAAATGATTTTAACAATGATGAATTAATGTTTTTTATTCTTGAATTAATAACTAATTGATTATTATTGTTATTTATATTTATATTATTATTATCTTTTAATAAATTTGCTGCAGAATCTATTGATTTAACAACATTAGATAAGCTTAAGAATTCAGAATTAATATTTAAAGTTTCTGATGTTGCTGAATATGAAATACTATTTGTTATTTCAGGAGCTAATGTTCTTGATTCGTCAAAATTATTGTATATTTTTGATTTATCAAAATTACTATGATTATTATTTGAATTTAAACTGAAATGTAAATTCGATGAGATTAATGATGGACTAGTTGATATAATTGAATTTTTTAAATTTGAATATTGATGTTCTAAAACAAATTTCGTTAAATCATTTAATGATAAATGAGCTGATTTATTTAAAAATTCGTTTAATTCATTGTTAGTATCATTTATGCTGGCATTATCATTGCAACAGTTAATTTCTTGTTTGTGGCGGCAATTTGTATTGTTGCTGATATTATGAATTTCAGAATTTGATCGTTGAAATTTCTTAATATTTTCATTTATATTATTTTTTAATTCAACTAAATCGGAATTACTATTTTTGTTATTAATATAATTATTATTATTATTGTTTGTTTTAATTCTGTTATTGCATAGATTATTACTATTCAACATTTGAATTGGATTTTATGATTAATATACAAATTATCCTCAAGTCAGTTTTTTTTTAAATTTATTTTTAACGTCGTTTGTTTTATTCTAATAGTTTCTTTTTTTTTCTTAATATTATATGTTGTGACTATTATTATATTTACTGATTTCGTTTAATGTATTTGTATTTTTCTGTTTATTATTTTTTTTTATTTTCAATAAATTTTCATTTGAATTATATTATTATGCTGATGCTTTAATGCTTTGTGGTATGATTTTTAACATTTAATTAATGTATAATTTACTATTTTATGGTTTTTTTGAGTGAGTAATTTGTTGTATATATTATTATTTACTGGCATTATATTTCAATTTTAAACTGGATATTTAATATTATTTAGTTAGATGAAATTCTGAGATGCTTTTAATGGAATGTTTAGTAGAGTAAATTTTTTTTATTTTATTTTTGCTACTGTTTAGTAGTTATATAAATAATTGAAATTGATGTAGTAGGTATCTATAATATCACAACACTTTGAGAGTCTTTTTAATAATAATTTGCTGTATTTTTTCTTTTAATAATTTAATACTTTTAATTTAATTCATAATTTAATCTCATATAAAAATGTTTGATTTCATACTACGTTTTAAAAATAAAAAAATGTTTTTTAACGTTGGATGATGAAACTATTTTTTTTTTTTTTTTGAAGTTAAAGAAAAAATATAAAAATATTGAAAAAAAAAATTATTTTTTTTTTCATAATTTTTTTTTCGTATAAGATACTTATATTATGTATGTTCAATGTTTACAGTATTGGCTGACTATGTTACGCGAAGATGCAACTTTCGGATATTAATACAAGTTATTGATATAAAAAAAAAGAAGAAATTAAAATAAAATATTAATTTGCTTTTATGTTTTTTTTTTCATATTACATAATTATAAATTAATAATATACACATATAAAAATATAATATTAACAAAAACCTTAAGATGAAGACAAAAGTTATGAATGTTAAAATCAATTATAATTCATTATTGAGACTTTCATATTTTTAGAATTTGTATGAATTTTTAAGTTAGATTATCTTAGTTCAACAATGATTTGGGATTTTTATTCTCTAATTTTTATTTGCGATTTAACATTTTAATTAATAATATTATACAATGGAAATATTAAAATAATTTGAAAGGAATAATCTCCTACATTAACCTAATTATTAAACTGCTTTAAATTTGAGTCACAGGAATTAAGTTTTGATGCCAACATCAATTTTATTTTGATTGGTACATATTTTATTTTATGCAGATATGGTCGGAGAAGTCGTAAATGATTGTAATAGGTGAAATTTTATTGTTTTTGTAGGTCGAGAAAATATTAAGTAAATCAAATATTCTTTAACAAGGACGATCGAAAGAACTATGGAATATTTTTTTAATTCAAAATATTGAAATAAATTAAGTGTACCAATTTAAAAAAAAAAGAAAATTTATTGTGTGTGTGCTTTTCTGAGCCTTTCTAAATTAATTTGCCTTGACTATTATAAAGAAAACCATTCGAAATTGCTATGTTCATTAGGTAAATTTTATGTTCAAAAAGTAGAGTAAATATTAAAAAGGAGATTGATATAAATTAATAAAAATCGAAAAATTCATTTTCAATAACTAAGAACACTGGTAAGTATACCTATGCCTCAAATTAATATTTAAATTTAATTATTAATTTAATTTCATTTCATTTCCGCTTTGGCGTTAAGCTTAACTGAAAAAATTGGACATTTTAATGCAAGATTTAAATAAAAAGTTTAAAATTTATTCATAAGGTGAAGTAATATTTATGATTATGATGATTTTGTGTGTGCTCTTCACGTGTGTAATTTAAAAAAAAATAAACCAAAATCGATTTTTATATAGAATGAGGTTTGTTTTTTTTTTTTCTTGAACTACAAAAGGTATTTATGTAATTTTTATAAAAGTTAAAATATAGATGCCAGTGGGCACATTAATTGGCCATATTATTTATTTTTGGATTTTGATTATATATTATTTTTTAATATTTATGGAAGGTATTTATTGTAGATGAATAAAAAATAAAATTAATGTTATGTAACAATATTTAAATGTGATCATCATCACAACATGTTATCAATTTTATGCTTCACATATTACACTGATACTTTAGACACAGAAAATAATATTTTTAAAATCTAAAAATTACATTTAAATAAAAAGTACGTAGAGAGATGATAAAAGAAAAAAATTTCAAATTTTTTCATTAATGGACCTTAGAATTAAGAATACCTACTATTTCCTATTTTTATTTTTTTTATCTATATATCTATAAAAAAAAAATTGATTAAAAATACGGTTTTGAATAAAATTAATTTAGATTGCCTGACCAAAAATTGATTAACAATTATTCCTGTTTGCCTCACGAATGGAAATAAAAACAGAATAAACAGAACAAAATGTGAATAATTAATTGATTTGGATAATATTGTTATAGTTTTTCTTGTGTTTCACGTTTTGATGTATTTTTGACTGTCAAAGGCTTGGGCATTTAAATTAATATTGTATATTTTAGTTGTCTATTTAACTTGAAACTATATGTATGTTTATGTATCTTTGCCAATGTCTTTATATTGTATGTACTAAATATTGTAGGCCACATAATAACTAGATTATTCCTTTCAATCTTCTTAATTTTAATATTAAAAAGGTTTCAATGTCATTTCATTAAGAGTAAAAAAAATAGATTACTGAAGTATTTAATACTATAGAATATTAAGTTTGAAATATTCTAAAATAATAATTTATTTTTGTATAATTAATATGAAAATGTACTATTGAGTGAATAATTCGGTTTTACACATTTATATATAAACATTGTATTCTGTCTGCTAAACTTTTGAATCAATGCGAAGAAAAAAAAGTAATTAAAAAAATTTACGTAATATTTTTTTACTCATAATGAGAATTTTACTTAGGTGAGCAAATTTTTATTGTGGTCTTGCTAAATATCACCATATCCAGCACACGAAATGGTTTGAAAATATAATGCAAGATGTCAAAAATTATAAAAATATATTTTTTATTTTATTTGAATGTAAATTATAAGGTAAAATGTCATAAAATTCAAAAACAAAATCTGTACATAGTATTCTAAACTAGTAAATCATATCAAAATCTTACTTATTTTTTTTAATAGCAAATTAAACTCGCCTAATTTAATAAATAAATTGATTTTTCTAATTGTAGATTAAGAAAGATTCAACTTCTGTGGCCATTCATTCTTCAATTTTCCGCCACTTTTAAAAACCTCACTCTATGTATATTTTATTTCAGGCTTTAAATAGGAGATTTTTGTATAAAGAAGCGACAATTTTTCACAGAGATGGCTCTTGAATTAATTTCATAGAAAACTTTGTATATATTTGGTATATTTTTAGTTTATTTTTAACAAAATATGATTAGAGCCATATTATATAATTTCATTATCTATTTTTTTTATTTAGTTTTTTTTTTAACTAAAGAAAAAAGTTTTTATTTTTTTATTTTTTATTATTTTAGTTATTATGACATTCTATAATTTGCCCTCATTTAAACTTAAAAAAAAAAAATATTAAAAAAAAATTAAAATAAATAAATAAATAAATATAAAATATGTATAATAATAAAATTCAAACGATAAGGTTTTCCTTCCTTCTCAACTGTAAAAACTGAACTAATTCTAATTACGTGTTTGAAAATTTTATTTTTTTTAATATTTTGATAATTTTGGTCAGATGTATAATGTATACATATATATATGGTATACTTAAACAAATTAATAAACTTTATATTTTTTTTTTTTTGAATAATTATAGATTAAATTGTAATTAAAATACCATTAAGATTTTTGGAAAATTGCGGAATTTTAAACAAAAATAAAAATACAAAAGGAAAATTAGTTCAAGGAATGGACAATTATTCAAATTTATTTCAGTGAAATTCAGTGATAAACTTTTTTTTTTTGATGAAATTAAAATGTTTTTAAATTGAAATGTTTAACATACTAAGCTTAGTATCTAAATTGAGACTATTTTAGTTACTCCAAAAAAAAGACAAACAAACTAAGTTCTAAAATTTAGTTTTTTTTTGTGATTGCGAGAATAAAAAGTTTATTTTTATGATCAAATTAGAAATAAACAGGATTTTAAATGTGATTATAGGCAATTTTCAAACACAAATTGAAAATAACTATAATTTTTAAATGTATTAAAAATATATTTAAATATATTAAATATATCAAATTTAAATTTATTTCTATGCGCTTCGAGGATTTTCTGCTTTTTCAATATTAACATGATATTCAATAAAGATTTAATTAAAAAATAAAATATTTTATTTTCAAAAAAAAAAAAAAAAAATCGAATTTATGCTGCCAATTAGAAATCACATTTCAAATATAGTTCTTTGAATAATTATTCTGTTTACGCGGTTCAAGAAAAAATCTATGAAGGTGGAAATATGGTGCAAATATTATGTATAATTTTTTTTTTTATTAGTTATTTTCAATTGACGATTTTTCTCTCTTTTTTATTTTTTGATTAATGACAAAAAAAAAAAAAAATTAAAACACCTGAATGCACACAGATAAATTACGAAAATTATACTGACGGATTTAGATTTTCGCTTGATTATTTTTGTTTTATTTTTTTTTTCATTCTCTCTCTGTTTGAAAATATAACGAACATATACAAGTTAATTTTTTTTTTCTGTTCATTTATTTATTTATTTTTTTTTTTCTAATAATTGCAATATAATTAATGTTTTTTTTTTTTTTTTTTTAGTTTAATGTCTATGAATATTTTGCTGTTGTCATTCTTTGATTAAGTCATTGTTGTTATTATTTGTGTATAAAAATAATAATAATAATAGTATATAAAAAAAAAAGAACTTTAAATGTCACGACATTGAAAATAAAAATCAGATTTTAAAGGTGGTCGGTCAAAATGTTTGTAGTTTTAAAAATTATACGGTATACTAAGTATAATGATATATTATATTTTATGCAAGTACATAGTATTTCATAGTTAATAAAAAAAATATAATAAGATTGTTTTGATTGAAGAGTAAAAGAGATAATTGAATTGGCAATATAAAATTTAATTAAAAAAATTATTCATAAGAACATTATAATAATATTTATACACAGCTATAACTTTTTTTTTTTGTATACAACATGTAAAATAATTTTTAATTCTATTACTATTGATGAACTTTGATATTATTGTTTATCCAATAAGAATATTTTTTTTTTTTTTTTTTTAAATAAAATTATTTTTATTTCTATTGAAACTATTATGATAGTTGAAACTAGATATATATAAAGTTGAAAAACTGGAGAGCTTAAGTTTTATTGTTTTTATTAATTTTGAATAAAAATTTTGAATTGAGATATCTTCAAGTTTTCTATATGTAATTGAAAATCATTGAAAATTTATAATTTTTATTTTACACAATGTGAATTAAATACCAGAATTTTAGGTAAATTTCTATTAGAAATATTTTACTTCATATTAGAAATATTTTTCGTATACAAATTAACTATTTGAATAATTTTTTTTTACTTCGTTTTCTCACTAAACCAAAGCAGATCTAGCAAACAGAAATATTTCTGTGAAACAAAATTGATAAAAGTATCTTGAGTTTATTAAAGGTGTAAAAAACAAGCCGTTGCAACTGGGTAAAATGTAAACAATTTCAATTAAGAGAAATAAAATTCAATGGCAATTTTTTTTTGATAGTAAGTTACTGACAATATTAAGTGTTTAATTAATACTATAATTCAGTTAATTTGAATTAAAGTTTTATTTACGCATCTTTGTAACTTTATTGGAAACAAAAAAAAAAATCCAAGGTCTTGTCTTTTAATTAATTCTAACCTCGTAAAAATTTTTTATTGACATTAATAAAATTTATCCATACTATACTATAGTCTTAATTAATATTAGAATGACTGATTTATTAAATTAACCCATATGTGTTGTTTTTTTTTTCAAACTATTGCTATTACGCAAACTTGATATCTTGAAATCACAAAGTAATAATCAAGTTTTTTTTTTTTTCATTCGATTTTAATAGCGTGGTCTTCAATTTTTGATTCAGAATAATAATTATTAAAATAAAATAGAAAAAAAAAAAAGCTTTTTCTTCCTTCATGTTTTTCATCAGAATATCTTAAATTAGTGTTATTTTTTTTGCACGGAAGCGTTACTGGCATTTCTTAAAATACATATACCTATAATGTAAGTTTATTTTGTTTTATTCTTAATAATAACAAAATAAGTAACCGGTTTTAAAGATTTTATTGAAAAAAAAAAAAAAAACGAAACAAAATTATTTTTTTTCTATAATAAATTAATTTTTTTAATTTTTTATTTTATTTTATAGATTATTAGTAGAAAACAAAAAAAAAAATATGTAATTGCAAAAATTTTATGTCATAATGTGTTTTTAATTTTTGACATACATATAAAATTATGTAAAAGTCTTATGATATTCGACTTTATTGATTTTTTTTTTCTGATTGGGAAAAACTTATGAAATTTTCTTAACTATTTTTTTTTCTAATTATTTACTTAGCAATTTAACTAAATAGTAAAGTAGAATAGAAGACGAGTTGCTTAGTTATCTACTGTAAAATTAGGCTAATAGGTTTAATATGAAAATTAACTACTATGTTCTATATTTCTACGTTTCGAATTTTTTATATATTATCGTTAGTATTTGTTAAGAATTCTAATTTTTCTGAGTATTTATTTTCTTAATTCTCAATTAAATACATAATATTATTGAATTCTCTATGTTAATTTCAATTTCGTTTCATTTCATTAAGTTTCTAGTTATATATATATATATATATATTTCTTTAAGGTTATGTTTTTTGTTGTTTAATTTTGTTTATTATTTTTTGTTCTATTTAAAATAAAATTTACCAAAAAAAAAAAACAAAAAAAATTTTTAATTAATAAAAACTATATGTACTTATTTACATTTGATATGTACATAATCAAATAATTATTAAAACCATAATATTCCTAACAAAAGTATTAATTTTGCGAATATGAATTAATTTTTTATTTCTGTAAATTACGTTTTATAAGTATTATAATTATTATTAATTTTTTTTTTTAATAATAATAATAATAATAATATAAAATATTTATAATTTTTTTTAAATTTTTTTTTTTAAGAATTATGACAAAATGTATGTTGTTTCGCGCACGCAGTTCAATTAAAAACTTATTTTGTGTTTATTTTTTTCTTCATATTTTCGATAATTTTTCTGTGACTTCTTCTCACTCTCAATATGAAAAATAATAATAATAACAAAAATAAAAAAAAAAAAAAATTAAAACTCAAATGCTTAAACTTTTAAACACAAAATATATGAAATTTATTTAATATATAAATTTTGTTTTTTTTCAACATGTTAACACTATGTTAATTTTTTTTATTTTTTTTCTTTACTTTTTCATGTATGTTTTTTTTTTTTTTTTTTGGACAACAACACAAATCACCATCATCCTCCACAATAAAAGTCCAAAAATATATAAAATGAAAAAAAAAAAAATAAAAAAAAATAAATATTAAAATGATATCTTTTAAAATGACTTCAACTTTGGCATTTTTTTTTATTTTTATTTTTATTAATAAGATTTTTTTATTCAGTAATAAAATTGTTTTAATCACATGTGATTTGAAAATACATTTATCTCTTTTTTTTACAATGAAAAATAAGCTTTTTTTTTTTCTTCAATATTGAAGTTAAAAAACAAAAAAAAAGCACTTTGTTTTCTACATAGAGGTTATGTTTTCTATAAAGTAAGCTTGAATGGCTTATTATTATTTTGGCTTTATTTATTTTAAAATTATTAGCAATTTTCTATAGATGAGAATAGAAAAGTTTCTTTAAGCTTTATTTAAGAAGACTTAAAAATCAAATGTACAAAAAAATAGTCGAACTTAATATTAAAATCAAATTTTTTATGTTATACGCTTCACTAAATTATTGACAGTGCTTTTGTTAAAAAAAAAAATAGATCTTTAATTCGCTGATGCGAGAAAAATTTTTAGATACTTTTTTTTTTTTACTTCTGAATAAATTTTTTTTTTGTTAAAAAAAAAAGTATAAAAGCTTTTTTTTAATTAATAAAAAATATTATGGCCCTCAATTTTGAGCAGAATAAAAAAAAAATTGTATAAAATTTTATTCCAATTTATAATAATAAGCTGTATCTGTGTTAAGAAATTGATTAGAAATAAATTTGAATATTTTAGTATTTCTTTTTTTTTTTTTCTTATGTAAATGTGTGTTATTTAATTGAATATTCAATAACACTTTCAATTTAGAAAATGCGAAAAAAAAATAAAAAAAATTTTTTTCTTCTATTCAAAACTAATACTTTATTGGAATTTATTATTATTATTATTATTATTATTTTTTGTATCTTAGCTAACTAATGATGATGCCGCGAGCATGAGAAAAAAAAAAATTATCTTAAAAGATGATGTAAATGCGCGGATGATTAAACTTTTATTTTTTTTTAAGACTAAATAAATGGCAAAATATCTGAAATGATTGCAAAAATTTTTTTTTTATAAAAATGACATAAATGAAATATTTATTTACAGGTTTCTCAGCACAGTTTTTGTTTTTGTGTGTAGTATATATCATATCATTAAAAAACATAAATTTAATTTAAAGTGTTAGGTCATATTATTTATAGAAAGAAAGAGGAGATTGATTCATATTGAGGACTATGTCATTTGATTTGTAATATAATTTGAATTTGATAATGACTTTTTGGTTTTAAATGGTCATTTAATAAAAGACAATATTAAAAATATATTATTTCCAGAGCTGACTAAATTTAAGTATTTTGCAATATCAGTACTGGTACTGCAAAAATGCTGCAGTATTTTCTCACAATATACTGGTACTTCAAAAAATGTCTGTACCAATATACTATACTATACTGGTACTGAAATTTTTTTTGCAGTACCAGTAAATTGTGGAAAAATATTGCAGTATTTTTGCAGTACCAGTATACTGGTAAAAATTAAAAGAACCTGCAGAGTGAGGGATTTGGTTGTGTTATCATCTTTTGATTTGATTTTTGTAGATCATATCGACATCGTTATACTCTTAAATCAATATATATATATCTCTCTAGTCAGGTCTAAACTTGAGTATGCTTCTCTTATTTGGATGCCAAATTATGATGTGCATACAAAGAAATTTACTAATGCTGCGGCATTTAAATTTTTTCCCAAGAGTTTCCTCGTATTTGGAAAAATCTAAATTGGTCCATAATTTTTATCATTTAAGACTAGATTCTTATTATTAACAACTTTCACGCCTAGTAAAATAAATAAATTTAAATCAGTATCAGAATTTACCGAACGAGTGATAGTAAAAGTTTAAAGGTTTTCGTTTAATTAAAACTGGTACTTATAGATTTCTAGTTTTTTAGTTATTGGTTAATATTCAAAAATAAATAAAGGAGATAGAAAAAGGTATAAAAACTAAATTAAGGAAAATATTATCATGCCCAAATACACTTAACATTGTTATAATATATTTTCTATTTTTTTTTTACGAAAACTAATCTTATATATAATTTATTTGAGGGTACTAGGTTAACCTTAATAAATTTTTATATTTTGTATAATTTTGTTTTTTTTTTTTTTCAAAGAGAACATCATATCAATAAAGAGAATACAAGTAATAGAATATATAGGAAAATTATAAGTTATATGAATAAAAAACAAAAAAGATTTAGTAAGCTTTAGCTTTGCTTTTAATCTTAATTAAAATAAAATAATTACGAACTCGTAATATAATGCAATGTATACGAAATGGTCTACTTAGAGAAGATATCCAAAAAATGATCTTCGATAACTTGTCCGACAAAATTTTCAGATTAAATATTATCGATATTTTGTTGAACTAACGGTCGATAAAATATTTAATACCATTTGATTCACCTGCTTCTATGCTAGCCAAATAGGCAACTTTTTATCAAAAAAAAAAAAAAAACCTGATATTTTGTACATCAGTATTATGAAGATATATTGGTCGATGACAACTTTAAATAATAATAAAATTAAGAAAAATTATAACTTAATATATATATATACATATATGTATACAGTACATTTACATACACTAATAATTTTTATTTTTTTATAAAATAATATTTTGCGCACTTTTTTTAATAAAACAAAAAAAAAAAAGCTTTCAAAGCCAATAAAATTGTTTGGGAAATAAACAAGCTTCACAAGTGATGTGAAGCTGAGTTTTAAATTGTTACTAATAATAAAAATCTAAACTATACAGACAAAAAATAAACTTTATATTGTACATTAATATAAATTTATAATTTTTTTTTTATTTACTTTTTTTTTTTTGAAGAGAATAAAATGCGACGTTGTTTTAAGTCAAATAAGAAAATTTTTTTATTGAATAATAAAAAATAAAGGATTTTTATTTTAATAATTAATTAGAAAAAAATATTTCTTATGATAGTTTTAGATATGTAACAGTTATTCATATATTGGGCTAAAGATATGTTTTGACATCAAAGTTTAGTTAGGTATATATTTTTGTTAGTGTTTATTGATTCTAAAACCTTATCTGAAGTTATTAAGTTGAAGTTCAAGACGAAATTGTAAAATTTCATTTTTATTTATTGAATTAGTTTTTTTTCCAAATTTCAAATTAAAAAAAAAGTATTTTTATGTTTTTATCAGCACATATGTACTCAATTTTTTTTAATCAATTTAATTTTCCATTTCAGAGATAATATAATATATAATTATTTAGATGTTGAAGTAATGTTTCAATTTTGTTTTTTGACAAGTAAACTGTTCATAAGTTTGGATTTTTACTTTCTTTTTCTGTATCAAAAATGTTACTTAACTTAAGTTTAAATAATAAATTTGTTGTTTCAATATAATTATACAGATCATTTAATGGAATTCAAAAAATTTTCAATAAGCAAATCGCAAACAGATAGCCAGTCATCAAAACTTGATATTTAATTATATAGTCAATCTTCTAAACAGATAATAAAAGTGTTTACTATATACTTAATGTAAATAAAATTGCTTCTTGACACTACATCATACTATACAGAATGAATAAATTGATATTTTTTTGTGATTTCAGTAATAAGATTTATGATAGATTTTATTTGCCCTCTTTCATGTAAAATTCACAATTTACCATTTATAGAACTTTAGAATTTCATTTTAATGATTTTGATTAGATTTTTGTTGAATTAACTTAAATGACTATGCACGATAATGTTTAAAATTCCAAATAATACGAAATAAATATAAATACATTATATGTAAATATTCGTTAGAATAATATAATAAAACTTAAAATTTTACTTCATGAATAAAATAATTTGAATTAAAAGTTTTAAAGGTAAAACTCAAAAAAAAAAAATATTTCTGGCAAAAAAGGGTTTACAAATAAAACAAGTTCTAATTTTCAATTCAAATTTATTTATTTATTTTTTTGTTTTTTGGTGTTTGAACCTTGGGAATATGAACAATTTGTAAGTTATACTATATTCTCGTTTTTATTAGGTTGTATGTAAATTGTGATATTTCCGATAACTCAATTTCGAAACTCTGGAAGTTTATCTAAGTTTAATTTTATTTTGGAGTATTTGTCGACAATGGCAATATCAAAGGTATTTCTCAAATAAAACATTTAATCATCTGTGAATAAAATAAATGTTAGTTTAGGACTTCGCTACATAATATTAAGAAAAACCTTCTGGGCCAGATCAAAAAAGTTTAAGAAATATGAATACGACTATTTCAGATTGCATAATATTTAATATTATATTCATTTGATAATCCTACACTTATATTAAGAACAGCTGAGATTCAATTAATTTTTTTTTGTTGTTGTTGTTGTTCAACTTTAAATGTTTGAAGAATTTTTTTTCTGCGATAATAAGAAAAAAAAAATTCTTATGAACACACTATGATAAATATAGTATTTAGTACTTGTTATTTATTCTATTTACAAAATTTTTGACATAGAAGTAAATAAAAAAAAAAAAAAAGTATGAAATTTTTATTTTTGTTGAAGTGAAAAATTTAATCACGCGCGCAACACAACTTTTTCATAGAAATTGACACGTTGAACTGTTTTTTTTTTTTTTTCATACATATATTTTTTTTTTTTTTTTTTTTAGTTAAAATGTACAATAAAAAAGTAAAAATTAAGTTTTATATTTTTTTTTATTATTATTTAAAAAAAAAAAAAAAACAAATTTCTGTATTTGTTTTTGTTGATCAAATAAACGAGAACAGAAAATTATATTTTGTTTTTCCTTCATTTATTTATTTTTTTTTTTTATTATTATTTTTTTTTTCCATCATATAAGTCATTTATTTTTCTATTTTTCATTTGACGAGATACATTTTTATCAAAGAGTTTAATTCTTTATTGAAATTATTATCTCTCTTAATATGCGAAAACTTATTATCATTTTTGTTGTACATATAAAAATGAAAAATAAAAAAAAAAAAAAATTAAAACCAAAAATAAAAACAGATAATAGTCTTTTTTTTTTTTTTGTTTTCTTTTAATTTCAATTACATTTCTTTTTGTTTTTTTTTTTTTTACTTTTATTACATAAGAGAAAAATACACAGAGATAAAGTTATGGAGAAATAAATGATTTTGATACCTTTATGAAGTTTGTCTGGCTTTTTAATGCTTTTTTGTTTTTTTTTTTTTGTTATTTGTTTTTATTTTCACACAATAATAATAATAATAGTAAGTAATCAATTGTTACAAAATTATGTGTAGTTCTTTTGGAGTTAAAGATATGGGTACGGAACACAAACACATACATAATATTTTTTAATGCGTTGGGGATCGTTATGTTGTATTTAGTGCTATAGAATTTAGATCAGTGATGCCCAAAATTTAAGATTGAACGTGCATTTACTACCATCATCATAAATTTTTGGCATGTTTTATTAATACACGGAAAAAATACACAGTTAAAAATTAATTTTTCGTCTTGTAATATAATAAATAACTTGATTGTGCTCTTGCTCGAATTTATTTACATTTAAAGTCAAGTTTTGGTATTTTTAAATGTAATTTAAAATATTTTTAGCATCCTCTTCTAGAATTTTCGTTTAAAATCCAAAAATAAGCTTCTTTTTTTTCTTCTTGAAAATTTATTTTTAAAAATTTTTTTGTGAAAACTTTGAAAATACGGTTAATAATTACAAAGCAAATCAAGCTCTAAGCTAATTGCTTTAAAATTGATTGCAAATATAATTCTCTTCATATTAATTTTTAAATTAACATTAATTTTCTGCAGTCCTTTTATTTTTATTTACATTATTCATACATCAATCACACAATTGCGATCAGAAAATATTATAAATAAGAATTTCGCATTTTACAGTGCATGCACAAAAAAGAAGGAAAAAAAAAATACAGAAAAAATGTTTTTTTTTTTCTTTCTATTCAAAGTGCGAATGATTTTTTTTTTTTAAATGGGAAGTGCGAAGACGAAATACAAATATTTTTTTTCATGCACTTACATAAGCACGAAGTGTATACGAAGTGTATAGGGTTTTTTTTTTCCTATTCTGTTTTATTATTCATATAAACAAAGTGGGATTACAATAACAAATGTGGTACAAGTGCATAGGCGATGATCATCCTTGATTTAGATCACTAAATGGAGTATTATATGCGTCAATACACATGCAATCATTTAGATGCATCTGCGTAAATAATGAAAAAATTTAGATGCATCAGCGTATATAATGAAAAAATTTAGAAGCATCAGCGTAAATAATGAAATCATTTAGATGTTTCGTATTGAATATTACGTAATACCTAAACAAACATAATATCTCTCACAATATTTCAATACAGCCAAATACAAAAAAAAATGAGAAAAAATGAGAAGAAAAAATATTATCTCTTTGCAACTACCTCTCCCCTACGCATTAAAACAGTATATTGGATATGTAAACAAAATTTGTTATACAACTCGTTCTGTATTTACACAAAAATACATTGAAACTTGTCAATTTATATTACTCGACCTTCGGTCTCGTGATATAAGTATTGGCTCGTGTCAATGTATTTTTGTGTATACAGAACTCTTAATTAATAACAAATTTAGTTTACATATACAATAATCTACTATAATTATATAAAATTTTTTAGGTGTAAAAGTGAAATATTTTAATAAAAAATTGAAAGTGTAGGAATTAATTTTGGTTCAGTGGATAATTTAATAAGATAAAATCAATGTAATTGGTAAAAAATTATTTATTTACAGAATTGTGGTGAAGAATGTTGAGTAAGCATCTTCAAATTTTGACCCGCGTTGAGTTTTATATTTGCTTTATCATATAACGTGGGCAAAAATAGTGGCACTGTTTCCGTACCACAATACGTTCTCTGTTTGAAAGAAAGTATTTAACGTTGTAGTAACAGAATCAGTATTTTTGCAAAAGAATTTATTGTGCTGCAATTAAAAATTGTGTTGACTGCAATCAAATTAATTTTTTTTTTGTCTGTTTAAGTACGGGGTCCCGAAACAATTTATACGGACATAATTATACGAAAAAACGACATTATTCCATACAAATGAGTAATGTCGCTTTCACGGATGTCATAATTTATTTATGAATAAAGTCTTTTTTTTTTGTATAAATAATATCGCTTTTAAAGCGACATTATTTATCATATGATCTATGTCGTTTTTTTTTTGTATAAATAATGTCGTTTTTAAAACGACATTATTTATCGTATGAATAATGTCGTTCTTCTCGTATAAATTATGTCCGCATAAATTGTTTCGGAGTGCCGTTAAGTACGCCAAAGAGAAAATAGAAAATATGGATAAAAATTAATAATTTATATAAAATTTGAAGCATTTATTTATCTCAGCATTTGATTTTATTTTTTTAGCTTTTACAGAATAAATTTACTGACTGTCCATCGAAAAAAAAAATCCCGACATTGTTTTTAATTTCATCGCACTTATGATTTTTTATTGCACCCCGATCTAAAGTTACGTCTGTTTTTTTTTCCACAAATATATAATTAATTTCGAACAATTAAATTTTCTGACTTAAATATTTAAATTTTCTTTTACCAATGCAGCGAGGCGCAAGTGAATTAAAAAAAAAAGCTTTAATCTCTGAAGCATTAATTAAAATAAAAACTTTTAAATATATATATATATATACGCAGGTTGGTATGTATATTTTAATTTTTTTTTGTAAATTATGTAAATTATTTCTAGATAACTCCACTTAATGTAAAATGCAATAAAAAATTATATATACCTATATATATTTTTTGTGCAACTAAAATGAACACGAATAATTTGAATATATTTTTATATTCAAAATTTCAAGCTGATAGTGTCAGGGTCATCACATTTTTGGTTAATTTTAGCATAAATTGAAATTTGTTGAAAAAAAAAACAAAAAAAAACAAAAAAAAAAATATAATATACATACTATATGCATTATAAAAAAAGAGAATAGCTAATGTTTATTATTAATATTATTATTTATTGTTTTTATGTGAATTGTGGTGTGGATTTTATTTATAAAAACAAAAATATCTCTTTAATATATTTGGAATAAAAATAAATTGAATTAAATTAAAAAAAAAAAAAAAGAAGAAAATTTAGCCAAGCGATAATAATTTTATTGAAATTAATTTTTTTTTATTTTAAATTTTGCCTTCAATATAAGAAAATTATTTGTTTTTTATTGATCAACTATATATATTTGAAATATGTCTATCAAAATAAATCTTAAAGTAAAAGAAATATATTTTTTTATTGATTTTCTAATGACTTTGAAAGGTTGAGAATATTTCGCAAAATACATTTACAGTCAATCAGAAACATACATCACTCATTATTTTCGTAAATTTTATTTATATAATTTTAGCAAAAAAACAAAAATTATGAGGATGACAAAATCTTATTTTCATGTTTTAATTTTTTTTTTTAATGCTAGAGATATTGTCAACTTAGTTCACGCGTGATTAAAACGTAAAAAAAGTGATTGTATAAGACGTGCTAAATTCCACTATATTTGGTATACTATAAGTACAGGCAACCACCAAGTAAACTGCATTTTAGCCTTTAAAATGGAAAAAAATTAATAAATAAAATTAAATTTTAAAACGTTTCTAAATGTAAATAAAAAAGATGAGCAATTTTTTTCAAATTAAAATTGATTTCCTAACATTTTATAAAGAAATTTGATAAATCTCTAAAATGGCAATAATATTTATAAAGAAATTTGATAAATCTCTAAAATGGCAATAATATCTTTTGATTCAACGGCGTTCACCAATTAAAAGTAAAATACTACAATTTTGATTTTGTTTTTTTACGTCGCATACGCATAAATCTTAGATACTTTAATTACTAAAAATTTATAAATTATTGAATTAATTACTGTAATGTAATTTAATATTTACAAAACTCTTTTAAATTTTTTTAAACGTTATTTCATTCTCTCAGTATTTTCATGCCCCACTTAATTTAGGTTTGAATGAAAAAATTGATTTTGGACCTTATTAATTTTAATAAAATTTATAAAAAAAATAATTTTATTAATTTTTGATTAGAAGATCTTTTGTAAAATATTTAAGAATTAATTAGAAATCTCAATTTATTTTGTTCTAAGACGTGAAAAAATTCACTATACGTGAATAAATTCACTATTCAGGTACTTTTCTGTCAAAATTTACAGATTATTATAGAAAAAAAAAACCAATTGCCTGTTTGAAGTTTATTTTTATTGAATTCAGGAAAAATTAGCCAGATTATTCCTTCAATAATTACTTTTCAGTAGTAGCTGGGACCAAGACTTTGGTGGTTCCAAGACTTTTGAAATCAAGGATAACATTACAACAATGTCCATTGTGAATTTTTTTTCTTTTTGAAGGGAGATGTTAGACACCGAAAATTAATCGAAAATTAATGCTTATTGAAATAAATAAATTAATAAATAAATAAATATGTATAATTAATAAACAAAATATAAATTCCTTATTAAAAAATATCCTTATTTTCATTAAATCAAAATTTGTATACATATGAAAAGTTATTATAATATCATCCATCATTCATTATTAATTCAAAGCATTTCTAATGAAAATAAATTTAGTTTTTTTTTTTCAAAATGACAGCTTCCTCAAACTTTTTGTAAGATAAGTATAGACGAATATATTTTCTTATTGAAATTATTAATGATAAAGTCATATTATGATGATATTTTTCATAATTTTTTTTTCTTCTAATATATAAATATATATATTTAACACAAAACAATTTTTTTTTTTTTTTATAAATATTTCTGAGTTATTGAAGTTAGATTGATGTCATCTACAATTTCAATGTCACAATAGTTATTAAATTTATATTTATAACATTATTTTTAAGTAAAAAAAAAAAAAAAATTAATTCTATAGAATAAAAAACAAATTGAATGGGAAAAAACGTGATGTTTTTCATAAAACAAAATAAATATACCTTAAACTTTAGATTGATAGTATCTATATATTTTAATGAAAAAGTTTTAATAATAATAATAATATTAATACAATGAAATGTATAGGAAAACATAAAAGCATTATTATAAGAAGATTTAAAAAAAAAAAGAAACAAGAATTTGAAACTAAAATGAAAGTGAAGACAGTTCCATTTATTTTCCCACAATAAATATTTCATATTATTTAATTTATTTTTGTATAAATATACATAATAATATAATTCTATTGAAGGATTTGGCTTTCATTAACACTACTTATATATATATACAATCTAAAAATTGAAATTGAAAGTGCGATGTTTACTTTTTAATTATAGAAAATTATTTAAGAAATAATTTTAAAGAAATCGTATTTTATGTAAATGGTTCGTACCGTAGTATTTTCACACATATAGCAAACTTTAAGACTATAAGGGGCCCGAATATGCACATGATTGGACAGCTATTATCGCGTCAAGGAAACAAAACACTAAAATCTAATTACCTAAAAAATTAAAATTGGTTAACAAAAACTCTTGCTTGTTGCATTTGATTGAGTTTCAAAATACCAAAACCTTGACAAATTCCGATCAAAACCATTATCAAATTTTAGCAAAAAAAAAAATTTTTTTTTTCTATATTTATTTAAATACATATTATAATTTTGCTACTATTAGTATTTTTTAAATTTAAAAATTCGTAATTTTAAAATTCTATGTAAATATTTATTTATAAATAATTATAAAATCTTTATTTGACATAATTTAATTGAAAAGAATATTTTAAGCTATAATATAAATGCAATTGAAATGAATAGTATTTAGTAGTTCTTTTCACCATAAATAAAACTAATAATGTTTCCTGAATACCACACAGTTACCACTCACTCAGCAAGACAAATGTGTGGTTTATGCATAGTGCATGTGTGATTTTTAATTTTTATTTTTTTAAGTATTAAATAATTTTTAATGAAAGATACTTTTTAATTTAAACAAATTTAAATAGAATAATATAATAGAATATGAAATAATAATTTAGATTGCTTTAATAATCACCAGCTTATTATTTTTACATAACTATAACTATGATAATTTTTGATAAATATAAATTTCATTATATTATTAATTTTAAAATGTTTTAACAACATTTACATTTTATTAGGTAAATTAAGTTTACGTAAGTTAAAAAGAAAATCTTATGCTTTCATTAAATTTTTATTCTATTAAAGAAGTAAACTATAATGTAATATCTTAATAAGCTTACAATTTATTTTTATAATTTACTATTAAAATTGTTATAAATATGTTAATATTTATAGTAAGTATAACTGTATTAAATATTAATATAGAGAAATTATAAATATGTACTTGATAATAAGTATGTACATACTTGATTTAAGTAATACTCCGGTAAAGAAAAAACAGTAAATGTTGGGAGTTTTTGATTGATCTGAATATGATTTCATTAAAGCAAAATGTTCTATAATCTGTTTCATTAATAAAAAACTTTTCCATTTTTTTAAAGTGACATAATTTTAATTAGCAATGTATGTTCATAATTTTCATTTATAACATACATATTATATAATATAAAACAGATCTAGTTCTTTTCTACAGAAAATATTTTCAAAGAAATTACTTTTTTTTCATAATTTTATAAATATGGTATTCGAATTTATGAAATTTTCAAAGCTTCTACCCTATAAATATAAATTCATTGCTTTATTAAGATCTGAATTGTAAAATAGCTTTGCTGATAAACATATTTTTAACAACGATTAAAATATTAAACGTCAAAAAATAAAGTACATATTGCAATTATAAATATTAATTTTTTATATTTACTTACTGATTGCATCAGTGCACTTTATTTTCATTTATTTTTTTGTATTTTATAAAATGTATTAACAGGAAATTAAGTGTCTTTATAATTTTAAATATTTTTTATCTATACAAACTTACGAAGGTAAATGTATATATAAAAATAGATATATGAGATAGTTACATAAGATTTCAATTTTTTTAAATTTATAAAGGTAACGACAATTAAGGTCATTTATATATATGAGTATGTAACGAAAATTATACATAAGTTTATATATAACATCACTTCTGTAAACATTTCGACTTATTGTTTACTTAAATTTGAGTTAGAATTAGCTTCAAATTCTTTTCGAACATAAATAATTATCAAATCCTGTCTTATATTCTTCATTAGAGTTAAAAACGTGCTCATGGAATTGCGTGAACATTGTTTTTTTTTATAAAGAAGACAATATTAAAATATTACATAACTTTATTTTTAGTATCATGTTAGATTTAAAAAAAAAAAATTTAATCTATCAAATCTTTGTAAATTAATAGTTGTTTGGTAATTTTTCTTTTTTTCTAAAATGAACCATTGACCAAAAATAAACCTATAATGCCGGATTACTTAATAATTTTTTTTTTTTTTATTAAATTTTTTATTATACACATTATGTTTTCAACATCTTTTATTGGTCAAAATATGAAGTACATTATTTTAAATTATATTGAAATTAAATAAATGATAAATGATAAAATACAAGATTGGTCAATTTTTATGTCGAATCTTGCAAATCAACAAGTGTCTCGAATATATGAAGCTAGTATTTTAGAAAGAATATTTTCGGGATATAATTTTGTATTTTAAAAATTATAGATCTTTAATTTGGATAGAT
Organism: Hybos culiciformis; assembly: GCA_964007475.1. Classification (NCBI taxonomy): domain Eukaryota; kingdom Metazoa; phylum Arthropoda; class Insecta; order Diptera; family Hybotidae; genus Hybos; species Hybos culiciformis. The sequence continues at coordinate 39,058,795 of OZ023273.1, forward strand.
GGGTAATAATTCATTTCTAATAATTCATTTCTAAAACAATATCATCAGCCTCTGAATGAAATCAAAACAGCTATAAACTTGTTCAAAAACCAACAAAAAAAAACAATATCTTTATAATTTTTTTTTATCTATTCCACTAGATTGATCCAACTTACTAATTTAAAATTATTGGCGTTATTTTGTTTTTGTTGTAAAATTTACAAAAAGATGTGCAAGTTATATTGCACAAATCATAAAATGTCTGTTTTACAGAAAGCATGAGAAATAAATTTGTTGGACTTTTATTTTATAATTAGTAAATATTTTGTAAAAAAAAAATTGCCCACATATGTACGTACCTACAATGTAGTGCTTATATAAATGTGATATTCTTAAAACACGATTTCAAATCACTTTGAAGACAATGAGTAAGTAAGTAAAGCAAATTTGCATGTTTATCTAAGAGGTTTAACGCGGTGCTATCGACCTATTTAGCTTAACTTTCAAACTTTTAAGAAATTAAAATATGTTTAATTCATTTTTTGTTAAAATGATATTTATTTTATTTTGACTTCTCAACAAAGTTTAACAAAAACGCATACAATATATTGAACCATTATAAAAAAAAAAATGAATAAAAATTATGCAATTTTACATAATTATGCTTATAATTAAAAGTAAAAGTTTCAGAGCTTTAGAGGTCGGTATAGTTTTTTTCAAGTTTGGTTAAATTAGATTTTAATTTTTTATAAATTGATTAATGTTTAATGAAATATTAATTAAGTTTTCATCATTTTTCATAAACTGCATGAAAGATATTATAACACGAAATATAAAAACAATTTTTTTTTTTTAAATGAATGTTTTTATTACTTATTTATTTTTAACAGAAATATAACTTCATAATAATTTTTTATATGTTAAGTGTGTGAATTTCAAAAAATAAAATTGTATTATTTATTGTCATTTTTATTTAATTATTCTTGGCCAACAAATTTTGTGATTAAAAAAAATTTGGAACTCAATTTTTACATGCTTTTATTAAGAAAATATTGTTTTGTACTTAGGTAATGAAAATTATATGAACATCGTATACGGCTTCGCCGCCAGTCAAAGTATCAAATACGATATATATATATAAATAATCGAAAATATCTTTAAGCTTGATAAGGTTTTTAATTATATATAAATAAACGAAACGTTGCTTTTAAATAATACAAACAATGGCCTTACGTCTGTGATTCTGTACTGATAACAATAACAAAATTATTCAACTTACTACTAAATCATAAAATAAAACAATTAACATGATGACGATACGACGACTATAAATATAATCCAAATAGATTAATGTTTTACATATTCGATAAAAAATTATTGACATATTTTTTTCCGATTTAAAAGGGTCAGTTTTTTTTTTTTAATCATATCAAAGCAATTATGAAAGTTTGAAAAAAGGAAGAAAAAAAAAACCCATATAAACGAAAAACTGTTCCAACTTTAAATAAAAAAAACCCTTTTTTTTCTGAAAATGATTCCGTTTTTCCAATAAATTTAATTAAAAAGTTTCTTGTTATACAAAACTTTTCGTTTTTTTTTTTTTAATCAAAAAATCGATAAAAATATTATAGCATGGTAAAATTATTCACTCGTTTTTATTTTATAATGGATTATATTAGAAATTATTATATTTTATATGTACAATTTATTATAGTGTGGTAGTAATAATGTTTACAATTATAAATATAATTAAGATGAAAGCATTTTAGTTGATTCTTTTAAAGAAAATATTTAATTTTGAACTAGAATATTAAATGGATTATATTTTTAAATTCAAAGGATATACATCAAAATTCGATAATTTTTAAACCAATTATTATTTCGTTTTATTTAAATATGAATTAAAATATAGTTGTCAAAATTATGGTTAGACTATTGAGTAAAATTTAACCAATTCTACATGTCTTTCATTTAATAAAAATTAAAAAATTATTGACTGTAACAATTTTGAGTTCAAATTAAAAGTCTGATAATATTCCAATATTTAAATACTATTTGGAACATAAGTTGTTAATTGTTTTCTTGATTTAGTTTTTCATACTCTGTGTGTAAAATACACAATCATGTGAATAAAAAATATTATATAATGTGGACATGACTATTTACAATATTATGTATTCCGATTTTCATAGGTACACACATAATAGTTAAATAAAAAACAAAACAAAAAAAATTTTTTTTCATTCAATTTTAATCAAATAATCATGTAATCCCATAAGAATTTCCTAAAATAGTTCAACAAAAATAAAAGTGTCCATAAAAATGTCATGTAATATTAAATAAAAAAACAGAAATAAACAAAATCCAACTACGAAATATTATGTATGTATATATATTTCTAAGTACACATAGAATTCTACATATACCTACAGATTTTTATATTTATTAATCAAAATTAAATTAAAACTATAGCACTCATTGGGACTATCTGACAAAAAGGACATACATGAATAGTTAATGAATGAACTTTTATTGGTAACCTAGATTTCTCTTTATTTGTTTTAATATACCTAAATACAATCTTGTTGTATTCAATACTACACAGGTTATGCGATAAGCCATCATTTTTATTGCAATTTAAAATTTTCCCAAATTGGTAGTAAAAAGAAAAGAGAATAGAAAAACAAAACAAAAAAATAACATATTAGCTGTACAATATAGTTATTATGATGTATTGTATATGATTGAGAACCAAAAAAATATGGATATATTTTTCTCTTGGTTAGACCTATATTTATATTAATTTAATGTACTGCAGAGAAGTTCTCTTGAAAAAGGATTACGAGAGAAGTTTTCTTACAAACACAACAAAAGCCTAAATTCAATGAAATATCTAACTAAATACGGAAATAAATATAGACATATATATATAAAGTGCATATGACGTATGTAAATTGTATTTAGATATATTTATGTTCGCATAGCATTATCCTTTTTTTCATACAAAACAAAAACCAATTAAATATAGGAAAAAGAAAATTTTCGATCTCTACATAATATTTAACAAAGTCATGTGAAAATGGTCCATAATTTTAGCTTAACACGAACACGAAATAAAATCAGTGACCTCAATGAAGAATTTTAAGCTTTTAAGATTTATGATTTTAATTGTATGGTGTATATTGATTAAATCTCTTATGTAAAAAAGATTTACATATATATGATTTTTGTTTCTTTAGCGGCTTGAATTACTTAAACCATATTTGATGAGTGAGAAAAAAAATTTAATTTCATTAAATAATTCGAATATTTCTCAAGGTGTTAATTATTGAAAATAAGTATTCTTTTTAATACAGAACTTGTATACATTATTTACATGTATTTTTCGTCGTATCTTGTTTGATTTTTTTTTAAATTCGAAAATAAATTTACAAAATAAAATAAATTTGAAACAAAATTTTATAGCGCTCATTTACAATTATCTTCTTAAACATTAAAAAAAAATGTTGAAATCACAGATTTCCTTTTTTTTAAATTTATTTCCTCTTACGTGGAAAAACACAAAAATAAATTATAAATAAAAGAAAGAAAACACTGAATGTATGAGGAAAACAAAAATAAGGACGCATGCCGCATAATTTTTCTTTTTCACCAAAAACGATTTCATATAATTCTTTACATAAAAATAAAATAAATAAAAAATAAATAAATATTATAAGTATATAAGTTTCTTTATTTTATTTCTTTAATTTTAAAGAAGTAAATTTGAAAAATAACATTAACTTGTGTCGTGATAAGCTAATATATAGTTTTGTATTATTTGTATTATTTGTTTATTTATATATTTGAAACTACATTGCTATAACAGAAAAGTTTAAAAGTGAATTCAAACAAGCAAACTTGCACATTTCGATAATTATGGTTTCAGCAGCATTATACGAAAATGTTTCAATTTAACAGATTCCGCTTTAATCAAATACCAACAAGAATTCAATTACATCTGCGAGATAACATTTTTTTTTATTTTTAATTGTTTTAAATTTTTTACAAAAAAAAATTTTATTACCGAGCTCTTTATATTTAAAAAAAAAAAAAAAATTGTTTTCTTAATGGATTTAATGTTTTAAAAAATTATATAAATTTCGATAAAAACCCCAGCAAAGTTTTTTTTGAAAATAAAAACAGAACTTTTCTTTTTTTAACCAAAAAGCCAAAAAATTAATGTAAAATAGTAATACGGAATATTTTATGATTATTTTTTAAAGGCATTATAAAATTTGAATATATCCTTTTGCAACACAGATACACACACAACAGAAGAAAGCTTACAGGAGGGTTAAAATAACAGAAACAAAATGTTTTAAAATATTTTTGAAAAACCAAAAATTGTAATGAAAAACAAACACGTCCTTTTTTTCCTTTGTCATATTGAAGGACATTAAAGATTAAACAACTGAAAAAAAAAGGATAATTTGAGTCAATATTTGTAATTATTTTTTGTAATTTTATAAAAAATATTATAAAAATTGTTTTAAGAAAAAAATTTATATGTAAGTATATATATGTAGATTAAAAAAATTTTATTTCTCGAATAAACCACAATTCTTTAAAAATTTAAAATGTAAGAGTTAACAAAAAAAAAATTAGTTTTTCGCCAAATATTTTCAACTCTTTATTATGTTTTTAATAAAGTTCTTAGTTCTAAAGTGAGTTAATAGTTTTTTCATCTAGAGAAAAATATCCAAGACATGATTAAAAGAAAAAGTTAAAGTTTGTAGTTCCAAGATTTTCCTACCATTTTAACTAACAATATTGAGGGTGGTTAAAAGAAAACATTATGTATAGTATATTATAGCCTTGAGATAAGACAAAATATCTAAAAATGTGCAAAATAATTTAAAAAAAAAATTATCCAAAATATAAACTTTCGCAAATTAAACAATGACGGTGACAAGATTTCTCTATAGATATCTTATATTAATTTAACATAAAAAGTTTGACATAAATATAATAGTTTGAAAAACATGATAATTAGGATAACAATAACAATTAATTACATTTCTGTGACATCATCTGGAAGTTTTAACATATTTAAATGTTATTAAATATTTAATTTGATGAAAAATAAAAGGAAAATGTTTTTAATTAATTTTTATAAATTCTAAATTGTCTATAAAAAATTGAATGACTGTTTTGGTAATGGAATACTTATTTTTCTTCTTTTTTTTTTTTCTGAAAATTATTTTTCCATTAAAAAAAGAAATAATTAAATTCATTCTATAAGAGATTTTTAAAATATATAATATGTATTATATACATACTTATAGATATTTTTTCTAAAAAATAATTTATCATTTATTGAAAACACATTACGGCATGATAAATAAAAAAAAAAGTTTTAAATAAAATTTTGATCCATCAAAAAGAAAACAGAAAGAAAACAAGAAAAGAAATAAATATACAAAAAAAAAAAAAAAAATGTTAACGTTAAAAAACATCAAAATAAAATTCCTATAATTTTTCATTAGAAAATTTATTGCTTCTTTTTCTTTGGTTATATACCTATTATAAATATATGTATATATGATTTTTTTTTAGAATATTGAATTTTCTTTTATCGAAGATTTCATTTAACATCAATAATTGAAATGTTTAAACTATATGTATATTATGTATAATACCTAAAGTGATTGTCAGAATATAAAGTTTAAATTTTTTTGTTTGAATTTCATGTTTTTGAATAATTTTTTTTTGATTTCCATAAAAATTACTTAATCATCAAAATTTATTGTTTGTAATTTCAAAAAGTCTGAAAAAAAAGAATTGACATAACATAATATGTGCTGATCCTCAAAAAGATTTATTTTTATTTCACAAAATTTATATTTTTTCTGAAAATAAAAATGTATCAAAGCTTGTTCTGAATTCAAGCTCTTTTAAATAATTATTTATTACCAAAATACCAAATAATTCTATAACAAAATATCTGTTCTGGTTATTTTTCAATAACATTAAAAAATAACTCAATTATTGAAAATTTTAAGCTATTCTGAAAGTTTACATCTATTGTATTAAATTCAAGCCCGAGCTGTGAGTAGAAACCCCGACTGAATAAGGTACACGATAATGAGAACACCACTGCACCATGACAATCGACTTAAAGTAAAAAATTTCAGACCTGATTTGAATTTATTTTAAAAACTTATAATTTAGACTAATTTTTGTATACTTCATTTTCAAAAATATTTATCCCTAATTATTACTTAATTTGAAAAAAAAAAAAAAAAACGTAACATTTGGGCGCTCTTCAGTTAATCAAAACGAAAACCCAAATATTTATTTATTCTCACATTTCATTCAGGTAATTCTGAACAATCCTTAAATAAAATTGAAATAAATCTACCGGTAGATAGATTTTTTATTTTATTTTTTGTTCATTAAAAAATAACACAAATTTAACATTCCTTTCCCCCCCGCAAAAGGAAACATTTCTCCAATAGTGGGAAGAAGTTGAGAAGATTTTCTTCTTTTATAGACGTATTTAAAAAATAATAATAATAATAATGTTAGCAGTAATAATATAATAAAAAAGCATGTACCAAAAACATATGGTAAATTCTCTGCAAAATGTTATGTAATTATTGTTATAGTCCTCAAAAATACAAAAAAAAAAATTCCAAAAAAAATAAAATATATAAAAAGGATGTACGTGTACACAGGATATATACTCAATATTGTAAATATTTAATAAAGTGTTTTTTGTTTTTTTCCTCGTTTTTATGCATTATAATCCACGTAAGCAGCATACATATAATATACGTAAATATAACATATATAACTTATGTATGTTATGTACAAATTGAAATGTGTATTCACATAAATTTATTTACATGTGTTTGTATTATTTATATCTACATACGTATTATATACGTATATAATGTTTACTACATACTTTTTTTCTCCAAGGACTTTTACAACAGAACATGTATATATAATATAGAAGTTTTTCTTTCCAAAAATTACTTTACTTTTAGAATCTGATATACCCGATTATTTATAGTTTTGAGGTTAAGCGTGTTTATATATTATGTACAGTACAACACAAAAATTATTATATAAGCATGAATAAATAAATAAAAATATACATGTTTAATTAATTGTTGGTTAAGATAATCTATGACGGGAATTAAGACGTTAAGATTTTGGAAATAAAGAAAATGTATAGAATATAATATACATGGTTTATTTATTTAGTAAGTACCTACATATAAGTACATTAAATTAATAATTTTGTTCTATGAGGAAATAGTTTTGAAATTTTACTTTAATTAGAAAAGCTTTGTAGTCAGAAAATATAGTAAAATGTTGTTCAGGGAATTAGAAAATTTGTTCACTCTCTAGGCAGAAATTTATAAATTAGTCTTTTCGAAATGAAAACTTATTTAACATGACAATAATATTCATTTCAGAATAAATATTTTCGTAATTTATAACATATTGGTTTTAATTTTTTTTCTTTTTTGTATAAATAATTTTATGTAGGTTATCTGGTCTTTTCATTTTACACTTTACGCTTGATTCTTTTCAGTGCGGAACAAAAAGACCAGAATACATTTTTGAGGAGGATAAAAAAAAAACACACACAAAAACAACATAAAGCAAAAATACATAAATAAGAGAGAATTTAGTATACTAGAAATAATAAAATAGATTGTAAATTATTTATCTACATTAAAAAAAAAAAACATACATGTAGTAGATGATACCTTAAGAATATCCCTTTTCAAATAAAAACAAAAGAATATTAGTCTAGTTTTTTTTTGAAACAAGTTATTATAGTATTTTTATATAAAATAATAAGTATTAAGATTTTTTATTTCTGCATATTCTTTAACATAATTTTTCTACAGATTCAGCACTAATATAATAATTGGGTCATAAATAATGGTCAAGTAGGTATAGCAACTTGAAAAACAATTTTCAGAATGAATATTTTACAATGCGCCTCAATATAGACAAAAAGATATCTCTGGTTAAAAAAAAATTCAAAAATTTAGGACTGACGATCGGAAGGATTACAACTAAATTATAATAATTTAAAACTATAAAGTCCAAGTTTGAAATACTTAACTATGGAAAAACATATTATTTGCATATCCTTACCTTCTATTTAAAAAAAAAATTATAATCAAAGAAAAATAGATCGAGAAGTTAAATATAAAAATCTTTTTTTTGACATCTCTTAATTTACTATAATTTCAATAGAAAAGTTTTCGTTTTAACTTTGAATCTGTGTATCGTGAAAAAAAGATTTTAAAAATTTAATGAATGTCCTTAAATAGACAAAACCTTGATTTAAGCTAATTTTTATCGTCTATATCTAGATATATATTTCAAAATTTAAAAAAAAAATTATTTTCTGTGTGTACCCTCTACAATCCACGAAATAAAATAAATCTCTTAAGTCTTTTCCTGAAAAATTAATCTTTATTATTTTTTTTTCGTTTTTTAACATGAATATACAGCTGTTTTTATTTTATGAATTTGTAAAAAAAAAATAAAAAAATAAATAAAATAAAAACCTCTTGTTTAATAAAAGGTGAATAGAAATGAAAAATTATTTTGGAATAGAAAAGAACCTAAAAGCATTTTGCTGTTAATATTTAATTATTTTTTTTTTGTATTTCTTTTAATTTGAATCATGTACAAATTGTTCAGAAAATAATATGTAGATAACATTTATATAGCTGTACGTAGTGTGAGTATTTTAAACATTACATACATTAGAAAAGATAAATATTTTTTAAAAAGAAAATAACAATAAATTTTTATTTATTTAATTATTTAATTATTTTTTTTTTAATTAAATTTCGTTTAAAACATTGAACATTATTTATAATGTTTAATAAATATGTTCGTAATATAGAAAAAGTTTGATATAACTAATGAAGTGAGGCTTAGGTAAATTTTACAAAATCTAAATCAATTTATTAACATCATGCTTTCAAGCTTTGTCGTCGGTCGACTTAAATTTAATTTAATTGTTGAAGGAAGATTAAAAAAAATATATGTATATATTTATACACAATTATTATAATCCTGAATTGAATATATTATAAATTTATTTATCTAAAATTCTGAAATAAAACCAGTAATAAAAAAGTACACTTCACATAATTTCCATTTAACTTTTACTTCATAAAAGCTTTTAAAGAAAATTGTTTTTCAATATTTTTATTAAAAAAAAAATAAAATAAAATATTTCAAAATGATGTCAATTTAAGAAAGACAATGTCGATTAAGATAAAAATCATGCAAAACATTAAATAAAAAAATAAAAAAAAAATTTGAAAGATTTTTTTTTTATCAGTAAACGTAAAACGAGTTCATGGTTGGTTCTATAAAGTAGAAAGTAATACAAAAAAAATATGTATGTATCTTTACCTATATTTTTATATAAATATTATATAGGTCCTTGTTAAAAAAAAATTTTTCTTGTTCCCAATACACGTGTTTTTATCTGATAAACCTTTTTTTTTTATTTTTCCTTCTCTATTATAGAAAGGAAAAAAATAAACAATAATATCTACTTATAAAAATATTTTTTTTATTTATTTTGTCTTTAAGGAAATTTCTTCTATAATGTTATGTACGATAGATTGAATTAGGACACAAAAGGAAATTATATGTTTATTGTCTGTTCTGTTGTATTATTACGAAAATAATTTTTATTTCCAATTAAATTCGAATTTTTTTTTTCTCTATCGTTTAATAGCGATAAAATGTTTTTTATTATATTCAATTGCGACATTTTCCATATTATTTTTATTTTAAATTATAGAAAACTATTATTGTATGACATTGAAGAATTGTGTGTGAAAAATCTAAATGAAAATTATTTAATAATGCACTAAAAAGGTTTCAAATAGAAATTAGAACTTATAGAAAAAAACTAAAATAAAAGTTTAAATTGCAATCACAAATAAAAATTTCGTCGAAACAAACCCAAGCTATGATTATTTTAGATGTACCCTAAATCCTGTTTAACTACTAATTAAATTTTTTTATACATTTACATTAAAAAATATATAATTTAAAAACAAAAATTTCTATGTCATGACAAACATTGGTATTTTGTTTTTAGTTTAAATTAAGAAATAAATTATGGTAGGTAAACATTTCTAATGATATTGCTACATTTTTTTTGAAACTGTATTAAATTAATATATTCTTTCTGTGGAAACAAAAGATACATTTCGTATTTATATGTTAAATGTTAGATTCTATGCGTTTTGTTTTAGGTCAAATATTTTCAAAAAACTTAACAAAGTTTTATATTTTCTACGTGTATGTAAATTTCAGGAAAATTTTATACCTCTTATTTTAAAATTTGAAAAAAAAAAAAAATAAAAAAAAAATTTTCAAAAAATATTTTTCCAAATCATTCTATAATAAACTTTCTTGTGATATGAATAAAAAATTTTGAAAATAACTTTGTTTTAAAAATAAATTTTCTTAAATTTTTTTTTTTTAATATTTTTTTAAATTTGTTCACGTACCAAAATAAAAAAAAATAAAAAAAAAAAAGGTTTTTCACAATGGATAATGGGCTTTCTTTTCTTTTTTTTTTAAATAAATTTCCAATAATTTTATTTATTTTCAATTTATTTTTTATTTTTTACTTATATAATAATATTATTATACCTACCTATATTTTCAAAAAAATTTGTAAAACTTATATTTATTAATATATATTTACGATATTTTTGAATAGTGGATTTGCGTTATATTTAAAAGATTAAATCTCTATATTGAACAAATAAATAAGAAATTTTAGAAAATTTATTGTAAATTTATTTAAAAAAATATTCAGTAAGAACATTTTCTGTTTAAAATAAGATAATATTATATTCAGTTCAGTAATACTCATTTATTCATTCACAATTACGAATATATTAAAGTTTGAATTCAGGAATATTTATCTTTGCATATAAAAATTCATGGTGTGTAAAAAATTATATTAAATGAGTTCAATTATATACAATCATTCGTACTAATCACATAATATACTAATTAAAATGGATTCGCTCCATAATCCTGAATAAAACAAGAATTTTATTTTTATTATACATACTTAATAGTATTATATGAGTACAATATCATACACTTGAGAGATAACATATTAAAAAAAAATTTAAAATGATTTCTTTGTCTTGCAAATTGAAATATTCCATTTGCGTTAATCAATGCCCTCACTTTTAGGCGCTTAAAAATCGAATCATTATCTGAAAATTCTATTTAACATTCTTATTACATTCGTCACAGTTGATATTAGTGCGGTGACTTTCAGTGAAAGATATAATTGTATCCACCAGAAAATAAAATAATCCAAAAAATGTATCCAACGCAAATTTGTCATAGATTTGAACAAAATTAAATTAACCTACTTTTATATTAAATTTCTTCAAGAGTCTATAAAAATAGAAATATCATTAAAAAAAAACTAACTAACTAAATAGTTATGTACAAATTTCTTCATTGATTTTCAACAAGAAAAATTTTTTTTTTCAACAGCAAAGAAAGAAATAAAATATTAAGGACAGATAAATTTATAGAAAAAAAAAAGGTTATTCCAACAATATTATTGAATAATTGATATTTTTTGAATCAAACATTTTTTAGTTTTTCATTTGAACATAAATTGAACCATATATATATTTATATAAAAAAAAAATATTAAAAAAATTGTTAAGAAAAGTATTTAAAAAGGAAAAACCAGAAAATCGATTTATATTTCTTTCAGTTCACAACTAATTGTATGAAGTTTTTTTTTATTCGGACACACAAAGGCTTCATTTCGCTTCTTTATGCCAAGAGTAGTAATGACGAGTAAATTTTTCATCTTTTTTATTTTTCCAGAATTATATTATGAACTTTCATAAATTTGGGCAGAAACTTATAGGCTAAAACAAGCAGATTTGCGATGATTAATGATTAGATCTTCATATAAATGTTTTCTTTTTATTTACTTATCAATAAAAAGAACATAATTATTATAGATGTATTTTGTCAACTTTTTACGTATATCCTTAACTTTTATTCAAATCAAACAGATTCAAATTATATCTGTCATTCTTTATGTATTCGATTTAATGTACACACAAAAATATTTATTACATCCCTATACAAAATTTACTTAACCTAAATGTAATTTTCTTTTTCAAAAATTATAATTCATCATTTTTTTATTTATTTTTGATGTTTTATCAAGTTATGGTTTAATTTATTTTCTTGTCATATACATATATTTATATGTATCTATAATACTATAGATATATAATAATAATCAATTCAATAATGGTAAAGTGTATATGTATATGTGTATATTATGCCCTATATATATTTGATATAAATTTATCAAGAAGGACCTTCTTTAATAATATTTATCATTATTTTAATTATTTTAGATGTAGGATGTAGGTGAACAAAATTATTATAATATTTTCTCTATAAGCAAAAAAAATAAAAAACAATTTATTATTGAGATTTATTCAAGAATTAATTTTTTTTAAAGTTGTAAGTACCTTTATATTAAAAAAGAGGAAAAAATACCAAAAATAGAATTAATTGATATTTTTTTTTCAAGTGGAATTAATCTTTAATATGTTAAATGAATTAATTTAATTATGTGTAATAATGTTCTTTATAAGTTTTTTTTTGTATTTTTCATTTTAATTAGGTACGCTTATTTTACTTTTCAGAAAAAAGAAAAAAAAAAAAAAATAACAAGGTTACATTACATATATGCATATTTTAAAAATTCTTCACACCATAAAAATTATTATGTTCTTAATTATGTCGCTATCAATTTTCATTATTAAGGGTTTTTAGGCGTATTAAGTTTTTCCCTATGGTAAATGTGGTAAAAAAAAAAAATTATTAATTTTCTAACAAAATTGTTCAAAAAAAAAATTTGGATATGCGATCAATCTTATTATTTTTATAATATGAGATTTTTTTTAATTTGGATTTCAAGTTACTATCTATTAATGTACACATAAAAAATGAAATATAATACATGCTTATTTTGATATAAGAAAAAAATTAGAGCAGCCAGATAAATCGAATGTAGCCAAAGCTTTCTTATATTTAAAGAATAAATAAATAGATGATTTAAAAGTAATTATGATAATATAGACTTCAATGAAAATTTTCATTCTTCCAGACGCATTGCGCAAAAAGCTGACTGTAATAATGTGTTAACAAAAAATAAGAAAAATTAATCATTGATTTTGAAAAGTTAAAGAAAGCAATTCGCAAATCGTCAGTGTCGCGGAGAATATTTAGAGAAGTAAGTAATAATAATAAAGTAATGATGAATAATCCCAACACCTGAAGTGTAGGCAGAAGAAAATAAAAAAAAATCATGAAGATTCAATATCTTAAAAAAATCTAATTTTCTTTATATTCAATTCAACCAATAGTTATATGTAATGAATTACCATTTTCAAATAGCAATTTATGTATAAGCTTCCTCAATGGAATTCACTTGCAAATATATAGAGGAAAAACAAATGAATTAGAAACGCTCAATGACAAATCAAATAAGATTTTTATTTTTCACTTATGTAGTATATCCATTCATGCTGCCACTCTTTATTAAAACAAAAAATATAATCTTTTGGGTCCCCTTGGGGGTAAATTTATTGGAATTGTTAACTCTAATAAAATATATTAGAAATTAGATAACAATAAATTTATTTATTTTTTTTTGCTTCTATTACTTATTTTTTGGGTTTGGAAATGTTTTTATTTTGAAAATCCTGACCAAGGTAATATTACTTCAATGTTATTATGTGCTTTTAGAATTTTTTTTTCAAGTCTTCATTTGTTACTATGAAAACATTGTTGAAGGACGTTTTTTATTTTATTTTATATTTATTTTATGTATGTATTAAATAAGAAAATAAAGGAAAAAGGCATGTTATCGCATAATTTTATAATTTTCTTTTCTTTTATGAAGAAAATTGAATTATTTGGAAAAATGAAAAAATGGAATTATGTAAAAATAGTATTTTTTTCTTTGAACTTGCGTCTGACCTGTAGAATAAACTGTGTATAACAAAATTAGGTTAGTATTTAACTCTAAAGAGGAAAATCATATTTTTAAATAAATTTATCAAAAATTCTGATTATTCTTATACTTAAAAAAATAAAAGTGTGACCCCATTTTTGAAAATGTTTAGCAAAAATAATTCGAAATGATAATAGGAATTGGATTAAAAATTAACAAAAATCACAGTCACAAATTTATTTAATAGAAATAATCACATGTTTTTTTCATGCATACTATATTACTTATATATTCAAATTACGTACTCGCTATATAAAAAACATTGTATTTGCAATTAAAATTGTTGAAAGATTAATTTTTAAGAAGCTTTTTATTATTTTATTGCACATGTTACGAAATATTTATTATTCAAATTTTTATTTTAGGGGCATATAGTGGAAAATTCCATAAATGTTTATAGTGAAAATTTTCAATTAAATATTATATTATGCTAGTACTATTAAATACAATGCATAGACTTTTTCTGAATGTGCAAAGATGTAAGAATTTATTTGTTAAAACGTCTTAAAAACAAATTCCCTCGAAATATTTATTACAAAAAAAACTAGCAAACGGGTCAAAAAAAACATTCAAAAAAATAATACATATAATTAGAAATTAATTTTATATATTATATATATTATTTATTAAATTATGACGTTTTTGACATGACATGTTTCCTTTAATAAAGCTTATTTGAAGTCTGATTTTAATAATTTGTTAAACTTTAATTACAGATTAGATTAATTTTTTTTTAGATAGTTATTCATTTTAATTAGCTGAGAGACTATGTTGCATAATAATGTATTTATGGACGTGTTTTAACATACAATTAAATACAATATAAATTTGTTATGTACGTGCCATTTATGTGTATTTTTTAATACAAATATTTAAATGATATTTTTGAGTGTTACTAAAATAAGTACTAAAGTTTTGAAAAAAATTGTTTCATTACAAGAAAATTTTATTAACTATTTCCAATAATATAGACTAGGACAATATAGGTTTAAATATTCATTTCTACTTTATTTCGGTAATAAAGTTTTTATGAACATATAAGTGTAGATGAACATAATTGATTAAAGCTATGTTAAATGTTTAAAATTAAAAATATCTATCTGATTTAAGGTTATAGTTTCGATAATTAAAACATATAGAAAACAATTAAAATTTAATTTTATGTCTTATTATTAAAAATTTATATATTGCAGAAAGTTTATTGATTTAGTAGCCAAAACATGAAAATTAAAAAAGTGGCACTTGTGACAACATAAAAATAAATACAGATCATGTTATTATTATTCTCATCCAAGTTTTCAAAAGCAATATCTTTTTTACACAGATTTTTAACAGTTTATAATTATAATTTTCTAATTTGTAAATTTTTATAATATTTATACTCATTTAACATTAATAAAAAAAAAAAAATGTGACCGCATGACTAGTTTACCTTGAAATTATATTGTTTCTTTACAAAATATTTAAAATAAAACTAAAAGTTAAAAAGTTGTATTTAGCGATTGCGCATCTGATTCGAAAATATTTTCAGATGCTTAAAAATTTGCATAAAAAAATTATTGAAAAAAATTGAGCTCATCGAAAATTTTGCCACTGGCTATTTTTTGATTTATTTTAGTGTATAGTTTTCTATAAAAAAATAAGTTTTTTTAAGAGAAAATTACCAACTAAAGTGTAATTTAATTAACTTCAATTTAGCCGTCAAAATAATTAAATTTTTAACTTTTTAGAAGCTTTAGAAAAGATAAGAGTTGTATGCAAAGAATGAGGATATTATTGCAATTTGACAAGTTTTATATGTATTTTGAAAAATACACTTGTGAAACATTCTTTTTCAACAAGCACATATATTATGTAATAATAGTCAATAACAATCAAATACAAAAAATTATTGATTATCTGATTTTATAAAATAAAAACTCAAGTAGACTTTAGTCTAGACATTATAATTTAGGCATTCCACTATGTCCAGAGCAAACACATTTTTTAACATTATAGAATTATAGTTTATATTTTATTTTTAGTTCTATGGGCCAAAATGACCGCCTACATTATTATTTTTATAAATTATGAATTTGTAGATCAAATTAAACCCTATATATATCTCATAATTATTATAATAACATTAAAAAAAAAGCGAAATAGACATAATGCAGCAAAAGTGTAAAAAAAGAGAACGTTTTTGATTTTTCTTTGGAAAATACAGTAACGATTTGATTATCTTTTGAACTGATACTTTATATATATTCATTTTCCAAAGTAAAACTTGTGACTTTCGCTATGAGAACAAATTATATGGAAAAACTCAATGAGGATTCTTTCAGAAGTATAAAATTCCCAAAAAATCAATATTAATCTAATAATTCAAGTAGATTTAACCTTGTTTTTAATTACATTTTTTTTATAGTTATTTTTACATTTTCTATATAATAATTCAATAGTTATTTTGACATAATATAATATATGTATACCTGTGAAGGTAGATTTAATTAAATACATGAAACAAAAACCAATTCGATTTAATTACAACCATTTTTTTTTTGCTTCTTGGAAACTTTAATAAAAAGTTCATCAGAACATTCATTTGTAAAAATTTTTTTTTACTATAATTTAAATATAGAGAAGAAAGTAAATTTAAAAACAAACAAATTATTTCTGAATAATTTGACAGATTTTAGAAATATTTTTGTTTCCCTTTTTTTTTTTTTTTTTTAATAAATAAATTATAATAAATAATGTCATGAAATTTATTCCTGATCATAAATTTGAAAAGCTTTTTTCCGAATGGAATTATCTCAATTTATTTTGTTAAATAAATAAAAAAAATAAAAATTCATCTTAATTTAAAATACTTCAAAAAAAAAAATATATATTTTTACACAGTTTAAATAGATTTCAAAAATATTTTATTCTTTATTTTAAACATTAAAAAGTACATAATAATAAATATAAATGAAAATATTAATTTCAGTTCTTTAATGAACTTGTTATTATAAATTATTTTAAGTTTTCTTAGTATATTTACATTAATTACGTTTGTTCTACTATTTAAATCTTAAAAATTGACTTCTTAGCAAAACTAGTTCCTGAACAATTTGTAAATAAATATTTAACAAGGATTCAAAAAAAATTTGTATTGGGACTCATAGCTGTTTGAACTTGTACTGGATCTATAAGTTCTAGAACTGGTTGACTAACCGGTGCCTTATTTTGCAAGAATAATACATTTTTCTTTCTATTTTTATTATATTTTGGGAAATTTCATGTTATTCAATGTTAAAAAAGCTTTCTCTCACAATATGACATAAATATGGCTTTTAAAAAAAATCGCGTCAAATTAATCAAATAAATTTTAAATTCATCAAATTAATTATAGCAATGTTCACAGTTGTGATGTTTGAGTAATAATTTTTCCGTTTATCTAATAAAAATAAAATTGTGAGGAAGCTAAAAAAATATTATAAAAAATTAACTGAATTTAATTTACCTACATTTAAAAAACAAAAAAAAAAAAAACAGAAAAAAATAAATAAAATAAAAATAAGCATAATGTTATTTTATGCGAGAAAGCTATGTCAAGGTTATCGCACGTTCATCATTTGTATTTTTCTTCTTTTTTGTTTTTTTTTTTGTTATTAATTTTTTTCAGTTAATTAATTTGTATTATGATTATGATGTTGCATAATCTTTTATATTATGCTTCTTTTTCATATTTATGCTTCATTATAATTTTTTAGTGAAATTACTCTGCATAATATTAATTTTTGAAAAGAAAAAAATTTTATATGTATATATTTTAAGTTTTTTTTTTCATTTCAAAAATTTTAAATTTGTTATAAATTTTTATTGAAATTAATTTTGACACAATATACCTATGGCAATAATTTTTTAATTCCATAATGAATTTCTTAATTTGAAAAATAAAGACTTTAAATGCAATCTACAGTTGCTAGAGAATAGTTTATATATATATATAAATATCTAAAAGCTGGCCAATATTCATTTGAATTATTTACAATGGAATTACAATTCAAAGATAAACATATTAAATTTTTTATCTTATTTATATTTTATATGAATGTTTTTTTTCTTTTTCTTTTAATTTCAATACATAAATAGATTCTAACAATATTCTCAGCCATTGTCGTATGACTAAAATTCAAAGTCCAAGATAAGATAACAAAATATGCACAGAACTTTTATAGTATCACAGCTCTCTTTTATAGATTTCTTAATCAGAAAAAGAGAAAAAAACATTATTTCATTTATGTATAGAAACAAATAAAAAAAAAATAATTATTTTGGTTTGTTTTTAGAAAGAAATTATTTGAATAAATAATTTGAAAAAAATATATATATTCATATAATATATCATTTTTGATAACCTTTGACTGTGATGATTATAAAAAAAATCAAACTGATAAATTTTTTTTTTAACAAATTATTAAAAAGTTGTATTAAAAAAATTTAAAAATTCAATAATATTGACAGTAAAATAGAAAGCATATATCGTCTGCTGAGAAATGAAACAACGTATAATGAAAAGTATAGTTTCGAGTAATTTGAGTTTAAAGATTTGAAAATTAAAAAAAACGTATGGAAAAACATCAAGTAACATAAAATTTTCTTCTAAAAAACACATTTTAATCAACATTACAAAGTAGTTGTACTTTTAAAATCGAGTACGAGGAATCGAATGGTGCTATTGTTCTAATAACGACGTATAAATAGCATACGTTGTTTCATTTCTTAGCAGACGATATATATGTTTTGACTGCGGTTACAAGGACATTTAATTTTGTATTTTAGGTAGATTAAGTAATCTATGGTAGAACCTAAGACACCTTTACAAAGTCTGCAATTTTTTTTGGACAAATAGTGGTTCTAAATTTATGATTTATGCAGAATTAGAAATTTAGAAATTAAAATTTAAAAAAACAAAAAAAAACGAGAATGCATTATCTAATTGAATTTATGTTTTTAATTAATGTTATATATAAATATTGAAAAATTCTGAGTGCTGTTGATTTGAATAAAACTAAAGATGTTAAAATGAGTTTAAAATGAAAGAAGTTGATTAACGAGTTAAACAACGTATAATAATTTTTTTAGCAAAATCAATTTGAAATCACAAAATTTATAGAAAAAAAAAAATATAGATATACATATGTTTCTTAATTTTTTATTTTTCTATTATATTTATAATTTTTATTGAATCAAAATTATTGCTATTATATTAATGTTTTATATGAATGTATATATATTGTGGTGAAGATAATCATTTTTCTATTATATAATACATATATTAAAAACGAAAATTATACAACTATATTTATTTCAAAAAAAAAAAAATAAACGAATACTTTCGCAAAAATAAGCATAAATTTGCGCGGCAATGAAAGAATAAGCAACATGTTATGACATTCTGCTGCTTATTAATTCAAAAGAAAAAATGTTAATTTAGATTTTATTTAAATACTGGGTTCTTTTTTTTTATTGTTTAAATTATTATAAAATAAAATAATACATAAAATAAAATAATATATAAATTTGAATTTAAGTTCTTTTATTATAATTTTTTTTAATCAGAATCAGTAACTTCCATGTTGTCTATGTTAAAAAAATAAAAAAACTTAAAACAAAATAAAAGATTTATTTCTGATGTTTTATTCAATTTTAAAATCTTGAAAATAAATTTAAATAAGCAAGGTCTTAATAAAACTGGAAAATGTACAATATTGCAAAATCCGGAAATGAAAAAAAAAAAATGAATGTAATACCCATATTTTTAAAATCAGTATCAAAGGTTGAAATAAAAGTTTTGTATCATAATTTTTGCCTATTTAAGGCCTTGATTTTATGTTTGCAACTATGTTCATTCTACACTATTTTGTGGTGAAAAAAATTTTTTTTTGTATTACCTATATTGAATGAAATACATGTATATATACAGGTACATATATTTATCGTCTTGCTATTTTATTTTATTCAATGAAACAAGCACCTATTATTATTGATTTAATAAATGAAAGTAGAGAGTATGATTAATTAAAAAAAAAAAGATTTTATTCACTGGAAAATTAACCTAAGGTTTTCTAACTCGAAAATAAAGAATTCTGAGAAAAATAAAACAATTCTACACATCACGATAATGATAAAACAAATATAAGTTGTAATAGAATCTAGATCTAGAACAATTGAACTATTAACATTTTTTTTGGATCTTAACTCTTGAAACGAGAGCAATTCTGTAATATTGGAGAAATAAAAATTTTTTGAAATTTGATCAGAAGTTGAAATTTACAACTATAATAAATTATTGATTTCCAGTTAGCATGAAGGCCCAATTGTTATATATATATTGAAAAAAAAATCTATTAATAAGAATTTATAAAATATATATCATTCTTATAAAAATCAATACAGGCAGAACGCAGAACTTGTTCTCTTAATGTTCAATAATTATTTATTTATTAGTAGAAAAAAATAAATATATGTCACAATACTTGAAAATGAATGAAACATAATACAATTAATAGCATTGATCGATTTATGTAACAAAAAACGCATTTTTATGTAAATCACCCTGAAATTTTTTGTGATGATAGCCAAAGCTTTAAAGAATTTATTAGATCATAAATAATAATTTTAAATTTAAGAAAAAAAAACATTTTTTTTTTTATGTTTTATTTATTAAGAAAATACATAAACTGAAAATATTGCTGAACATTCTTCATTTTCTTTTTCAATACTTAATAAAACGAAATTACACTGAAACAAAAACAAACATTTGTTTAATTTTATTTTATTATAACATTAACGTTGACACATCTGTACTATCAGTAAGGGGAAAAAAACCCAGTTTGTTCTGAAAACCAAAGACCATAAAATCATTATGTTTCAAATATTTAGTCTAGTTGAAGATCTTGGTTCCTATTAAATTCACAAAATTACAATGTTTTTATATTCTCTTTATTATTCATTGTCAATGTTCCAATCAAATTTCTAGAAAACTTTATACGCTTGTTTAAATTTATAAAATAATATATGTACATATAAAACCTAATTTATATATAGTATGTTTTTTCAGTGTGCATACATGCGAATACATATTGTATTATATTAAAGTTAATAACATATTCTATTAAATTTATTTGAAAACAAAATATCATTGATGAAGCTTTCGAAGCAAAAATTTCAAGGCAAGAGATTTCATCATGAGATAATCTTATGGAAACAATATTATGTAAAAAGCAAAGTAGTTTGTCAAGAACAACAAAAAAAAATTTTTTTGAACAACAAAAAAAAAATAAAATAAAATCTAAAACGTGTTTGAAAAGTAATCGAATAATTATGCAAATTGATACAATTTTTATTTTTTACATAACATCAAATATAAAAGAAGATTAAACATAAAAAAGGTATACTATATACCTATGTTATTCAACAAGAACGATATTTTGTACATATACCTAATAAAAAAAAATGTAAACAAAAATTTATTATTAGTATTAAGGAGGTAAGAAAACTTTGATGTAGTAAAAAAGTGCTATTATTACCTTAATAAAACTCTGAATAGTTAAATTTTATGTATTATTTCAAAAACATTTATTAAGATGAATAAACATTTTATCAGGTCATTCGTAAAAAAAATTTTCAAACGATACATTAACTAATAAAATCGGATCAATGATTTAAATGAATTATGTATATATAAATATAATATATAAAATTGAAGCTTTTAGTTTATTTGAAATTATTATTGAGACTTTATTGTACAAAACTTTGAACATCATCTTTATTATTATTATTATTATTAATTCCATATAGTCAAATTTATATTGCAAAATTCTACTGAGGTGCTCAATTATGCCAAGCTAAATGACTAATCAACAATAATTGAAATAACATTTTTTATAATTTTATCATTTACAACAAATTATGATGATGTGATTGAATGAAATTTCTACGAAGTATACGACGACGGACATTTGTATAAATATAAATAATTAAATTCATCACTTGCTTAAATAAAATTTAAATAAATTATTCGCAAATACAATTTCATTGTTATTCGTTGCTTTTTAAAACCTACATATTTACAAATTGTATACATATTTTTCAAAAATTCGATTCAATGCACGTCGACTACCTCTATCTAGCAGACTTATTAATGAAACCGACATAATCTGTAAATTTTATAACTCTTTATTAGTGAAGAAGAACAAATATAGGAAATAAAAGGAAATAAAAGAAAATTCCTTACAATAAATTGTATCCAAAAATTTCCCTATTTCTTGTATGTCTATAAATAAAATTTCATTGAATAAAATACCTACATAACTATTAATATTATTATTATGTACTGTACTTACTGACAAAAAAAAGTTAAGATTTTTTTTATATACAGTAGTATTATTTATGCTTATTTTATAATAATAAATAAAGTAAATAACAAAGTTTAGGTATATACGGTACAATTTTAGCCCTACAGGGACAATTAATGTAATAACTGAATTGTTAATATATTTATTATACAGGTTACATTATGTTTATTGAAAATAAATTGTGCAATCATTAATATACGAGTAAAGTATCAAATCAAACATAAATAAATTATCCTGTACATATATAAAAACATAATTTCAAATTGAGAGTTCAAAATATAATACGATTACTCGTGGTGATATGATTTTAAAAAGTTTGCAGTAGTAATTTTTGTATGATTTGAACTGAGAATTCGAAATCATTTTGCCAAATGACTATCTAAACAAGATAACATTTATGTGACTAGAAATTTCTGTTAAAAATTCAAAAATAAGGATTTAATGGTATGACAAGTTTGTGAACGACATATACCCAAAATAATTTTAAGCGAATTACATTTATTAGTAGATATAATTAAAAAGTAAAAAGAAAAATCAAAGAAAAATTTATAATAAAAACAAATTCAGAACTTCACATTTTCATGAAAATTCTAATAAAACATTCTGTAATTTTTCTTTTTTATCTATTTCATTAATATCTCAACAAAATTAAACTTAAATAGCATAATTAAACTTTTACATTTATGTGTTTACCTTAAACACGCTCTGTGTGAACGAAAAGATGAAATTATTTAATTACGTATATGTTAAAATTTCAACTCAATTTATTTTAATGTTCTCATGTTACTTATTATATTACTTGTTTGATATAAATAACTTAATATTATAGAAATTTTTCCTAATAATTTGTATATTTTAAAGAGATATTAATCATTTGGTTACCCATCATAGTAGAATTTTTTTTTAAAGAAATTAATGCCAATCTTTTAACTGTCAACCAATTAAAAATGATTATTATTTAATATAGAAAATTAATAATATGATAGTGACTTAAACTGAAGGTACCAATTTCAATAAGTTTTTAATAGAAATATACTGAAACTGACATCTGTAAAAAATGAAGATTGATTTATTTTTTCTACATGTTATAGATATTATTCGTGGAACATATGGATAAGTATGTCGATAATATTATATACTTAAAATATAATTTATTTATTTATAAAAAGTTGAAATATCGTTCGCATAAGATTACATAGTCTAAAATTTATGAATTCTTAGATTTAAAACTGAATAAACGTTTGTACATTCATATCAAATATAAAATGTAAACAAAAATTTGAACTACAAAATGATTGAAATACATCTTTATATAAAATAGCAAATTTTCAGTTTGAATTCTTTGAAGAATATTTATTTAATTTTTATGTTTCAAATGTTATTTCTTTTCAAAACAAAACTATAGCTATAATTCTACATATATATCAACTCTTTAATCTTGAAAGAATAAAATAAAAAAATTGATTAAGTAAACTTTTTCAACGACATAATGCTGTGAAAAAATAAACATGTGAAGTTAGTAAAAAAAAATAAAACTTAACTATTAATTTATTTTTCTTTTCAACTAAAAGTGATTATTATAAAAATTTCCCAAGAATCAGGTTCTTAATACATATAATTCTCTAAAACAGATGATGATGAAGCCTTCAGGATTTAACATATTTTTTATTTTGTTAACTAGTTTTTCTTTTCACATTATGTACAAATTAATCATTTTAATTTTTGATATAATGTAAAAAATTAGAAGTATATAAATCCTAATTAATTCTTTTTTATAGCGGCAATTCATATAATTTCTTTTCATACTTCTTAATTACAACAAGCACACAGTATACATATACAACATTTTATATGTATGTACTTAAGTTCTTTGAAAATATATCGCCTGCTCAGAAATGAAACAACGTATAATGAAAAGTATAGTTTCGAGTAATTTAAATTTAAAGATTTGAAAATTAAAAAAAACGTATGAAAAAATATCAAGTAGCGTTCAATTTTCATCTAAAAAACACATTTTAATCAACATTAAGAATATTGCAAAGTAGTTGTACTTATAAAATCGAGTACGAGGAATCGAATGGTGCTATTGTCAAATAATGACGTATAAATGTCATACGTTGTTTCATTTCTGAGCAGACGATATATTCTTTGATTAAAATTGGAAGTGTTAAATCTTTATAAATAAACAGCAAGTTAAAGGCGCTAATGTGGAATAAGAAGTTGTAATATGGTTAGAAGCGCCCAACTAATTAATTGGCTGCTTGGTTGACATAAGCTCTTGGACTTAGGCTTTTAAATTATTCGCACTTGTGTATTTGTGTATATTATAATACCCAAGTAAGATAGTTAAAGAACTCTCAAGTAAACTAAAATCTATACTTCATTTTCTTCTTTGTTTCGATTGAACTTACGAAATTTAAATAATGTATACAAATTAATAAATTTCCATTTAAATTTGACATAGAAAAAAAAATTTTCACTTTCAAAAATATATTTTCTAATATTACCGCACATAAATGTTTTGAAATAACTTAGCCTTGTAATTTGAACTTCAAAATAAGGCTAATTCATATATTTTTCTCCATTATTATTTATATTATTTTGTATATATTATGTTTATAATTAACATCATAATAATCAAGATAAATATTCTCATAAGCTTACGTTGAAATAATAATTACAATGCTGTACTATTACACAATTATTACAAATTAAAAAGCATGTAAAAGCCCTTAAACATTAGTTGTATGTATTCATACATAGTTTAAAAAAAATAAATAAAATAAAATTTACTAAAGGTGTTTATGGTCCATTAAAAAAAAAAAAAAACAACTTACTAGAAAATCAATAACCTTAATATTTATATCAGCAGTTATGTGTATTAGGCAATTTTATTATACAATAATCTTAAATTAACTCTATATAAATTTATTGTTTTGAAAATTTTATTAAGTAAATTTTGCGCCATTATTTTAATGACCTTTTTAACGGTAATTCTAATTAATCAATTTATTGGATAATTAATTTCTACGTAGGTATATATATTTTTTATAAGGATTAATAATATTTTAAAAGTGCTTTTAACTTAACCATTATTTTAATTTAATTTTCAAGTTATTAATGAATATACAGGTTAGGAAAATGGGTTAATTTAAAACACCCGGTATTAAAAGTAAAAGTTTTCAACTTTAGACAACTACACAAGTAAATTGTATAATTTTTAACTATTTCTAAATAAATATTTGAAAAAAAATAATTAAATTAATATTTTTTTTTAGTTATTGGTTCTTTTGAAAGAAAAATAAATAAAAATAATATATTATTATGTAAAATTTATGGATGTAAAAAATCATCAAGAAATATATTTTACTTTTAAATATTTTAAGTAAGAACTTTTTAAAAATGTAAATAGATGAATGATTAAAATCAATAAAGAAAAGAATTAAAGTATCTTATGTTGCAAACATTTATGAACTACGCAACATTTTATGACGTAAACAATTTTAAAGTCAATTTCAATATTCTGGTATAATTTGTCTATGATGATTTATTTATTTGTTGAATTTGTTTTGACAATTAATCAAAAAAAGAAAAGTGATTGAAGAAGTCATAAAAGGATGATAGGAATGAAAATTTAGAAATATTTAGCCATAGAAAGTTTTGATATTCTTTATACACATACAAATAGTGGGCGTTATAATGCCATAGTTCAAGGTTTTCTTCTTTTTTTTTATATTATCAAATAAACTTTTTTTTTATTGAATCATAAATATGGTAAACTTAATCTGAATAAAAATCTGCCGAAAAAAAATAATTCAATACTCCTACTTGAATTTTCTACATATATAGAAATTAAGCTTCCAAAAAAAGGGATATAATGTGACCCAATTTTAAAAAATTATACAAAAAAAAAAGAAAATTTAAATTTTTTTGGAAAAAAATCAACAACAGATGAAATACAAAAAAAAAATATATGTGTTGTATATACTATTATCTGAATAAATAAGTAAAGTTTTTGCTGAAAATCCATAAAATTATTGTATCTGATTTATTGAATTTAATATTTTTTATAATACAGCATTCTAATCTGAGGCGCCCTATTTATATTATTATTATGCATAGAAAATATACATATATTTATATATATATATGTATATATATATATATATATATATATATATATATATATATATATATATATATTTATATAAAACTATAAGTGCATAATGCATCCGTTTGTATGATTGTAATATTATTTTCACTATATACTGTGCTATATTGGCAAGCATACTTGTAGACTGTAGTTATAACTTTTTTAACTTGTCAACTTATATTGTATTCATGAATTAAATTGGATTTAAACTATCGTTGAAAACCAGTAAAACCATTTCTTTCTATTTCGTTTTGAACCATTTTTCATTAAACCTAATTTAATTTGGTCCCATTTCAAAAATTCACTTCAAATTTTGTTTTTAATTAAAAATATAGAATATAAATATAACATAAAAATATAAATCTATTTTTGATTGAAAGCTCATATTATGTCAAAAAGTTAATAAAATAAAAATACTAAAAATATTTGAAATTAACTACTTAAATGTAAATACCTAATAATCACATGTGCTACAACAATATATTATTATAATATCATTTTATTTTGTGTTATATATATATTTTAGCTCTGGGCAATCAAACTTTAAACTAAAATTAAATAAAAAAGTATATAATAAATCCAATGCCAATCTTAATATTCCAAAAACGTAAAGTACAATTTTGAGTTAAATAAATTACGTGATAGGAATTTGATTTAATACATTCTCGTTTTTAAGTTTTATTATATGTACACAATTATACGATTGACATCTGCTAAATGATTGAATTTATTGTACATAGTTTTTTATTTTAAATTAAATCTATCTTTAACTATATAAATACATTATACAAATAAATGACAAAGAAAATAAAATATTTAATTTCCACGTACGAAATGCAATATACAAATGTAAACAATTTTCATTAGAAATAAAATTTAAGAATTGTAATATAAGTAGGACGAGATAAACTAAGAAAATTTGGTACAAAATTATTAGATACAAAGTTGTTAAATTTTAGAACATTTATATTCGGTAGTTCATTTTTAATTAAATTTTCTAACAATTTTTAATAAATGGGATTACGTACTTTAAAATATAAATCATTAAGCCCGGACATTTCCTATTAAATTAAAAAAAAACGAATATATATGAATAGATTGCAAATCTCGATCTTAAAATTATTTTATTTTATATTAAATGCTAATTCAAGAAATTTCCTGATAAGAAAATGACCTATAATAGAGATTTGCTTCTAGAATTCTTTTTAAATATATGAAAATATGCATAAGAGTACCTAGTTCATTATTAGTTATATTATATTACTTTAATGTTAGATAATACTTAGGGTGCATACGGAATTTTATACCTTCAATTATAAAATAAATATTGTTCATATAGATTTATAGAACATACCGTTGGTTGTGTACTTTATTTGAAGCATGAGCCTTTTTTTCCAAAATTTGATTCAAAAGCCGTTTCAGACCATTTTAAAGACAAATTTCGAAAATATTTTTTTAAAAATCCACGGGAATATATTTTATATATTTTATCAATGTATAAAACCTTTTTTGTTTTTTTTTTTAATTAGAAAATACTAGCTGGCCCAGAAATCTTGAAGATAAGGGTCCTAAAATACAATTTTTCTATATTTAGTATATTAAATCGTAATAAATAAATAAACTTTTAAGAATGCTACAAGATTATGTACTCGAAATTTCTTAAACTCCGTTTTTATTTTTCGGCTTCAATGATGAAATTATTATATTTTTTATTTTTTTTTTAATCAGTCAAACGTTATGTATATATTGTGGAAACATAAAATTAATGAAAGCGTTTGTAATGAGGCGTTTTTTATGCCCGTAAAATAAGAATAACTTTTAATTAGAAAAACGAGTCATAAATTGCTAACATCTGAAAATTTCAGTTTACTTGTCGTCCTTTTAATTTATTGAATGTTAAAATTAGAAGCTATCTCCAAAAAGTTCTATATAATTGATATTGAGTTTAAGTAATTTCAAATACTACAATAAGAGTAATTAAATTTTCTGGGAAATTAAGATTTTAATAGCTTGTTATAGTTAGTAAATTTAAAATGAGATAATAAATTTTAAGCACTACACTATTAATTATTATGTAGTTATTGCAATAAAATGTATTTAAATTTAAAAATGATACAATAACCATTAGAATGTGAAGAAAAAAAAGATTGTAATTAAAATATATATTTTCATTCCAGAAATTTGAAATTTTTACATAGAAAGAGAAGTACCTACTTATTTTATTAATTCTTAATTTAATAGAATAAGTAATCGAGATTCTAGATAAGTTTTTCTAATAAAAGCCTTAACTTAGTACAAGCTAACGAAGTTACCATGAGTATATAAAATATTTGTATACATATATATTTTTTTAAATTCTTAACTCAGAATTACCAAAGAAAATAATATCAAACATTGTGCTGACGCTCTCTGTGGTAAACATTTAAATTCTTTGTTTTAAAATGGTACATTTATCTTATCCGTATTATTTTTTTAATAAATCGATTCAACAAAAAAAAAATTCAGAATAAATTGAATCTATAAAAAGCAATTAAAATTACAATAGGAATTATTTTTAATACTTTAAGGTCACCATTAACATAATTATACCTTTTCCAAACTTTAATATTAATTAAAGAAAAAAAGTTTGGTAAATCTATGTATGTACACAGAAAAAAATTTGCTCGTACTAATAACTAAATAATTCGTTAAAATCAACGAAAAATTCGTTATTTTGGCTACAACGAACATTTCGTTAAAAAAAGCTCGTAGTTCGTTAAAAAAGTTCGTTATACCCCAAAACCAAAAACCTTTCAAATTCTTCAGCAAAAACACCGCAAATACGAAAGAAAAAATTTACTAGACTAAATTTTTTTTTTATTTATTTAATTTTTTATTTATTTCTTTTTTATTTTTTTATTTTTTTTTTCTTTTTTTTATTTATTTTTTTATTTATTTATTTTTTTTTTTTTAATTTTTTTTTATTTTTTTTAATTATTTTTTTTTTTTTTTATTTATTTTTTTTTTTTTATTTTATTTATTTTTTTATTTATTAATTTTTTTTATTTATTTTTAAAATTTTTTTATTTAATTTTTTTTTAATAATTTTTTTTATGCCCGCTTGTGGCTTCGAACCACTGTCCTAAACATTGCAATCCATCAACTCTGCCACTGAGCTATGAACTAAATTTACGGCAATGTGTAAAATGGAAAATATAAGTTCTGTATGGATTGAAATTTTTGTTTCCCGTATTTAACGATAACGAACTTTTTTAACGAGTACTAAAAATGAAAAAAAAGGTTCGTAATAGAAAATAAACGAAATTTACGTTACAAAAACGTATTTATCATTATTTTTCGTTATCTTAACGAGAATGTCATTAACGAACTTTTTTGACGTAATGAGTACGAGCAAATTTTTTTCTGTGTAAATTTCGTATCCTGATTTTACATTATAGTTCATTTACATTTGAATTGAATTTTCCATCCGGGCAAATAATAATTTTACTTATATAAAACATTTCTGAAACAACGTTTTTTTTTTCAAAGTTTTTGTAGAATAAGTTTCATGTCACATTGATTTGGTACTTATTTATATATAGTTAAAGCGCCTTTATTATACATAAATCACTTAATTTTAATTAGTTATTCCAAAATTAAAAGTATTGGTCGTAATTATTCAACATAATTAATAAGATCAAGTAGGTACTTTATAATTTTGTACCATTCTTCTTGGATGAGAAAAGACTAAAACGAACTTAATAAAAAATTAATACTTAAGTTACATATATTACATATATATACCTTAACAATTCAGAAAAGGAATTCATATATTTTATTGCCACGAAGGTAATATCAATAAAAGTCATTTTTAGTTATATTACAATTTTGACATCTGTCAATTTCTAAAATTTAAATATTTTAATATTTCATTTGCTGGAAAGAAAAATTTTCGTACACTTTTTTATTTTTAACATTATAAATTATTTATTAAATAAAACAGAAATATACGGAAAATAAATATTTGTTTTAATGCAATGAGCGATCAATTTTTATAAATAAATAACTTCTTTGTCTTATTTTATTTTTAAAATATGTTGATTTTAGATAAAACATTCAGGGTTATTTTTGACATTAATTCAACATTTTTTATTTAAAATAGATGTTGTTAACAATCTTTTTATATAATTTTTTTTTTCTACCTAGTGGCATCTAAAATTAAACAAACTAATACTGCCTTACTTAGCTAGAACGGCGTAGAGTTAAAAATCAACTTTTGATCGTATCCATTTTTTGAAAAATGTATTTTATGGCTCTTAAAAGGCTTTAAAACATTGAGCACCTCTTCATAAAAATGTTCCAAAATAAAAATAGAAAAAATTTAATATCTCAAAGCTATCAAAATAGAGTCATTCCCTTGTTGCTTAGAAAGGCAGAATGGGTTTCCCGGCCAATAACAACTCAAACTTAAACATATAAATTGAATATCATTCTTTCACGCCAAAGGATCAGGGACATGTATTAATAATAGAACAGATGACGGAAAATAATTGTGATTGTAAATTTTAATATTGCACATATAACTATAAAATTTATTTAAGTTTCTAAATATGCTAAACTTTTTTTTAAGTTTAAGTTGCTTGCAAAAAAATATCCTTATCGATGTTTTTCTTTTTTTATTAAAACGACAATACATAAAATATGTATAAATAATGCATTATCCATATATCAAAAACATTTGCTTGAATAATTCTTACCGGAAATATGAATTATTTATTAGTTAGAATACATTGAAAATTTTAGCAAGTAAAAATAATTTTTATATAAAATTATCTGCTCAGATTGTTAACATTTTTCTTGGCGACAAAATGTCTTCTGGAAAATTCACAACAAAAAACTTTTCTTTTAAGAAAAACAATTTTGCAAATTATATTTACGGAAAGTTTTAAAAGATTTTATACAAAAAAAAATGTTTTTTTTTTTTAATGTAATAATAATAACTATGAAGATTTCTGTGTAAATCATTTTTGGTAGGTATACTGTATAGGTATTTATTACATGAAAATAAAACTTTAGGAAGTGAAAACCAATTTTAATTTTCATATTTTCCTGACATTGACATTATAAAATATTATAAAAACAATATTTTTTTTTGTTTTATCGTAGAATAGAAATTTGATTTAACCGACATTATCAATAATTTTGAAGAAAAGATGCTTAATTTCAATAAATGTCAGATATATGAAAAAGTTATATAAATTCTTTAAGAGATTTTAAACAAAATAGTTCAAAGTTGGTTTAGAATTAAAAATTTTGTGTTATATTAATGGACTTTAGGATAAATTGTAAATATTCTCCTTTAAGGGGGTATTCTGGTCTAGAAATTTGAAAAAAACATTTTTGTTTTTTCATATTTTCAAAGTTTAACCCTTTAAGAACATGTCTTTAAGAGGATTTTAGAAAATTGAAATTATTTTCGGAGATATGGCTGTTTTACTAAAATATCATTTCATGAATTAGACTGGGAGAAACTTTACGTGAAACTTTAAACGCGTTTTTTCTCAAAACTGTCTTTTTTAAAACGTTTCCCATGATAACTCAAGTCCTACTGAACCGATTTACTTCAAATTTTGTAGAGGTCTTCTTCATAGGCTTCTCTATCGCATGAACTATCCTCATCCCAATATTTTAATGTTTACTATTTTTAAAAATTTCCAAAAACTAAAAAAAAGTGGTGCAAAAACAATTTTTTCAAGTAGTCGCCATTTTGTAAAAAAAATTTTTTTTTCAACTCTTTTAGTTCGAACGATAGAGGCATTCGTATAGATTAATAATCGTTTTTGGTTTTTTTTTTCAAATTGCCAGAAGGGCTGAATCGTGGGAATGGTCACGTGCCAAATTTTTGAGAGCCCCCACTTCATCAGCTGCCACTTCATCAGCTGCGAACTCTTTGAATTTTGAATTTTTTTTCTTTTTTTTTTTTTTTTTACTGTATTCTTAAAACATTAATAAATATCCTATAAGAAAATGGATAGTAAAAATATTGATTGGTTTTTTTTTACAGCACTTCAAAAATTGCATTAAATTCGTGCCTCTAGATCAGAATACCCCCTTAAATTAGAAGCCGAAGAGATTAGAATGCCATTAGAATTATAGTTCCACACAAAGCAAAAACCACACACATTTAAATTTACTTCATATTCTGAACAGCCGAAAAATAAAATGCATGCTTATGGTTATAAAACAAATGAATTATTTTAATTATATAGGTAAGGATGTTTCGCTTAATATTGTCCTATTAATTTTATTATGATAATTGTTTCTAATGGAAAAGAATCTGCGTTCCAATTAACAAATTGAAAAATAAAGTACATAACTTTAATTTCAAATTTTAATAATTAAATAAAGTAGGAAGGTAAAAATATCAATAAATATAACCTCTTTAAAATTTAAAATTTGCATTACGTTCTTCCGGAAATGACGTGCGTATAAATTGGTAAAAATTCAATCAAAAAAATACTGATTATCTTTAATATATTAAATTTTCAATCATCGCACTAAAAATCCAACAATATTTTTCTTTCATCTGGATGACATTAAAAACAAAAAAAAAACATATGCGATAAATATTTACAACCGCATCATAAAAATTTCGTTAATATTTTATATATTTATTTTCGTATTAAAAATAAATTCTTCATTATTTTTCAATAAAAATTAATTTTAAATCAGTGCTAATACACTCCCAGTGTGTAGAGCAATTATTTTAAGAAAATTATAATAATAATATTTTTATTTTTTTTTGTTATTTATGTGACAAAAAATCTTATGAATTTTTTATGAAATATTTTTCTGAAATTTTATTCTTATGACAAAACTTATTAAATACAAAATAAAAGTAAAAAAAAGAAAAGAATATAAGATAAGAAATATTAACATAAAATTCTATCAATTTTATTTTATGATAAAGAAATCCTCTATGTATATTATAAAATAAAAACAAACGAAAAACAAAAAAAAAAAAAAATAATAAGGAATTTAAAAATTTATTAAAACGTGACAAGGAATGTTTATGATTTATTTTTTTTCTTCTTGCCGTCGTCATCTTTTACATTATTTTTTTTTCTTGTTATTTTTGTGGCTTATGTAAAGAGGTTGTGCAAATTTTTTATATACTTATCTCATATGTAGGTATATAAAACATTATCAAAAAACAAAAAAAAAACATTTTTTACAAAACATATTGCTTATTTGAAACAATGGTTATCATAGTTAAGTTCTTTAGATATTTTCAGAGATATTTTCAGAGATTGATTACTAAAGGATAATTTTTCACATAGTTGTATTGTCACAAAGATTATTCCAGTTGTTATGGACCCTTAAGATTCTAGAATTCTGTCTTTTGAAATCAAAAGTATGTCTTCAAAAGTATGTCTTATGAAAAATAATTTGGAAAATAAAAAAGCTTCTTTGGATCATCGTTTTTTTTTTTGGAAAACACATAATGTTTGAAACCTTTACTTAAGATTTTGAATTAATTCGTAACAAATATGAGCATTTCCAATTATAAGTATAATATTAGACAGTGTAATTAATTTAAAATGGAACACTATTCTAATTTTTTTTTTTTTTGCGAAAAATTCTTTTGATTTTAACAGACACAATTATTAAAACGATTAATTGGGTATAGTACATTATGTACTATGTTATTAAAAGTATAATTTTTAGTATTTTACATTTGTAGTTTTTTATGGAAGACAATAAACAAGTTTAGTACATTCTAAAATTTTTCGCATTAAAATCTTGAACTAAATAACTTCTAGGTATATATCTTTTATAAGGCAATCTTAAGCAAGACAAATAGTTACAGTAACAGATAAACTGAATTATGTCAATAAATTTATGTGATAAAAAACAATAAAACTAAATATACTTTTTTTTTCAAAAACGGGTGCTTACATAAGATATTCACTAACCATCAAATTGATAACGAATGATTATGAAGTTTTTACATACATAACAACATATTATATTTTATATAATTTTTTTTATTTTTTTTAAATAATTTATTTCAAATACTCTCAAACTAAAAAAAGGTTCAGTTAGATAAATGAAAAAATTTTTATTTTTAATATGATAATTTAACGTCAATTCACCTGATATAAAAGTCAAAGTAATCAAAGGTTTTTATGTTTATTTTTTATTTATATAGAAAATTTGTGTACCAACAAAAAAATCTCAATAAAAGTTCAATTACTAAACATTTTGTTCCAGTCAAGTAGTTTTTAGGATAATTTAGATGAAAATTTGGGTCATAATTTGTTTTTTTTTTATTTTCCATATTTATATATTAAAGAAATATATTTCTTCGGGGAGTAAGTATGAATTTTTTTTTTTTAATATATATCATTCGAACTGGAATTTTTATGTTGGTTCCTTTTTTTTTCTTCAGAAATATTTGAATGAAATGAATTTGATTTTTTATTTTCATTCGAAAAAACATTTTTGTATTAAAAGAAAAAAGCAAAATATTTCCGATGAAAATAATATTATTAAAGTTTGAAAATATCCTTTAATAGTATACAAAAAATAAAATAAAAATTTGGATAATAATTTTTCAAGAATGTATATTATATAAATTTATAATATATCTTTTAGATACATAGAAAGTAAAAATCAACAGTTTTTTTTTTCCATTAGCTTTCCGACTTTCTTTTTTTTATGTATTTCGTTTTTATATCATAATGAATATATTTATTTATTTGATTTATTAGCGAATTTTTCTATAAACTTCTTTGAAATGGGTTGAAATTTTTTGACAGCTTTAATAATAACCAAAAATTGGAGTTCTAATTTTTAAGAATTTTTTGTTATTTTTTTTTATTCCCTTGTAGGAAAGCATTAAAACTCAACAACTCATTTTAATTTCGAATTTAAAATATTGCATTAAAATTTCAATAAATAATTAATTTAGAAAAATAAATATTATTTTCATAATAATTTTATAAAAATACATTTTCTTCTTTTTGATGTATATAAATTGTTATTATATCTACCAGAGGGTAAATAAAAAAAAAGATTAGTAATTTTAATTAATGATATTAAATATATTTCATTTCATCATAGCCAATTTAATGAAGAACATTTTCTTATAAAATATGCAAATAAAATTTAACATATTCAATAATTTTTACCACCAGCCTTTTAGTTATTTTTAAGGACTACCTTGATTATCAAAAACAAAATCATACATGTACATAAATACATGAATAATTTTTTTGTACACTGAACTTGAAATTTCAGTTTTATTAAGAAAAATACAACACTCACGTAATATTCTATGTAATATATTTATATAGGTAATAGATTCTTTATTTCAAATATAATTACTTTTAATCGCTATTATATGATTTTTATTTAAAAATTAGGCATATATTTAATTTTTAATTATTTTTATTTCTCACTGTTTTTTATTTTAATATGTTATTTGTTTTAATGTTGATTTTTTTTTAACTATATTGTTGCTCCTTTTAAATTTGACTGAAAAACACATTGATGATAAGATTGTTCTCTTTTATGACAATTATTTTTCATTTATTCGAACATCCATCATATTATAAAATGCATTTTCGATTAATTTGATTGATTGAAGACAAAATTTGAAGAACTTGGAAATCTGTTCCAATAATTTTTTTTTATATTTTAGTTTTTTATGTCATTTAGTATTATGTTTTTAATTTCTTTCACCTTGATTTTTTTTTTTTTTTATTTAAGAAATATGACACTGAGTAATGATAATAGCTTAAAAAATAAATAGTTTGAAAGCGAATATGTTTGATCAAACACAGAACACAGTTAATGGAAATTAATATTTAAAGAAAATATTTTGCATCAACAAACATTTTTTTTTTTTTTTTTTTTCGAAATTATGATTTAGAAATTATAAAAATTTTCTATGGCTTCATTTGACAAAATAAAATACATAAATTTGCAGGTCGATCTCATGACTGATATTTGAATTATAATATTTATATTTATTATAATACTGAAAGAAAAATGAATTAAATTTTACAAAAAGGATTCAAAATATTTTTAATTTAATAATATAATATTTGCATTTTATTAATAAATATGTAGTTATAATCGATTTGATGGATTTGTGAACTAATTGTAGTAAATTTAATATTTTTATATCGATAATCTTAATTATAATTTATATTTTAGTTAAAAATAATGTGTCAAGGTATTTTAAATCAATTTTTTGTATATTGTATACTTAAGATTTAAATAAGTTATTTAAAATATATATTTAAAATAATAAAATAGAAAGAATCGTCTTATCATCATATATAAAATATATTGATTCTTTTTGTATAATTTAATTCATTTGTATAAAATTAATTTGATGATAGAGAAAACAGTAATTTCACTTCTAATAAATTATTTTTTTTATTTTGCTATGAAAATGATATTTATCATCAGAAAAAAAAAAAATTAAAAAAAAAAAAAAAAGATAAATAATGAAATAAGATTCTGAAATTGTCGACTTACCAGGACTGAAATGTGAACGTTTTGTGGTTTCATTTTCTGTATCTGTATCTAATGGTCTTTTTCGTGAATCACCAATTTCAGGACTTGGGCAGGTATCCATTGCATTATCAGCAGCCATTCTTTGGTTTTCTATTTTAGTAAATTTATCCAGTTTTAGTAAAATTTATAATTGTTGGAAGTATTTTTTTTTTTTTATATATATATAGATATTTTTAAATATATATGTATATTCTTTTAATTGATTATTTTAATATAAAATATAAGTTTTAAATATTAATTGTTTTCAAAATATATGTAAACGAAATTATTTTTATAGGTTTTATAAACTTTAGCGCCTATCAAATGTTTTTTTTTTAAATGGTGCTTTGAAGCTTTTAAAGAATGCTGTACATTTAATTTTTTTTTATTTTCGCAATCAAAAAGGCTTAACTTTTATTCAATATAAAAATTAAACTTTTGCTGTTTTAAAAAATGTTTTTGTAAATGTTTGTGTAACAAATGTTTTTTTATGCAATTAAATTAATTGAAAAAAAAAATAAAAATAATAATATAACAATATAACAATTATAACATATGTAATGTAAATTTTATTTTTTAATTAGATTTTTATAAATAAAGCGTTTTAAATATGTGATATTTAGATATTTTTTATTAATTTTTATTTTTTTTAAATTTTATATGCGGATGTCCTTTAATTGTTGGTAAAAATGTTGAGAAACATTATTTCATGATTGATTATTATTTTGTTGATAATATAATAATTTCGATATAGCATAGTTATTGATGATGATGATGGTTTTTAATATTTTATTTGAATTGGCAAATGATTGAAAAAAGAAAAAAATGAGAAAAATATGTGATATTAATATTTGTATATATAAAATTAAAATTATTATTAATAATAAATATTTAAAAGTACGTATATAAATGTACAATAAGCTATATTTCAGATTGGCGGGCAAATTTTTTTCATTATTTTGTTTTAAAAGATAAAGCATTAGGTATCTAATATCTATCTGTATCTGTAATTTCTTTAACAAAATACATAATAATAACTTTGGTTGTAGATTTGCCCGCCATTCTGAAATGCTATTGATTTTATTTTAATAAAATTTACTAATGATAATAATGTTTTTAAAAAATTTATTGCAGAATGTAAATTATGTATATTTAGACAGATATACGACTAATAAGCATTTCACAATACAAAAAATAACTTATGACATTTTATTTTTATAGTGATAAGGAGCTCATGATGAACGAGCCACCATGGTAAATGATTTTGAATTTCAAATGATTATTAAAATGAGAATTAGAATTGTGTTGGACTCAACTTAATAATAAAAATTTTAAAGTTTTTAATTATTCAATAATATTGACATCATTTTCATTTAAATTTATACATTTATGTACAACATCCTATATGTATAAGAAGAGAAAAAAATCGCAAATAACACTTTAATAATAATGACGAAGTTTCAGATATATGTACACCTATCTAATTTTGCGACAATTGTATCTCTTTAGGATTTTACCAAAAAAAGGTCCTTTAACTATATATTCAAGCTCCAAGTATTCTTATAGACCAACTTTTTTAAAAAAAAAAAGGAGAAACAACAAATTACTTAATTCGACTGTATAATTAGGTTTCTTACGTTATTATGTCTTTCTAGTATTATACTACCTACAATTGCGTGAATGTTATAAATTAATTTAATTCAAAACAAAAAAATACAAATTTAAGACATTGCATGTAGTATATATAGTATTATGGGTTACATGTTATGTATGTTAACAAATATTTTAGAAAATTAATTTTTTATAAAAATTTATTCTGCGTGAGAAATTAAATTAATGTTCTGTTTTGCGTAAAGAATTTTTTTTTTTTGCAAAATATTAAGCTTATTATTATTTTATTTACTGTTAATATCCTTTGATATTTTATTCAAAATATAAAAAAAAAACAAAATCCCAAATGATTTATTTTTTCTTTCTATAAGTAAGAAATATTCAATGTAACTAAAAAATGAAATTCAATGTAATTATAAGAAAACAGAATTCTATTTATTAATAATTTAGAAAATAAGAAAATTCCAAAAATAAGTAATTCTAAGGAAGCAAATTTATTATAAACTATATAGGTATGTAAGTCATAAATATTTTGATCAAATCAAAATAACTTTTACATTAAAAATTAAATTTTGGTGGAACTTTCGTTTTACACTGAATTCAGGTTTTGGGAAATGCTTTGCAGCTAAAATTGTCAGAAAAGTTTTTAGTGCTTATAACAAAATAAGTAATTTACTTAGGCCTACAAACATATTATATAAACACATCATTGTCAAAAGAAATTATTTATAATCATCAGAAATGAAATATTAGCATTATAGAAACGAAATTTTTGCGAACTAAAATTAACAAAAAGATATTTTTTACTTTAAAAGTAAATATATGTACATTTTTTTTTTGCACATTAAGATATAATGATGATTTGCAAAAAAAAATAATAATATATTACTTTTAGAGAAGGTTATTGCAAAAGCCTTAAATAACAGATAATATTTTTCGAGATAAAGGTAATGCCAATTCAAAAGCACATCAGCATTCCGATAATACATCAAAAGCACAAAGACGATGCCAATTCAAAAGCACATCAAGTATTCGAATAATACATTTCAAAATAATTTTCTTTTAATTTTTTTGGGAATATTTTTGCAGATCTGCAATATTGATTTTTAACTTACACAGTTGTAAAAGAACACGGCCAAAGACAATAATTGTAATAAACTGTCTTAATTCATTACACATTTTTTAGCTTTTGCTGGAATATTTACAAATCTGACTTAGATTTTCTTGCAAAACCTTAATTTACTTATCATCTAAAAAATAGTCCCAGCCTGGTTAAATAAAAAGATCTGCTTGATTGTTCACCATAAAATTCTATTTTCTAATTTCCTAATTTCCATTTCCTTAAAAAAAAAAATAACAACAAAAAATAATTGTATTCCTTATACCAAAAAAAAAATAAGGTTTATTTTCCCCAAATCCTATTTCAATAAAATTTCTTCCATTTAATAAAATAAAATGTTTAAGAGTATTGGCAAAAAAAAAACAACCATTAATCAAATTGATAAATTTTTTACTTACAAAATATATTTTTTCAGGTGAGAATGACGAGAATAAGACTTTTTCAATTTATTTTTCAATATTTTTTCCTTAGCCTAGGAAATTATTTAATGATAAATACTTTAATATTTATTTTATTTTATAATTTTTTTTTTTTTATATTCCTTTTTCATAGTAATAGCATAATAAAAATCAACACGCAACTATTTAATTTTGATTTTATAAAGGTAAAAAAAAATTTATTATTTATTTTTTATGAAGAAAAACTATATAGTACCTAACATAAATTTTAATGATAATAATTTGCCTAACATTTTCCTATTTAAGTTTACCATATAATTGTTTTAACTAATAATAATATTAAATAGAGTGTGCAAGGTCGAAAATATTAAAACTAAAAACTCCCAAAATAAAATTTTTCACGGTAAATTACCCGATTTGTATATATGAAAACAAATATTCAATACTAATATTATATAGATAAAGATTTCAAAAAAAGAGTTGGAGCGATGATCCCAGCTCCAACATTATGTTTTTCTAATTTATTATAAAATAATTCTATTACTAAATATGAATAAAATCAATATCTTTCGTTTCTGTAAATTTTATTAATATTAACGTAGTAAATAAAATCGATTTTCACACAGGAAGAAGAGAGATATGAAAGCCTACATAGGCCTACTCTCAGTATTTATCGTTTTAATTTTAAATTAGAAGTGACAGCTAAAATCGTCTATTACGAAAGTTTCATTCTAATAATTTTTACTAAAATATCAATAAGAGATATTAAATTAATATAAATTACATTGTATAGACTTGTTGTACATACATAATTCAGTAAATGTAAACAACTAAAGGTGAAGCTATTTTCAAATAATTGTTATTAATAATTGTTATTAAATATTTAAAAATAAGCTCAAAAATTTATATT
Source organism: Hybos culiciformis (assembly GCA_964007475.1). Taxonomy (NCBI): domain Eukaryota; kingdom Metazoa; phylum Arthropoda; class Insecta; order Diptera; family Hybotidae; genus Hybos; species Hybos culiciformis. Next base: position 39,100,035 of record OZ023273.1, read on the forward strand.
GTTTGTATGTAGGTATTGATAAATTAAAACTGATAATAAAAAATATAATAATTTTAAGTTAAAAAAACATGAGTCTAAAATTAGAAGGTTCGCATAGAAATTTATTTTGATCTAGACAGAGTTTATAAATATATAATTGTATATGTATTGCACATGTGTTTATATCAAATTTCTCAATAAAATGTCTTAAATTTTATTCATAAATGTAATATCCAGTATAATAAAAATTTCATAGTTTTGTGAGCTGTAAATAAAACTTGTTAGTAGATCAAGGCAGATCAATGATTTCAATAGATTCATTTGCTTATCTGTTTCGATTTATCATTAATGTGTATGAGATCATTATAAATATGGCTTTACAATGTGATCATATGTATAATATGCTTTGTTTAAATTATATATATAACTAAAATAAGCAAAAACTAGATGTATGTAATGTACTTCCTAAAAAAAAACAGACACACATTTTTATCCTGATCTAGAAAGCTTAGCTGTTTTTGCTCTAACTTTAAATTTGCTACAAAAAAAGTATCACTGGCTCTATTCATGATTACAAATAAAATTAAATAAAATAATAATTAAAATAATACTTCTAATAATTATATATTAATTTTGTTAGCATTTAAAAACTTGAATCCGGAACACCTTAACATCGAAGCACTGAGAAGATGGAAAATCATAAGAAAACTTAACTTAATTTAACTTATAGGAATTTATAATCTTTTTTTAGAATTTATTAGAATGAAAATCTTTAGTTTATTAAAAGCACAATTTGTCAGACGTAAACAAAACAAACAAGATCAATAATTAAAAACTTTACTATACCGCTTTCTTTAATATCTATCACTGATAAAGGTAACAAAATTATAATTGACCAACATGGAATAAAAAATTTAAAAATATTTAAGAGAAAATATAATATAATTTTTGCAGGTTGATGTATTTTTATTTTATGTCTTCTTTGTTATATACTATTTTATTTTCTCATCAATTTTAGTTTAAACATCTTGTCTGTGTCTTGTCTTGATGGAAACTTGAAGAGATTTTTTTGGAAAGCTTTTGAGGAATTTTATTAAAATTTTCTCAAAGTAAATTTATAGTAAATATATGAAATTAAGTTAAAAACAAAAATTATATACATATATATATATTATTTACTTTCAATTTCAATCTCTCAGCAACGAATTGACTTATATTTTTTCTAATATACTCCAAAAATACTCACATATATATTTAAAGTGAAAAAATTCAATATAGTTTGTATGTGGGTGAGCTTTTAGTTTGATTTTTTTTTTGTGTGCGCGATAAGTAAAAATTACCATTTATATATATAGGTGAATTCTGAATTGCTCAAATAAATATTTATTTTAAAAGTATGTACGTTATATATATTTAAATTTGTATATTTATATACAACATATAATATATTATAGATATACATATATGGATAAGATATTTACATAATATGTACATATAATTTTGTTATTGCAAATAAAAATTTGGATGTATGTATGCACATCATACTACCTGCAGATAAATACATAGTTTTTATTTAATTACTACACCAAAAAAAAAAAAAATTAAAAGGAAATGCAAATAAATTGAGTTAACTTTTTATAATTAAATCGATGGCTAATTCTGGTGTGGATCTAAGTAGAAACTTTATTGTCAAGAAAGTTCTGAAAAAGTAAGATACTTAATTTATCTAATATCTGATTTAAAATGAATATGAAGTTTTACCATATTGGTAAGATAATAAATAATCTAATTATTTTTTAGTTATTTTTAATTTTTGTTTTTATTGTTTAAGATTTCTTAAAAATTTTCAAAATCTCTAATTTTATATTCTCTCGATTTTATGAGTTTTTTTTTTGTTAACAAAAATAATAGTGTATCTAATCACGGTACAAAAATTAACGCAAATATAAAATTTTATTATACATCTTTTTCATTAAAAATTATATTATAGAAAAATTTATCTATTGCATTAAATTTTACTTTTCATGTTTGCGTATAATTTGGAAATTTTTTCCAGTATTTTAAAATAAAAGGTTTGTAAATGCAATTGTTTATACAAGAAATAAGATGAACTTTATAATAACGACGACCACAATTCGTCCAGGTGTGATAGTTTTTATTTATTCAGCTATAAAGCAAATAAAAAAAGTTTTATTCATTAAGGATTAAGAACAAAAAAAAAATTCGTTTTATTTAATATGCATATTTATGTTATTTAAAAAACTACTATATAAATGGATTCAATTTTTTATTTAAAAAGCTTTGTAGTTTGGATTCCCTTTTTTTAATTTGGGTATACTTTCTCATTATACCTAATAATATATATATATGTTTTTTAGAATTTTATATAATAATGACAATGAAATTCACGTAAAACTAAAATGGTATAGAATGATAAGTAGGTTCCTAGTTAGTTAAATAACAAATTCAAATAAAAACCCCTCAGGAAGTTTCAAAGTAGCAACTGTTTGAATTGAAATTTTTGAAATATTTATTAGTATTATTAAAAATTTTTACATAATATATTCAATACAAAAATTTAAAAATTAATTAAATTTATCAGCATTTCCTATTCTCCGATTTATGTATTACTATAACAAAAACTTATAACAATATTGTCATTAATTTTTATCACCATACTAAAAAATTTCAAAATATACATAAGGTATATATAATAATCTTCTACTTTAAACGCTCAACGATTCTAACGACTATCATTTCGCGATGTGAATCGTGTAATTAAAACTAATTAGAGTCGATACTTAAATCAACTTAATGGTTATTATCGCTTTGAAAACATTTTTTTTTCTCTTACTAAAAAAGCTTACAGGTTTGCTTAGAAACTTATCAGGGTTAAAACTAACCCTTTTATGATGACAGATTAATTTCTTATTGTACATGAAAAAAATAAAAAAAAATATTATAATTGCGTCTAATTTATATTTCATGCTATGTAGTTTTTTCCATAAAATCCTTCAAAACATATGTTTCCTTGGGAGACGATAGTATTATGATTGAAATTCAATTACAGAGAACTAATTAATCTATGCTTAATGCTTAACTAAACAATAATTATTTTTAACCCCATATTCGTGTTTTATTTGCTTAATAAATTACTTTTTTTATTCAAACATTTTGTTTTAAATAATGAAAAAATTATTTTTATTCTGTAACCATTAAAAACTATCAATTTTATATTTTTAAATAGTAAAAATGTTGGCAGGTTATATTATCAAAAAACTGATAAGAAAAAAACGTGATAATACATTTATATTGCACTGAAAAAAAATTCGGAGCTACAAAACATAGCAGAAAAGTTGAATTCTTGCAGAATGTGCTGGAAATCTTGAAATAAAAATAACAGTTCGTTCCTCCAATGCAGCAAAATATAGTTTTAATTTGCTTTTTCTAGGGCAAAATACATTTTTTATGCAAAATAAGTTTTTATGCCGAATATCGCATAATCATATGATTAGGTGCATTATTAAGTCCTTCGCTATAGTTAGATTTTATAGCACAGCAAGGGAAGTACATTAATTATAGTCGCGTCAGTTGACTGTTTTTGATACACTATACATAAATATTTTTAACTTTAATTATTTTTTTATTGTATTTTGAGTAAGTTGTCTTATAATGAATAACGCATGATAGAAGTGTAAAAAAGGTTTAATTACTTAACACACTTTGGGGTGATATTATATCCAAATGTAAATGTTCTTCGGCTGAAATTTCACCCATTCGAAAAACTCTGTTCATGATTTATCTAATTATCCTTTCCGAAAGAAAAAGAAAAATAATTCTTTGGCACAAATTTTATCATTGTATTATCACTAGTACTTTTAATTAGAGCTTACTACACATTAAGTTTTAACGGGTGAATGATTGTGAGGTTCAGAAAATTTTTTTTAATAAATTAAATGTGATGATGAAAACTTTTTATGAACCGAAAGAAGATTATTTCCTTTAAATTTCGGTCGGGTTGGGACTATGTCGATTCTAAACCATACATTTTTCTTAATTTGTAGGAATTCAAAAAAAAATTAGGATAGATATAAAGTTTTAACCTATAATTATTTTGTTTGATATAATGGCTAAAATAATTACTGCGCTCAACAATCAGACTTTTAAATAATATTAAGTATATAGTATTACAACAAATTCTGATACAAATATTAAGGAACTATTCTTAATAAAATTCATTCATTCAGTTAATTTCCTTTTTGTCATCACATCATCAGTAGGATGTATTCAAACAAAATTTACTCAATAATGAATAATAATTATTACATATTTATTGTATTTTTAATGTTCATGTGTCGAACAAACATTGGAAAAAAAGTGAATTTTTTTAATTTCAAAACAATATTTTATTTTTATTCTTGTTCTATTTCTATTTTTTTTTCACATTATTTATATTCTTAATATAATTGATTTACTGAAGTTGAAGATCAATAAAAAAAAACATTAATCATTTACAATTTTTTGTAGATATATAGGTTCTTTCATTTTTTGATGAAAATAAAACTTTGCCTTCATATACTTTCAACAGATTAACAAAATTAAATTATTGGCGTATTTTCTAGCCTTACAAGAAGAAGCAAAACTATGTTTTTGAAGTAAAAATTTAATAAATAATTAAGTCTCATTCTAAAAATCTAATCTGTATGCGTTTAGCCTTGTCCGTTTTTAATCAAAAATAAAGATTTACTATATGTTCTCATTTTCCTTCTGTCTGTTCGTCCGTTCTTCTCTTCGGACGCAATTAAAGAATATTTATAGTAAACTGCTTAATAAATTTGCCTTCTTTTGAATGACACGCATTATAATCTTGTTCATTATTATCTTAGCTTAATTGTCTTAGCTATAAATTAAATCATTGGAACTCAGCAAATTCTTATTTAGATTATTTGGCATTATTAAATAATTTTAATAAAAAAAAATTAAAAAATATTCTAGGGTACTATGCCCGTCTTTTTTTGTACTACATTAATCATAAATATAATAATCAGATGTTTAATAAACTGTTTAATAATATATATCTAAGTATTTTACATGATCTTGTTGTTATCTAAATATAAATTGTCATAAATGAAATTAAATGTACTCGAGAAAAGAAATACAGGTATTATGTATACAGTTTAATATCTAAATTTAATTTTCTAAAAATACTTAATGTCAAAATGTAAAAAAATAAAATAAAAACATTTTTATTTTTTTTGTTCTTTTAAGACAATCGTATGTTTTAATAAATTCTGGTGCATGTGTCGTTAATTTAATTTTCATTGCCAAAAAAACAAAAGAACAAATTGGGATATTATAAAAAAAAAAAATGGGACTCTAAATAAAATAGAACAAAATAAAATTTTTTGGCATGTTTAATTTGTTATATTATTTATTTATTAACATATTTTTGATTATTATTAAGTGGATGCAAAGTTATATATAAACTGAATTATAAATGGATGTTTTTAACATACACATTCATAGTTATTTTTGTCATAGTTGAATATCTTATATATTTATAGCCCAAAGAACAATATTATAATTATATTATAAGGTATATGAAATAGAATAAATAAAGCATGAAATAGACGAGCTCAAATTGAATTGACCAACTTAAAATATATTCGTCTGCAGGTTTCTCGACAGCATTTTCAACAAGTCTTTGAACAATGATTATATTGTGTTGGAAGATCAGTTGAATAAACATTCTATTGGACGTCTATATCATGCATTATACTAATTTTAAATACTATAACTTTACTGAATATTTTCAACCAACTTGAAGTTGATTTAAGAAGATTATTGAAGGAAATATTTTTTAAAAATCCAATCGTTAGAGAAATACAAATTGAGTACGTACCTATTTAAATAAAAGAATATGGTTTTGAAGCTTGTTTTATAGAAATATACATTTAGATTTGAAATGAATAAAATCGATTTTCTTGAATATTGATTTTAGTTGTTGGTTTTATTGAAATTTAGATTTAAATTACTACATAAAAGTGTATTTCATTTTTAGCCATAATCCATCCGAAATAAAGGACATGGCGGGAACTTGAACTTTTAATTCAAAATTAGTTTTTCTGTTCATTTCAATTCAAAGAAGTCGATGTATCGTTTATACTACAAAAAAATAGATTTTCAGGATTACGAAATATTGTGTATATATATATTGTGTATAATATGTATTACATATGTACATATACATATTTATATTTGTCATATTTTTTGAAATTTATTTTTAAGGTGTAAAAAAAATATTTGACATTGAAATGTGAATGCACGTTTTTAATAACAAAAAACATTTTACATTTACATACCGATCTATATATATATATTTATTTATATGTACAAATGTATATTTTTTTTTTCAAAATTGTGTTAAAATTTACAATCCCACATGAATATAGAATTATAAAAAAAAAAAAAAAAATTCAGCAAAAATTAATTAGTAAATAAACAAGAAGAATTTCTGACGAAAATTTCGAATGAAGAAATTCCTTAGCTTTAAAAATCATTGAAATAAGAACTATAAATAAAAAGATATAAAATATGCATAAATATAGGTATACTTAAATATATATGCAATGTATATAATGACACATACGACATATATTTGAAAGAAGAAGAAAAAAATATGTGCAAGGAGAAAATGAGATTAATAAAAAAAAATTTATTACATAAATTTTAGTGAAATTTGTAAGCCTAAAATAATATGCTAGATTGATTGATTGCATTTCTTTGTAATAATTCTAACAATAAAGGAATTAGGAATAGTACCACTCTGGGCATCAAGAAAAAATATTGAAAAAGTCACTATTTTCGTTGTTAAAATTAATTGCGACTTTGTTTCCAAACCAAGGGTTTTTATGTACGTCATACACCGCATACCTCCATCGTGTACGGTATAACTAGTTCAAAGCGTTGACTAAGCGTTGATATTAAAGTTGACCTTAATAAAAATAGAAGAAAAGAATATGTATGAATGAATTTATTATTGGAAAAGCTATATATATATGCACCTATAGCTTTCGAATATTATGAATTGACGAGCTGTAGAAAAGGCCAAAAATTACTATTATTATTTGTTAATTTATATTTATGTATGCAGTTGTAGATTTTCGTATACACATTTTTTTTTTAATTCTTATATAATAACCTACAAAGAATACTACTATATAATACTGTCAAAGAAAATTTCAGTTTTTTTTTTTTAAAGAAATATTCATAGACTGCAATATAACTATAATCCAATTAAGCACAAAGTATATTCTTATCGAAAAAGAAATAATAAATTGATTTTATAACGTTATTTGTTTCGGAGCAAATAAATTATGAGAATATTATATATAATTTATGCAAAATTCATTATTATTATTCATATATATTCAATAATAAGTTCATAATTTATAAAATTAGTCTAACAGGCTTTTAAATATTATGTACCTACATAATTTTGCAAATATTTTACATACATAAAAATTTGGGTCAATTGTTATTCTTGTTTGCCAAGTTAATAAGTATAATATACAAATACAATGTATACATATAATTGAAAAAGATGATAAGGATTTTCTAATGTAGGTATACTATATTTAGCGTAGAGGTGGCAGTGGAAATTATTTCATGGCACGGCGGATTTGAAAAAGAATTGGTACTAACTATTTTGAATTCATTCAAAGAGTTTGTTTGAATATTGTTGTATTGTACTAACATTTTTAATAAGATTAGCTAAAACAGATTTAAAATCATATTTATTAAAAAAATTTTCAATAATAATAAGTGAAATTGCACAGAACTCACATCTTTATTGAATTTTGTGTTTAATAAACAAATTACATACATTGCAGTTATTATTTCAAATTGCCATTAATATTCGAAGTGTAGAATTGATTAATAATTTTTTTTTAAGAACTATTTTTGGGTATCTAGAATAATTTTTTTTTTTTTTATTAAACGAAAGTTTTAATAATATTATAATCAATATTCGGGAAGAAGGATAAATAAAAAAAAAATCCAAAACCTAAGTAAACAGTAAAATTAATTTAAAAATACCCTATAATTTTTTTAACTACCTTAGTTTAGGATTCCTAACAAAAAAAAGAAATACTACTAAAAAAGGTAATTAATTTATTTATATTTTATTCACAAAAAGAATATTTTCCAAAGGTTAAAATTTAACCTCTGCGAACATTTAACATGTTTCAAATGTTGTTATCAAATAAGTAATTAAGTTTATTAAACTGAAAAAAGAAAAAAATGAATTCAAAATTTATAAAAAATATACTTTTGATCTTTTTTTTTTGTTTTTTATATAAATCGTTATTAAAAATTAAATAAATTTACTTTAAGAAGATAAATTATTATTAAAAAATGTATTTACAATGCTGTCTTCAATTTCCATCAAGATGTAAATAATTTCATATGAAAGATTTCTTAAAAGAAAGTAAATACCTAACTGTGATATGATGGTTTCGTAGTGACAACAATAAAAAATATTACACAGCTACATGTGTAATGAAATATTAACATAAAACACTTTTGTCAAGAGAACGCAACTCTTTGAAATATTTCAATCTAGATTATTTAACAATCTATATGTATTTTAAGTTATATTTTTTAACTTCTGGATTAAAAATATTGTAAAAATATTCTACATTTATATTCTAAATTTAGTGTGTTCTTAGTTTTCGAGTTCTGGGCTAGGATTACAAAAATATTTTATACATTGAATGTTATTACTGTAGTTATTAAATAAAAGTCGTTTTTTATAATACAATTTTTTGTAAAAAAAAGTAAAAAGATTTAAAATTTTGTATATCGTTAATTCTGAGTTAGAGTAGTTTTTTTTTATATTTCTTATAGATCCTATTAAGATAACATCTAATTTTTTCCTTACAAAGTTTTTGAATTGCCTTCTGCTATTGGCGCGACTTATTTCAATATTTTTAATGTTTAACGAATATGAAGTAAAAGAAAAGAAAAAGAAAAATTATATATTCTACTTCACAACATAAAATATCATAAAAATATAAACTAAGATTATAACAAGAAAAGATTCTAAATTTTCATTAAGATTTCGATTTTTATCAGAATAAACTTTAGCAATATTTAGAAGTAATAAACATTAGCAAAAATAAAAAAAAAATATTTTTTTTTTGGTCATCAATTCAATTTAACTTCTTACAAAACAAAAATGTAATTTATTTTGTCTTTTAGCATATAATAGTGTTAAGGTTTTAAAAATTTATCTACTGGAAAAATTAATATCATTATATGTACCAAAATATTATGTTAATATTCATTTAATAATTCAAATATACTAAATTATACAAAAGTTACTAAAACATAAGTCTTTATTTTATTAATATCGACTTGAGAAGAAAAAAAAAACAAACAAACTTTGAAGCTAAAAGGATTATCTAAACATACCTTGTGAACAAAAAATAAAAATATCTTTATTTCATTTTTTTGTTAGTCGTTCGTTAAGTACGAGAAATGTGTCAAAATAAATATATATATTTTATTTATTGTAAATTTCAAGTGAATTCAAGTTGTCATCAAGAAATATAATTATATAACTAATTTTTAACTTACACCCTATCAATATTTTTATTACTTTCCTTAAAAATAGAATTGTTAATCAAAAAAATTTTGTTCAAAAAACTGTACAAATATATATCATTAAAAATATATCATAAATTTAAAACAACAAGTTTTTTAGTTTATGTTTGATTTATTTGTTTGTAACAAAATTATTATCTTAACAATAATAAACGCCCGATGACACCCTTTAAAAAAAATTATAAAACGATAATATTAAAAATAGAACATTTTTATAGATTTTCAATTTATGTTTTTTTATGTTAGCAAAAAAATTTTATGATTATTCAGCAAAACTTAATCATTCAAATCGGTAATTCTATTTTTATATATTTTGTGCTAAAAAAAATATAGTTTAAAGTTTATTGAACGTCCGACATTATACAGTATGTATATTGTATACCCTTTTTAAATGTATAATAATAATAATAATAATAATAATAATAAAGAATAAGTTCAAATAAAATTCGAACTTCCCATAATTTTGTGTTCTTGTTATTATCATAAAAACATTATGTTTCTGAATAAGATAACCCTATATTGTAAACATATAAATTCATTTAACCTATTTAAATAATATAACTTTCAGTACTTAATGATTTTTTTTTTTAAATATAATGTGACTTTTTAGCATTGCAATTTAAAGAATATTTTATATATTCTGCACCACATAAGTGAAGTTTGGGAAACCTCATAAGACAAATTACATAAATAGAAAATTTGTTATGTTTAATGTTTATGCAATTTATTGAAAACAAAAGAACATTTTAAAAATGTTTAAAGCCAAATAGCGGAAGATACATTTAATGTGGCTGAACCGAGTACAGGTTCACGAATTTTTAATAATTATGTTTTGAAGCTGATCAATAAAGTCAGAAATATCAAAATCCTCGTTCTATTTATTGAGATGTAAAATAATGTTTCCAGACGAAACATATAGCCAAAATGTTGATTAACTAGGATTGGAAATGCCAAAAATTTAATTCCAAAATATCATATATTATTAATATTGACAAATTTTGAATTTGAATATTTTCAATAATATTACATTCAGAAAAAAATTACATTTCTTATTTTTTATACATTTATTTATTTATTTTCTTTTCTTTTTTTTTTTTCAAAAAAAAAATATATCTATACATTTGTATAGAAGTATTTATAAATAGTTATGTATAAGTATTATATTTTAATGTATTTAGTATATTTTTTTTTATGCACAAATATGTACATAAAGAAGTGATGTAATATGCCAAATATGAATTCAAAATACCAGTTTTATATTTCAAATATGAAATATTTTGACCTTTATGATAAGATTTTCGTACACAATATCATTAATATTAAAAACAAAAATTTTTCTCTTCTGTCTATATAAATGTAATGTACTTCCTATTAAATGATGTTTATATTTTTATTTTCCTCTTGTTTTCATTTAATTTCATTCACACAAACAATCACGCGTTTCCCTTTTAAACTGAAAACTGTGCATATAAACGTTGACTTGTACGTGTATGAACATATATTATATTTAAGTTATACACAGAACCATATGTTTATCATTTTTATTTAATTGTAAATTTCAAACTGGAATTAAAATTGAATTCCTAACATAAATAAAACATTTTTATATAATTTTGATTTAACTTCAAATGTATAATAAAAAAAATGCTCTTCAATTTTTTTAACATTAATAATTTTCTTCATACATATCTATATTTATTTAATAATTGTTTTTTTTATTCAATCAAAGATTAGATTAGATTAGAAAAGATTTAATTTTTGAAGGGGAATAAAGAGAACACTTTAATTTTTGTAAGCGTTTGTTGTTTATATTACCTACGCTGAATTTTTCTTATTTGGCAAATGAATGAATATGTTAAAATTGTTGACCAAAAATGTAATAGTGTAAAGTTTAAAAATTTGAAAGATTGACAGCACATAATGAGAAATCAGTATGTTTAAACAACAACTATTTTTTTGTCGACCGTCATGGTGTAGTGGTATTGACATTATTCTACGCGTTGTTCGATCGTGGATTCGATTCTAACCTTGGACTGGAATATTTCAATTTCAGAGTTTTCGATTTGTCTACTTGAATAGCAGAAAATTGTTTGACATTTGATATCGATTTATTTTTTCATAAAATTTAATTTTCGTTGTAATTGTTGCATAACAATAAAATTATTTATCAAGATTAAATAAATAAAATCTGTAATATAAGTTTCTAGTTTCATTTTTAAAGATATTTATAACAAAATAACATTGTACTGTGCTATATATATTTTGATTTAACAAATTATCGCTTATTTTCTAAATCAAAACTAATAAAAATGTGGTCGCGGTTTTTAATTGAAAATAGTTTACAACTTATATTCTGATATATGTACATATAAAATACTTGTTTTTTCTTTTTTAAATTCTGTCATTCTGTGTACTAAATATTCAAATTCACGCAAATATTTAAATAGGTTTGTTCATTTTTTTTTGTATACACATAATAAAACTTTTTGCAATGAAAATTTATAATTTAAAAATTTTCTATTTAGAAATTATGTATACATAGTACTACATGTAACATGTAATGTAAAATATATCTATAAGAAATTATGTATATATACAATTTATTCTATTACAATATAAAATAAATGTACAACAAACAATTCATAATAATTTCAACTAAATTTTTACAATTGGAATAAATTAAGAGCACAAGTGTGATAAATTTCTAAGATTGTAAAATGATAACAATCGTTAAATATTTCGAATAAAATAAACGTAAATTAGAGAATGAATTTATAATAAAATTTTAAATTATAAAAATAATGTTCTTTTAGAAAATTTTTAATTTTATTTTATAAAATGCTTAATGTCAATTAAAAACTGGAAATGTTGCAAAAATTTTAGATTTTTTTTAAATTATAATTAAAAACTTACTAAATTTCGAAAAATAATTCATACAATCAGTCATAAACATTTTGATATAAAAAAACGCTGTCGTTATTTTGTTACGTTTTTATTTTTTTTTAATTTTGAATTATAAATGTATAAAGTTTAATTAACACCTCTAAAGCGTTAAAAGTAAAGAAAAATATCAAAAGTATCACAAATATCTCAAATTTAAGTACCATCCCTCGTTTATAAAAGCTTAATACATACGACCTGCCAACAAAAATCTTGAATAGCTTCTCCTTCTGTTCCCTTATATTATTTTTTGAAATAAAAACCATCAATTTGATTTTTCGACTAAAAATTTAGTAAGCTGAAACGCATATTGTCGCATTGTTCTACTGAAGCATATGATCTGGGTAATCAAACTTTAAAATTCTGCTAGTAATAAATCTACATCCTGTTTAAAAATCATTAATAGATTGTTTTTAAGAAGATAGAAACTATTCATTGTCTAAAATAAGTGCGCATCGGTTCTGCTTTATCTCAATGATGAATTTAATTCGTTCAAATGACATCAACTACTTATAACATTTTTTTTTTCAAGGGCTCTTTGAGCTAGAAATCTAAATTCTATTTATATACTTTCAGTCACTTTTATCTAAAAGAAGAGTTTGGTTCTAATATATTCTCCAGATTATATAGTGTACAATATAATTGTACTTTTATGTGTGTAAATAAAAAATACTGTAGCTTCACTTTATATAATGTAGGTCATTTGTATTATTTCCCCATCAATATTCATTCAATTACTTTTTTTTATCACATAAAATGTAAAATAAATTCATTAATGTTAATATTTGCTTCCTATCACTTCAATACACGTTTTATTTGAAATAAAACCCTTACGATTATATATCGTACATACGTATAAATGAGCTATGTCTACGTAATTTATACATTTTCATAAAATAATTTAAATGAATTTCACCTGAATAAATATTTATGATTCAATAAAGTAATTTACGTTAAATTACTGAAAGTAATAAGATTTTTCATCAATTTGATCGTTTAATATGTACAAGAAAAGACATCATTCTTTTGATTTTAAAGAATACGTTAGAAATTTCAGACGAACTATTAAGCTTAAATATTTGTTTCATTATTCTTTGTTTTCAAATATGGTATAAAGAACTTTTCGAATTCAACCTAATTTTAGCATTCAGGTATATTGATTTACTCTTAGTTTAAACTTTCTTTTGATTCAATAGAAAAAATAACTAGATAGAAGAATTGAAAGTATGCATGAAATAACAAATAGCTTGAATTTTAGATTATATACGATTTTTCTATATATAAGCCGTGCTATGTATATAAGTCAAATCGAACTAGTGGATAACGTTAGCAAAATTAGCTATTTGTCATAGCAGAAAAAATATCTCATACTTATGTCTGTTCAAATGATTATAGCAAATTTCGATATAAAAATTACAGAAACTCAAAATTATTGTTTCTAATTTATTCTTTGCTAGAAAAAAAACGATAAAAATTATAATTTTGATGTAGCAAGTTTTGCTACAATTCATTTGTTAAACTTTATTGAACGAGTTAAAATTCAAAATTCTTAATCGATGAAAAAAAGTTATATTACATGTTTAATAACAAATGATAGATTTTTAGCATATATTGCAAAAAAATAACGCAGTTTAAATTATAATATTTCTGTCAGTAATTCTTTTTTCAGTGAATTATTAAATTTTTTAGTTAAAAATATAAATCACAATACTTTTTCTTTAACGAGAAGAGAAAATGGAATTGAAAACATAATCATTTAATGAAATTATGTTTCTAAAAATATTATGTAAATAAAAATAATGTAAGTTATGTTCCGTAATAATTTTTAGGTTGTCAAATTAGGTTTACATATAAATTTTTGATATTAAATGAAATTGTATGAAATTTAAGAAGTTTTAACCTTTTTCCAAGAACTTATATTAGAAGCATATTTTAAAATTGAGTAATAAATTTCTACACATGAATTAGTTTTTGCATAATAATCAGAAAAATATTAATAACAGATTGCTAAAAAATTGTCTACTTCAAATGTTAATTTAATAGTAATCAAAAGTTGATTAAATAATATAATTAATTATTTTAAATAAAAATTAAACTATAGGTATGTTCTGTTGAAAACACCAGCATTAATCTTAATCTTAAGCCAATTCAACATAAATTGTTAATTCGATTGATCCGAATGAGATTTGAAAAATACAAAAAATACTTTCATTATTATTCCACTAAAAACTAATCTAGCTTTATTTATATAACTTAAACTACTTGCCTCATCTATATTTAAACAAAAGATATTTATACAGAAAAAAAAACCTACCTAGTCTCGAAATGAAATCACGATATAAAATATGGATTTTCAAACATTTTTCACACAGAAAAATTCCAACCTCCAATTGGAAAAAAAATTGGCAAAGGTTTATCCACAATAAGAGAAATAGTGGAAAGTTTTTGTACAATAAATAGATATTTTTTTTTGTGAACATTATTTAATAATCAAAGTTTGTGTACTTTCTTCAATTTATCGGTTTTTTTTTAAATTATTTTGGCGTCATACTGGCTTGCTGTCATTTGCATTTGAAAGAAAAATGCAATTTGGGGAAAAAAACTTTTAGATTAAAATTGTCATTGTTTTCAATATTGTATGTTAAGTATTTTTGTATTGGGAAGTGAAAATTCTACGTATGTATGTACATCTAACGAGATAAAACCTTAGCCAAGGGAATGGTTTTTGAACATAAATAGAATTTTTGATTATATACGTTTTTTTTTTTCGAAATAATTTGTTTAATGGAAACGAAAAATTTGTTTGAACTTTAATTGTTTATACAAACAATATTTCAGATAAGTTTCAGAATATGAATAGCTTAAAAGTTTCGTCATTATTATGTTCATTGCAATCTAATTCAATATTATATTTTTAATTCAAATAAGATTAAGAACGTACGATATTTTTTGGTCGACTTAAAGGCAACAATGATCGCAAAAAGATACTTCTAAAAACAAAAATCAATGTAATTAAATTTTTCAAAAAAAAACTTACTTATTTTATATAAAAAAGGAATAACAATAAGGCTTTATAAAAAAAAATTATTTATTATTTGTGTAGATTTCATCCTCATTCATATTTATAACATAATAGCATAGCCAACATGGTACATTATTATGTAAGTAATTTTTTTTCTATTTGGTTAATATTTGGTTATTATATATAAAGAAGCACATACTATATTCATATATTTGAAGTTCTTTCTTTTTCTTCTATTCATACATACATTAGATGTAACTGAATAGCTTAAAGTAGTCTTATATCTGAATCCTTTGTATTCCTTTGTACATAAAAAACAAATATCTAGATATATTTTCTATTCCTATAAGTCCTATAGCTTCTTATTTTTATTCCTTGTATGCAAATGAATAAACTATAAAATTTTCATAAATCAAATTTACCAAACAATTATTTTATATGAGGACAAAATGTTTCTTTCATTATATTTTATTATTATACGATACATACATATTTGTAAAATTAGAGCAAAGTAAAAAAGAACTCTTTTGAAAATATAATATTTAATAGTTTAATTATAAAAGTATATATAATACTATTAAAATTTTCATAAAGGGAAAATATATGGAAAAAAAACTCATTTTACGTAAATAAGCTGTTAAGATAAAATTCTAATTACCAAATCCAAAGATTATTTGTTTTAAAAGAAATAAGGAAATGAATTTTTTTATTCTCTATGTATTTAAAGTGAAAAAAAGAATTTTCCCAAAATAAAACCGCGAAAATCGATTTTCTACCTTTTTTAATTAACTTTAATAAAATTTACAAAAACTCAAGATATTGATTTTATTGATTTTTAGTAAAAAGAATTTTTCAAGAAATATTTTCAAATTAATTAGAAAAATTTATTTTTTTTTGCACCTGAAAAAATTCACTACACCTCAACATAATTTTTTCCTTTGTTCACAATTCGTAGATGATTAATTCTTTGCAGTTGACTTTTTTCTTCAAGGTAAAACTTAGAATAGGTTTCTCGAACATTTATTCTAAAATTTCTTTGCGCTAGTATAGCTGTGCATAAACATAATTCTAGGAAATTTAATTTCAATCGATTGTTTCGACATCTTCTTCTGCTATTTAAACCTAGTGTACACTACAGTCATTTTTGTCAGTCTTATTCTATGAAAAATATTTATTAATTTTAATTTATTTTTTAACTAATTATAAAGAAAGGCGCCTTATATTAAATTGGTCTTAGTTTTCCGCAAAATAAAGCTAAACTATGACATTTTTTCTTAATCAGAAAAACAAAAACATAATTAAATTCACAAAAAATTAATTCGTAGTACAACCCCTCTTAAAACCAAACCCAATACGGATTGTAAATATATATATCGTAAGCTTCTTGTATCTTGTCTTATATGCATATATACCGATTATTGATTCTTATCATTTTCAGAATTAAGTACATTTAATGCACTGTATTTTCTATAAATATATAACGTTAATTAAAAAAAAATTAAATTAGGATTATGTATCTATTATAATTATAATTTTTAAATAAAAACCCTTTTTGGTTTATTTTTTTTTTTTAATTTATTTGAAAAAGGCACACAACTAAAAATCTTAAATAAATTCACTTCACTTTATAAAAATATATTTTCAATGTCATACTAAATTAAAAAAAGAAAATAAATAAATAATAAATTTTTCTAACTTCGGTTCGCGCGTCCCTACATCTGCGGTACTAAAATTTATATGAGGAATTAAATTGTATATTTTAAGATAAAAGTCGTATTCGCAGATATTATAAATAAGCTTCCAAAGTAGAAATATGTTATGTACTTATGTAAGAAACAAAAAAAAAATCATTAAAAGAAATAATTTTGAAAAAAAACAAAAATAAAATAAATAAACATTATTTTGAATTTTGACGACTATAATAAAATTAATTTTAAAAATATCATATATATTATTAGATATTTCTGTGTAACATTAAACAATTTTTTTTAATTTTAGGTATACTTGATATCGGCGTTCCTTATTTTAATAACAATCCTTGGAATCAATCAGAAACTTGAAGCCTAACAATTATTTTATGAATAAATCAATGAATTCATAGGAATTTGAAAAAAAAAAAAAAAAATGATATTTTTTTTTATTATATACTCGTTAACTACTTATACATTTCCCAGGGAAATTTAAGTAGACATTTTTTTTTTTATTTAATTAAATTTGAAGAAATTTATACATAAAAAATAATTGAGTATTTATAATAAAATTATGGGTATTTAAATAAAAAATTAAATCTAAATGTAAACAAAGTTGAGATGTTAAAAATTATTTATATTAATCTCGTTAGTTTTACAATAATAAGCCAATTTCTATGACAATTATATACATACTATACATTATACATACTTTAATTATCAATAATATGTATAAGAAAATTAATTTTCAATTATAAAATCATGTCATCAAAAAAAAAAAAAAAATGTTATAAAATATTATAATACCAGAAAAAATACCAAAAAATTTTTAAGATTCATTATTTGACTCATTTGACATACTGATAAATATTGAATACCAGTTTATCGTGAAGTTTATAAAATAAAAACAAGATTTTTTTATTTCTCTCAATATTGAAAAAAAATAAATTTATTCAAAAAAAAAATTAAACTTGCAGATGCGGTTTAAAAAAAAAAAAAACTATATTTTTTCATAAAGACTATATAGGTAGCAATAATTATATTCAAACATTTTTAGATACTATAGGTATATAAAATATCATAAAATAATGTAATATCATTAATAAAATTTATATTAAAATAAAATTTATAATTTAATTATACACATTTGAATGATCTTTAACGAATTATGGAACTGTGCTTAAAATACCAAAATAACGTTTATAAAATAATTTTATTGTAAAACCTATTTTTGCATAATATTTAATTGTAGAGAGAATGAACAAAATATCTAATGGTTTTCTTATATTTTATATAATAGTAATATTTCCTCAAATATTTCATTGAAGTTCTACACCTATTTGGCGGAATGAAATGTTCAATTTAGTACGAAATGTATTAAGTTCAATTCTCTTCTGGCAATTTTTAACCCTGTTGACCTCCTTCAGCTAAATAACGATTGAATATAGTCTATTTTTAAATACTTATTCGGAATTGAATAATTATTATAGTAAAAGATAAAGTCTGTATGTAAGTTTTTATAATTGAAGTTTTAAATTAAAAATTTAATACAAAATTCTTCGATCAAACATTTACATTTTAAAATAATATTTACTTAATTAATTTGAATGCGTTTTATAAATATCTCAATATTACGATAAGTGATCTAAACTAATTCAATAAATGAAAATAAAAAAAAAAATTAAAAATAATCGTTTACCTGATCATAAAAAAAAAGTAAATCTAAACTTTAAATGATGATAAGATAACAATAATTAAATTTAATATTAAGTTCACGTTTAATTAAAAGAAAAATATATTTGCAAAACTGTTATTGTATTTGAAAACATTAATTTACTTATAATTTATTAATAATAATTTGTTTTTTTTTGTATTATTATTCGTGAAAGATCTTCAAAAGACTATCAATACTAAAAGTAAAAATATAAAAAGCACAAATTTTTTTTTTAATCGATCAAAATAAAAATTTATATCTTGATTGTGTTTACAAAGCGCCATATATATAACATTAAAGCTTTAAATTCTAGAGCTTTCATTGATTAAAATTCTTAGTATTGATAGCACAAAAATGTTTTCTTAATATATTAACTAAAATACAAAATAAATATAATAAAATTCTATTCACCTTTAAAAGAGTTTCTTTGAAATTTTTTTTTTTGTTTTAATTTAATTTCTTAATTTTTTTAATAAAACTTTTCATTATTTAAATATTTATTAATATTATTATATTTTTAATGAATATATTGAATAATTAAGAAGTATTATAATATATATTATTTAAAAAATCAATTTAAATATTTTTTTAAATTTTTAATTAATATAATGTAATTTTTTTTTTAATTCAATAATTTTGATGCAATTTTTTTTTTTAATTTTTTTATTATAATAATAAATAAATTTATTTGTTTTTATTGAATATTTTTAAGAAAAAATTCTAAGAAACTTTTTGCATTTTTGTTCTAAAAATTAAATTTATGTTTTTAACACTTTTTTTTTATTTATTTAAATTTTTTATTTAAATTTTTTTAAATATCTAGATTTAAATATTTTTATAATTTTTATTTTCTTTTTCACCTTTTTAATTTTTTTTTTTTTATCAATATAATTTTTTAAAAGGAAAATCTATCACATCTGAAAAGAAAAAAAAAATTAAATAAAAAATTTGGAAAGAATTCAATTTTCAATAATATTATTCTTTTTAAAACATTTTACTAGTTTTATATTGTATATATATGAATATTAAATTTGATAATATTTTTCTCAAAGTTTTCCAAGCTTTTTTTCTATTTTTCTTTGTTTTAATTAAGAATTTTTTGAAACTTCATATATTTAAAAAATAAACTTATTTTATATTTTTATTTATTTATTTTTATTTAGATTTTTAACTATTTAATTTGTAGTTATAATTTTATAACATAATATTCTTTTTATACTGATTAAGTTGAGCTTTTGTGTTTTATTTTCCTAAACTTTCTTTCTTTTTTTAAATGCAGAAGTAAGTAAGCTTGAATGTGTAATGTAGTTGATAGTTGAATATTATAATTATGTATAAGTTTGTAATGTACTATTATTTTATTAAATTGTGAAATTTGATGAATTGAGTACTAAATATTGTGAATTTTCTCAGTTGTGTTATTTAGAAAAATATTTTACAATGTAAATTTTGGATTTATCTACTCTCAAGTTTGAAAGTTGAAAGGGGATTATTTTCTAAATATTAATTGATTACTAAAAATTAAAAATAAAATACACTCAATTTATTTATAATTCTTGAATTAAAATCAAACAGAATTATATATATATATTTTTTTAATTCACAAGTCAATTAAATTATGTTAAAATATATCAAAGCCATTTTCACCTTGAATTTAATTAATATCTGATATCATATAAAATCGTAGAATAAACAAAACAAAATTTTTAAAAAATAGGACGGAATATTTTTGATTTGTTTTTTTTTTTATACAATTTATGCATAACCCTTGTCAATAATAATTATATAATCTTCTATTTTTAAATATCAAATAATAGGTATACAACATAGTTAGTTCTTCAAAAATAAGTCACATTTTTACGAAGTGAAAAAAAAATTTTCAATTTTATTACATATAGACAAAACAAATGAATAAAAATAGTTCTATGGCTGAATTATTAATTAAATACTATGTTTATACCATTTAATGAATTGAAGAAAAACCTTGAGCTATTAACTACTAAAAATATATATATATATATATATACATGTCTTTTGATCAAAAAAATTGTATTGGACTTATTTTATTTCAAAATATTATGAAAAATATTTGAAATACAGAAATATAAATTAAAATGAATATTTATCTTATTATGGGTTAATCAAGGCAGCTAGATTTCATTTTTCTTGATACAATCCTAAACAAAATAATTAATATATAATATAATTTAAATTTGGTTAAAGTTTTACAAACCGATACATTAGATTTTTCTTTAGCTAAAACATTTGAGGAAACTTTGAAGTTGAGATTGTATTTATTAAAAAAATTTCTTTCAATTTAACATAAAAATTGAATTGATTGGTTATAAAATACATAAACACAACATACATTAAAGGTCATCTATGTAAACGAGTTAATTTAGTTTTTATTTTATTGCAAAATATTAATTTTGTAAGTTAAAATTACTTATTACTAAGCGCAAATCAAACCAATAAGAAAATTATATACATTGTATTTCATATATATTTTTTTTTTTTTGGTCATTGCAGTTAATTAAATATGAGCTTTTCTATGCAAATCTTTCCTTTTGAAACAATAATTGACCCAAATACTCAGGCATTATTTGAAATTGTGATAAAAATTAATTTTCTTTTTGTTGCATTATTATTTTGAAATAATTACTAAAAATTAAAGTAATAATTGAATTGAAATACGTGATGTAGCATAGAATAATAAATTTTTATTGAAGTAATATTTTCTTTCTAGGTACTGATAAGAAAAATGAAATTTCGTCACACGGTTGTGAGAAACCAAAAAAATAAATAAATAAAAAAATATGCCATACTTATGTATGTTCTATTTATACGTATATTTATTTAAAAAAAAAAATCTACATTTATGTATGTAAATAAAAAATATATAAGTTCCAAAAAAAGAAAAGTTTTCTTTTTAGTTTTCTATGACATTAATGCAAAAAAAAAAAAAATAAAAGTAAATAAATTTTTGGGAAATTTTTATTCAAAAAAATATTATGTATGTTATGTACAAGTAAGTATATATATAATATTATTTAACGAATTTGTGTATATCAGGAAAAAAAAGTTTTTTTTTTTTATATAATGTACATAAAATTTTTGTTTTAAGTAAATTATCAAAAAAAAAATAAATAAAAAAAATGTTTTAACACGAAATAAACTTTTTGTGTTTTTTTTTCGTAGCGAGCGATTGTGAAAGAAAAAAAATATATTTTTTTTTTATTTTTGCGCCTTAGTTATATTGGAAAAAATTTTATTTTCATATTTTTGTAAAATATTTACAATTTAAATTCAAAAATATTTGAAAAAAAAAAAAAAAATAAGAAACTACAATATAATTATTTTTTTTATTTTTTTATTATAATTTTTTATTTTTTTTTTTAATATGTTAATTAAATGTATTACTTTTTTTTTATTTTATTCTTTGTATTAAAAAAAAAATTTTTTTTTTATGAAGTCGAAACAACCAAAACACTTGCTCAAATGATGAAAATTATAAACTTTTTTTTTTCATAAAAAAAAAAAAATCTCTTTCTTTAGTATTTTTGCTTTAGTATTTTGTAGATACTTCGCATTCGTTATTTTTTTTTTTTATATCACAATTTTGTGAGAGATCTGAGATATTTTGTAAACTTAATGGATGTTTTTGTATTTATTTATTTATTTTGATTTGAGCTTTACATGTTTAATATACAATTATATACATAATAAGTGAAAAATTTGGCTTAAGAGCTTTTTTATATATATTTTTCTTGTTTGTGTTTATGTATCTAATATTTTTATATTGAAAATAACAAAGAGAGAGAGTGAGAGAAAGAGAAGAAATTATTATATTTCAGATATTCTGTTTAGTTTTCAGATATAAGTGTTTTTGTTTTTTTTTTATTATTAAATATAATTATAATTTTATAATAATTCTAAAAAAAAAAAAAACATAAATTTATTTTTTTTATCTGTATATATTGAAAAAATATGAAAAAATAAAAATGTATTTTTTTTTTAATTATTTATGTATTATATATTCAGATAAAATAAATATATATAAAAATTTGTTTTTTAATATGCGTGAATTTGAAGTAAAAATGAGTATCTGAAATAGGCATTAAGAGATTTATTTTGTTTTTTCGTTTTTCCTCGTAAAGATAATTTTATCTGCAGTGTATTTTTATACAATTTTTTTCCTTTTTTTTTTTTTTTGATAAAACATGACAGCTCACTATACTAAATGGCAAAGTTCGAACTATGGATGTTTGTTTTTAATAATATTCTTATCAAAATAATTTCATTTACATAAACAAAAATAAAATAATAATAATTGAAGATAAAAAAAAAATTATCACAAATAAAATATTACACCCCTTTTATTCAAAAAAAAAAAAAAACATAAATTCTTAGTTAGATAAACTATATTAGATGCTCAATCTGTAGATGTTCACTGCTAACAGATGTGTAATACAAAAAAAAAATTCCTCAATATTTTTATATTTTTCGATTCCCATTAAGGTCACCCAGCAGTCGATTTTTGTTCATTTTAGGAGAATACAGGAATTGCTTGAAATCAATTAAAAGCTGTGTATACAAATTAGCTGATTTCCAATACTGTAGTATAAAATTAAGCATGATTCATTTATTATTTTTGAAATTAAAAATCAAGATAAAATCTTAATTTAATTGAATATCAAATCAGTTTATAATTTCTAGGGTTTTTCAGTTTTTCTTATTTTATAGATTAAGTAAATGAAAATACAAAACTTGGTGATTTTGTAAAAAAAGAAAAAATTTTTGATCAAAAAACCTTTATACTATATAACAGTTCTAAAAATTATGTAATAATATTTTATGTGATGATGATTATAAATTATATAAGTTATAAATTATATAAACTTTTCTATATATCTTTGTAATAATACTAGTAGTAATAAAATTATAAATTTTTCAAAAACTTAAAGAATCAAAATTTTACCCATATTTATTAATGTGTAAGGTATTATAATAATCTATTATAAAAACAAGATTTTATATTAAAAATTTATTAGAGAAATTTAAAGAGAATCAAAAATTATAGGTAGAAAAAAAAATATGTATTGTTTTTTTTGTAAGAGACTTTTAAAAATAAATATTTTAAAGGTTATATTAATTGAAAAAAAAAAAACATAATACTACATAATTATGAGTTTTTACATATATATATATATGTATATATCTATATATTGTATATACACATATGTAGTTACATTGATTTATATAATGTAATATATAACCTTATCATATGATTTTTTTTGTTTGTATAAATATTCTGTGTATATGTATAATAAATATATGATGTAGGTAGGTGCGATGCAAGTTATATACATTACACGAGTTTTTGAAATATTTAGTCGGACAGCAATTAATGCAAGTACATTTTGAACGAATGAAAAACCGAAATGGAATTGCAATATTGATTTCTGCTTTTTGGATCTAGGTAAGACAAAACGCCAAAAGATCCAAAATTATTTAAATAAAAAGTTATATTGTCTAATTTATATTATTTGACTTATTTATATAATGTCAACAACATGAAAAACAATTTTAAATTTATTTTATATTTATTTATTTTATTTCCAAATTTTATTTTTCATAATTTTGTTTATTTATTATTATTTATTTATTTAATTAATTTATTATATTTTTCTTCATTAATCTTTATTTAGGAATTTTCTATTTATTTTACTTAGTTTTGTATCTTATTTATATAATTTTATTTAATAATTTTATTAAATTTATTTACATTGTTTTAAATATTTTATTTTTACTTAATACATTTTTATAACATTGCGTCGCATAGTCGGAAAAGTAAAACTGGGTAAGTAAGTTGGCAATGTAAATATTAAAATGAACTTAAAATTTTACCCCTTTTTTATCATTGCATTTATATTTGAATTAATATACACTTATTGATCATATATTATTAAAATTATGGAAAACCTAAAAACTATATTTTGGATATTATTAAATTTTTTAATTTTTAAGTGCATGTTATATTTTCATAAGTTTTCGATTAGATATTATTTTAAGATTACAGTATAGCTGAGTGTTACACAACATGCTCTATATATAATTATAATTCACAAAAGCTCAAATTGTCAGTTATTTCGTACAAAAAGTGTACATATTATGAATTAAAAAAAATTTAGGTCAATTTTTTATTTTTTTTTTCCTTCTTTATTAAATTCTAAATAAATATTCTTTTCAAATCAAAAAAAAAAAAAAAATATTATCACCGACAAAAATTAAAAAAATAAATTTAAATAAAAATAAATAAATAATATAATATTTTATTTAGTTTAAAAAAAATAAATTTTTTTATTTAAAAATTTAAATATAAACACTAACACTTTTATATATTATGTACATATCTTTTTTTATTTTATATTAATTTAATTTGACAATCATTTTTAGATGCAAAATAAAGAAATAAACAAAATAAATGAACAAAAAACAATATTTTTATTATGATTAAAAACACACTTTGAAAAATGTTATCCAATTAAAATAACGAACGAACATTGAATAAATTCGTATCGAAGACTAACCAGCACATTTCTTAATCAAATATTTCCTCTTTATTGAAAAAAAAAAATTATTTTTTTTTATCGAAAAAAATCTTTCTTAATTATATATATATAAAAAAAAATTGAATTGTGCTGCGCATTATCAAATACATAAAAAAAAAAATATCTTATAGATACTCAAAGCATACTTTATATTATCATCAATTGCAGAACGCATTTCTTATTATAATGTTTTTTAATGTACCAAAATATAAAAATAAATTATATTTAATATTATCTCTGGATTAAAACCCTATACATACATATTATGTGTCAGCCGAATAATTTGATCTTATTTAACTGAACATGCATTCGTCGTACTAAGCACACTATCTGTTAGTTTCGTTTAAATATGAACCTTCTTAAATTGAAATAAAACTATACAACTAAGTATAAAACTTAATATGTATTTTATTAATACAATATTAACAATCATATCTAAAGAAAATATTTTAAAAGCTTCATTGGACTAAGCCATTTCGAATCATTTGTTTAGAGTATTTGTAATATTAAGAGAATTTTTTGATTTTATGATTTTTTTTTTTTAGATATTTTAGTAGAGAGAATCTCTTATTTTATAATAAAGCGTAAAAACATAATAACGTGGAATAATTTTTTTTTTTAATGTGATGGAGTTATCTTTTATGAGTTTATATAATTTAAATTTATCAAAATAAATAAAAAAAAAATATGTATCTGTATATATGTATTATAAAAACGGTGGTATGACACACATATACAAGTAGTGAAAATATATTTATAAATTTATAATTTTTATTTACTTTACGTCATCATAACTTAAAAAAGAGATCTGTTGTATTCAAATAAGAAATCTTATTTCACTTGAAAAATGAACTACTAACTAGATAGACTATTTAAAAAATCTGTTTTTGCAGCAAAAATACTGTATTTGCCGAATATAGTTTGCAGTCTGTACATTTAGAAACATCCTATTTTTTTCATTATCAAAAAAATAAATAATTATGATCGAATTCTTAAAGGATTTATATGATGCAAACATATACTTGTATAAAATTGATATTTTAGTGACTACAGAAGAAAGTGAACCATATGTTCAAAAAAAATATCCATATATTATGTTTCTTGTATACTAGGTGAAATGAATTTTAAAGAAAAATTTAAACCTCCCCGACTGTATGCGATATTTAATATTTAAATAAAGTTTTTTATAAGTGACATATACTCTTAGAATAAGACTATTTATATAGAAACATATCTCAGACTAGGCCATCTTCAAGTTCTAACGCTATAAACACAACACTCTGAATGCAAAACAAACAAATTTAAAATTTTAATTAAAGGATTATTAAAACTATAATACTTTGAATAGATCCTGGAACAAAATCTCTAAAACAATAAATCTGTAGTATAGCAATTAAATTTGCATTCGATCAAAATTATTAAAATTAATAATGGCCTTGAATCGATAGCATTAAACTATTGATTGAACCACATTTTTATACAAATAAAATCGAAATTTAAAAATAGCAGTACACTGAACATGTAATTATACAGATATACCTGTTCTTTAAATACGGCAATGCTATTATTACACATTAAAGGCAGTACAATATAAAAAAAAAATTAAACACAAGCTATCCTAGAGACCTACATAATTTTCTATCACAAAAGCTAAAATGCCATAGTGTTTTCATTCAACACAATAAAAAATATTAAATTCGAAAAATAAAAAAAAATTATTGCCTCTCTCTCATAAAAAAGAACTCATCAATTATAAACTTTAAACGACTTTAAATTTCGTATGTTTCTCTGATTTTTCTCACACAAAAGTAAACTTCCACTTTGTTGTAACTTTCAGCTCCTTTGACTCTTGCAAACCGTGTATAATTTTCTTTTTTTATTTTATACTTAATACAATACAAAGGTATGAAGATATTTTCCATACTAATGATGGTGTATATATTGCAGTAGAAAAATAAACTTAATTTGATTTAAAAACCATTTTGTTGAGAATTAAGTTTTCTACATTAAAAAGATATCCATTGTTTATAATATACTACAAAAAAATTTCCTTATTGTGCCTCGTTTGAATAATTTTTCAATATATCAATATTGTCATCGAAATCAACATTGTTCATTTTATCTATAAATACGATCTATAAAATTATTTATACTTAGTAGCCTTTATATTTTATATTTGGTTCTATCTACTTAGTATTTTAGTTATAATTAGTAGTTTTTATCTTAAGTATCTTAAGAAAATTTATTTAATGCTAAATACTTATATCGTCTTAATAACTTAGAATATAAAACTAGTCAAAATGATAGTATAGTATGTATTAATAAATAATGTATAAGAGGTCTAACTAAACTGAAATCTTTGTTCTCTTTGGAATACACATAGTATGAAAACTTTAATATATAATTCTGCATTTTTAAGCTTTTAAAAAAAATAAAAAAATAATTATGTATACATATATAAAAAGAAAAATCCATTAGATTCTCTTTTTAACACATTTTAATTTCAAAAATAATTTGTGCTTTTTTTTTTCTAAATTGAAAAACGTGCGCAACACAATAGATATTTTTAAGGCCAAATAAAATACATTTCAATTTTCGTTTATTGGCATAATTAAATTTTTATAATAATTCTTTTAAGCTTTTTTTGCAATAACTTTTATGGTTATTAAAATATTATTTCATTTTTTTGACAGGATTTTTATGTAGGGATAGCACAAAGCAATTATTATTATATACATATCACTTCACTATACAGTATTATATTACTATGCAAAATTCAATGGATTTGATAATTAAAAAAAAATAAAATTTAGCGGTCAGGGAAAAAAGGACGATTATACATTACATACATTGCTATATATACAGTACATTGAAAATAATACACTAAAATAACAGGACGCAATATTTTCCATTCTTTTTAAGCTGAAAATATGTAAACTATACTGTTATATATACGCTGACCATTCGTCCCTTTTTTCAAGGGACAGTCCCTTGTTTGGATGTCTCATCCCTTGAATTGAGATATTTTAAAAAGGACGCGATATGTCCCTTATTTTCGCATTAGTTCCCTTAAAGTCCCATATTTCTGCCACACACGTTTAAATTTTTAATAGCTCTGAAATAACAAATTTTTAGCAGAGCGTGAAAATAATTCATTTGGACAACAACGACAATTTCTTTAATTTTTATGACACTTGTGTACAATATTTAAGCCAATTGACAAAAGAATTCGAAAATATACTTGTTGTTGAATGGATTTTATTGAAAAGAGTACCGTGTGTTGAAAGTTGAAAATAGCTTAATTTATATATGTGAAAAAATTCCAAAAATTGACGATAATGAGTTACTTGATAAAGTGTCTTACATCTCAAATTTTGCAACTGAAGAAAAGGTTAAAAAAAATTAATTATAAAATTGTCTTTAAAATTATGGAATTTTATTTCTGCTTACCAGGCTCAAATGCACCTACAGAGCAAGTGTTCTCAATTATGAACAATTTATGGATATCTGAAAAATCTCAAATGAAAGTAGATACCGTTAGATCATTATTAATGTGCAAGTGCAATTTTGAAATGAAATGCTTGGACTTTTATAATTTCTTGAAAGATGAAAAAGAAATTCTCAAAAAAATTCACTCTACTCAAAAATATTAATGGTATTAACTATATTTTAATTAAATTTTTTTTTATATTCTAAATCAAAAATTATTTCTTTTCTAGGTCTTAGATCCTATCTATAAAAAAATGAAGATGCAATTTTTTTTTTTCAAGTCATATTATTTAAGTTTGAATATGAATTTAAATTCAATATCATTATATTTTAGTTTGTATAAGAACTAATATACTGTTTTTGTTTAAAATTTGGAAACTGTTTTATTTCTGTCCCTTATTTTTATAATTGAAAAATGGTCACCGTAGTTATATATGATTTAAAAACATAAAGTATTTAGTGGTTAGTAGTACATTAATTGATCTTTAACAAAGAAGTTTTCATTATTCTTTTAATTCAATTTCTTCATTTACATAATATCCTTGATGCTTAAGAATGGGACAAGACTTAATAGTATTTCTCACAGCCGAGCCCAATCCAACAGATTAATCCAGGAAAGTCTGGAAAAGCCATTTAAGATGTAAGAAAAACTGATATTTAGACCAATGTATTCCACATGATGATTTTTGATAATATTTTTGAAGTCTGTTTTTGGTATCGTTAATATACGATATTATATTGTAAAAAAATTGTGTTAGAGCTTTTTTCAAAATTATCGTCTGTGTCATTAATAAAATCAAAATTTTTGGAGACCATAGTACCAAAGAGCTTGTACATCATAGACATTTCAGTCCCTAACAAAAAAAATTAAATAAAAAATATTTTTGAGGCCACAATTATTTTTAACTCGTACACGAATTTGTCTGTTTATATATTTCTTTACTATTTTCGACACTCTCGTAGACCCACTTTTCGTCATCACAGCGAGCTGAAATTTGGCACACAGGTTCATGTCGAGTGACAAATGAATCAATCAAAATTTGAACTGGAAATTTCTATGGAAAACCCGGAAAATGGGGAAAAATCATTTGAAAATTTGGTACAAATTTGATTAGTGATAAATCTGTTTCAGGAAAAATGCAAAGTTTTCTGATTTTTCCGAAAAAAAATTCCGAAATTTCCGACTTTTCCCGAAAATTTTCCGGTAAAAAAGTTTTCTAAATTATGCAGGATCAAGTTCCCTATCAACTGGCATCATTACTTTCTCTCCGACAATGGTGAAAACTTGCAGAAAAAATCGATGAAAATTCATGTAAAACGCTTTATGGAGTTTTTCCCACCAAGGAAGCGTTTGAGCGTTTTGCAACCTGAGACAAAGTTGTAGAGCGAAATGAGTTGCATAAAGTTGCTTATGTGGAAAACTCCATGGAAAACCCGAAAAAGCGGGAAAATCATCGGAAAAATTTTCATCGAAATAATTAGTCATAAAATTGTTTTAAAACATCTCCATGCAGCACATAATAACAATTTAGTTAACGTGAAAAAGGCAGAAATTAAAAATAAGTAAAAAACGAGTTTTCAAAAAAACTGAGGCCAGGCGGCATGAAAAAGTAGAAAATAAATTTTTCTTCACACACAGAGGTGGACTCAGATTTTTTGATTGGGACATTTCTCTTGAATATTCTTTCTCTTCATGAATCAAATCACTTACGTCCCAATCAAAAAATCTGAGTCCACCTCTGTGTGAGAAGAAAAATTTATTTTCTACTTTTTCATACGGCCTGGAGTCAGTTTTTTTGAAAACTCGTTTTTTACTTATTTTTTATAGTTTCAAAAACTTTTGTGAAAACGAAATTCTCAACAAAAAAAAAAGCTCAAGGGGTTGTAATCTCTAAAATTATTTCCAGAGTACAGAGGGTTGTTGGTTACTAACCTGCATTTTTCTAAAAAAGTGATAAGCTAAGTGATCAGCTAAAGTTTACCAAAATAGAAGTTTGGAGAAAATTGTAAAACCATTGAGCAATTCCCTTTTCAAAAATAAGCTATAGTCATTTCAGCATGATTCTACCCTTGGTTACAAAACCAAAACTGCACAAAAATGGCTTGAAGACAGTGTTAAAAAAATTTATTATAGCCGAAGATTTTCCATCATTAAACCCCGATTTAAATACCCTGAATTAAGAATTTTGTTCAACTTTGGCCTGATCTAAAAAACACGCTGAACGCATTACTTATCCAAGCAGATAAACAATTTCCGCTGAAAATGGTGCACGCCTCAGTTGATCGTTGGTCAGACAAATTAAGGGGGTGTGATAATGCCATAGGCGATGATTTTGAAAAAGTTCCTTATACATAATTTGTTTGTAAGATAACATATGTATCACATTACATTACATTACATAAAAAAATTTATTTAGCTTTCATTTTATTGGAATAATAAGCTGTTTCGGTACCTATGGCTAGACTAGGTCGACAGATAAGAGTCAAGGGTTTTCATATTTATTAATGTCGAAAAGAGACAAAGAGTTTATGTTTTCTTTTACATGCATATCGAAAACGGTTCGAAACTCTTTAGTTTAGTTTCTATAAATCCAAATTTTAATAACTGAATAGCCAAGAATTTAAAAAACTGAGTTATTGAGTTTTAAAAATTCTAAAAGTAAGTAAAAGTTTGTCGGGTTTGTCGACTACTAAGAGGCCTAAGCTTACGAAAATTATAAAGATGAGCGTATTTCAGGGATTGAAATTAATAATTACTTCTCCCAAAATAAAAATTAAATTCGGATAAATTCATGTTTGAAAATATTTTATTCCTCAAAAATAAATTTTTAAGTAAAAAAAATTTCGAAAATATTGATCGATTTTAATTTTTTTGATATATTTGAAAAATTCATTTCAATTTTTACGCATTCTTTTAAAAGGATTTCTCTGAACACGAAGAAAAGTACCTCTAGTCAAATGGAGGTCGACTGGAGGTAGTTTTTCGAAAAAGTGTTTTCTTTTTATTTTTGGCTGGGGCGACATTAAATCGACGAATTTTTTTTTAAATTTTCGTGCAGAACGCAACCATTTCAACGAAGTCACCTATTCCCTCACGATAATTTTGTTTCATTGCAAGCTTTGGTTTTTAAAAAATTAAGAAAAATAGTTATTGAAAAATGACTTTTCCAAAAAATAAAAATCTCAAATTGATTTTTTGAAATGGTTAAAAAAATAAAATCTCAAATTGATTATTTGAAAAAGTTAAAAAGACAAAAATTTAAAATCGTTAGTTTGAATGTTTCTGTCAAGAGGGTTTTTCGAACTCTGAAAAAAAACGAAACTCAAGTAAAAAAAAAATGTTAAAATTTAAATAATTTAAATATTACTCAAAAAATAATTTTTCAAATAAATTTTTAAGTATTTATTTTACTCTTCACTTTGAATAGAAGTTTTATTATAAAATAAGAAGTCTTATTTTCGATCGATCCGTGATTAAAACAAAAACAAATATATGTCGAAGGCTGATTTTTTAGTACTTGTTGCAGGCTGAAAGTTGGGTAATAAATAATAAAATACTAAGAAATCGTTTATAAATACTTTAAAAATGAAATGGGATTTTTTGTTCGTGAAAAGATTTTACATACACACTATTTTGAAAACTAAATCTATTTTGATATACTTAAAATACTTCACAAATACAATTCTATTTTTTTTTTTTTTTGTATTTGCAAAAAGAAAATTTAATTTTTTCATAAACATTTTGTAATGATATAAATATAAAATCGAAATGGTTAAAAATTGCGAAAATCTTTTTTCAAAACCAAGAAACTAGAAAAACCGAACTAAAGTAAAATTCGTCATTTTAACAGACACTAACAGTTTCAACAAATTGAGGGTCAAAACAATTTTATGTACTTATATGGGAAATTCTTATCGGATCTGTAAACACACACTTAGTCCAATAGATTTGCTCATAACAAAGGGAAATTGAATCTTAAAATAATAAAAAGTATACGATAATAATTAATAAATTACACAGCATTTTTATTTATATTTTATCTTAATCATCATAATAATAATTTCTTTTAATTTAATAACTAATATTTAGTGTTTTATTTTAATATAGATTGTAATATTTAGAAAAAAAAAAAAAAGATTTTTTTTCTTGTTTTTCTATACTTAAAATAAAAAATAATCTTATCACTAAAAATTTATAAAAGATTTCATTTTTTTTTTTTTTTTTTTAATGAAGATAAAAAATGTATTTAGTTTTTTTAACTATTTTTTTTTTTTTTTTTTTATAATTATTTTTATAAATAACACTTATGATGCACCTAAATATATTTTTTTTCCTTTATAAAACAAGTCTTTATTACTTTTCTTGCATATATAACACCTAAAAAATAATTTTTTTTTTTTAATTTTGAACCATTATTTGAAAAATATTATTAAATACCAAAATGAAAATGAAAAATGTACAAGATGTAGTACCATGAATAAAAAAGTTGTTAACATTTATTTTTCAGCTTTACATTATTTTGTTGCTGTGAATTAAAAATTAATTGTCAAAATTTAATTTTTATATTGAAATTTTAACATTTAAATTTTTATCACAATATCGTTATTAAAAAAAAAATTATAACAGAAAATACTTTTATAAAATTAATTCTTTAACATTTTGTGCTAAATTCATAATTTAAGGATAATTTAAATAATTATTTAAGATTATAATTAATTTATTTCAAGACTTTAATCATTCCACCTGTATACTGAATCCTTAAATTACAATAATATATTATTTTATTCAAATTTTTAGTGCCATCATTACCTAACATAATCACGGCAGTTTACGCCACTTCAACCAACTTTACGATGACCATTTAAATTTTTTAATATACTTAAGATGCTATAATTTATTTATTGAATCAAAGGTAGGTATTTTAAAATTGAAACCATTATAATGGTATAACGTTATTTATTATAACATTTAAGCAGTATCTAATTTAATATTTTTAGGACAATTGAATTTATTTTTATCCATTTCAAAAGCATAACAGAGTGCATATTAATTATCTGCACTTAATTATCTATAATAAAATTTTAATTAAAATTGGCTCAAAATTAAAAAAAAAAAAAATTAAATATGCAAAAATCGAAAAGAAAAATATTTTTACCATAAAAATATTCTTATTATTGAAATTAAATTTTTATAATATTTAGTGAATAATTCATTTTTAAGATAATTTTTCGGTAAAAATTCAATTATTCTTTTTAAAGTGAAAAATTATTTATATTGCTTTAACAAAGCAATTCAACAAAATCACATGTGGTTTGTTTTTTAAATTAAATTCAAAAAAAAAAAAAAAAAATTTATGTGTTGTTCGAAATATTTTAATATATAAAGAATATTTTGAAAATATCTGAACCGTTTTAAAAAATCTATTTTTTACTCTTTTTTTACTTTTGACCATTAATAAAACAGTGTTGTTACTTTAAGCTAAAATTATACAAAAAAAAAATTTAAATTTCAAAAATTAAATGACAAACTAAACTTATTCTTGTTTATATAATAAAATACATTTTTTATTACCGGAACACCCTGTATTTATTGGAAAATAATAAAAATGGAATTATTTTTCTCTTCCCAAAAAATTATTCATCTATTTGTTTTGATGAATTATCCGAATTGTCGAGATTTTGGTGAGGGCTGCTACCTTCACCATTAAACGATGAAGAAGATGAATCATCCTCATCTTGAATTAGTGTTAAAATTGCCCTAATGTAACCTTCAATAGTTCGTAAAAAGCACCGTTCCTTCTCTCGTTGTTCTTCAACGGTTGTTTTTTTAGATCCAGCTGGAATAGCTGTATCATTTGGTGAAATAACATTACTTTTTTCTGTAATTAATGCTAATTTTCGTTTTTCCTTCTCAGCTAAAGATTCGTCATCATCGTTTTCATCATCAGCGTCATTGCTTTCATCCAATAATTTGGTTGGAGTTTTTTCATCAGCAATTGAGAGTGATAAAGTGGAATCTTTTGAGGAAGCTGATGTAGCTGGTTTCTGATTTGAGCTTGATGTTTTTGAAGTGGGTGATTTTTGAGCAATCGGTGTAATGTTAGCAGATGATGATTTTGAATCTTTCTCATTGTCATTATCAGCAAATCCTTCGCCTGCAATTATGCTTGATTCACTTGGAATATTTTCAATTACTGTTGTTCCTGTATTGGTGGAGCAAGTAGATGATGAAGATGACAGCTGATTTATAGCTGCTTGAGGTAATTCAGTAGAATTATCTCTTGATTTTGTGACTTTTTGATCTTGCTTTTCTAGTTCTTCAATCGGAGACATTTTTACTTTTTTTTTGGGTGGAGTATCATCGGCTAAAATTTGTAAAAAATATTTATTTGTTAGCTTAAATTTCCTTATATTCTTAATTTTTTTTACTTAATAAAAATAGTAATAATTAATAATAATAGTAATATAATAATAACAATAATAATAATAACAAAATATTACAAATATTATACATATATATTTTATTAGTATCGTATTAACTATATTAAACCTAATCATAAATTTATTTCGAAAATATTAATATTCAGAACCAGATTTAATGTACCTAATGAAATAAATCCTTTTAAAATTTTAAATTTTGTACATTCCTAAACTCGAATGAAGTGATTAAATTTGTCAATACCATTAACAAATAGTAATAATTTTCTCTTGAATATTGAAATATCCAGAAACTATTTGACTGAAGAAAGACAATTTAATTTTTAAATATTTCGCACGCTAATCTTCTGTAATTTTATTTAATATATTTTTTTTATGGATAACACTTACTTTTGTCTAATATGTCAGTTTGATTTTTTACTAAAGCTATCTTCAGAGCACTCTTTAATTGTTTTCGGACGGATAATGGTACCGCAGTGGTTTGTGCAATAACTCTTATTGCATGTAAATCACCACACAACTCGTCAATGTCGTCTTTAGCATGTAATGTATATGATATTGAATATAATAAACGAGATATAGCTAAACGTGTTGCTATCTGTAAAAAATAAATTAAATTAAATAATGAAATTCACCATTTCAATAGTTTTATAACTTCACTCACCGATTCAACTTTTGGATAATAAATTTCTAAAAAATTTCTTATAATTGGATCGTTCAATGAAATTCTTTCATCTCGTAGCAGGATATCAACATATTCTACTAGGTTTGGATTAGTTGCGAGTAGTTCTGTGTACCTAAAAATTTTATTTTTTCAGAAATAAAAAAATAAATAAACTATTAGAATAGTCGGATATAAAATCTAGAAAGTACTAAAAATTAAAATAAAAATGACCGGAGCATAAATAAACTCTCTAATTTTGTTTGGATTTTAGTTTGAATTAACTGTAAAAGTTACTCACTTATTTGTGTTCTTGTTGTTATAAATCCCTGTCCAAAATTTTGGAAATAAATTAAAATGTAATGGTGCAGCCTCTATAGCAGCTAAGCAGCTTAATTTAACTAATGGTTCATTCAATTGGTTTGTATTAACAGCCATTCTCATCATTATATCCAAGAAATCGTGATATGGCCGGTAAAATGCCTCTAATTGCTGATCGTAATCCTTATCAATACCTTTTTGAATCATTTGATTTTGTGGTATACTCATTTGTACCATAGGTCTAGGTGGGCGCGGATGTTGTGGATGCTGATGTTGTTGTCGTTGTTGTTGTTGTATCAATAGTTGTTGTTGTTGCTGTTGGGGCTTTTGTTGTTGTTGTTTTTGTTTTTGTTGATCATGTACTTGTTCTTCTTGTTGTTGGTCTTGTTGTTGTTCTTGTGTTTGTTCTTGTTGGTGTTCTTGTTTTTGTTGTTGTTGAAGTTGTTGCTGTTGATGATGATGATGATGATGCTGAGATTTTGGAGAATTCGACGGCCAACATTTTGAAGACCCATTATTCCGTCGAGGGAAAAAAGGACCCAATGGGCCAATAGAGTTTGGTGAATTTTGAGCAGAAATGTGACAATGGGTAAAAATTGGAGCTAAGATTTGTGTAACTTCTAGTTGATGATTTCGTACCATTTCTTTGAGTACATCTAAAGCCAAATTTCGTATTTCAGGTGGATTATATGTATTCAAAAAAGTCGCTAATCTCTTAACTGCTTCTGATAATCCTTTTAAAGGAGGACCACCAGACTGTTGTTGAGATTGTGAACGATTTTGTAGTAATTGTTGTTTTTTAGCCGAATCCAAACGACAACTCATTCTTAATGTTGTAACTAAGAGTAAAAGCTCACTTAAAAGTTCCTGCAAATCACCAACAACGTGACATGCTGTAGCTTCGTGATACATTGAATGCAACGTATGCAATGCATCAAAACACATTTCAATACCACCATTAAATACTACAAAAAGTCTATCATCTTCATTATCCACTAAAAGTAAAAATAATTAATAATGAATTTTTATTCATTACCCAAACAAAAATTTACTAAATAGTCATTTTAACTACAACAATATATACATAATATAACTTATGTTTGTGCTAATTTCGTTGAAATTAATTTAATTATAAAACGATAAAAGTCGGTTTTAGAATATACTAATTTTCAGATACGTTAAATATCTGAAATCAGGCCATTATTGATTTTAATGTTATGTATTATATTTATTGTCATAAAGCCGAATTACAAAGTTATTGAAAGAAAAAAGGACCTAAGAAATAATTTATTTATTTATATTTATGTACCTAATATTCTTAAAGCGTTTATTAAAGTCCCCCACGATACGCGAGCATCTAAACCAGACAAATATGCTGCTAAAGTTGTTCTCCTAAACGTTGAAACTTCATGTTGTTCTTGTTCGGTAGCATCGGTATGTCTGTTTGCGAATAAAGTCATTAGACGGAACAATTCATCGACTGCTGCTGAATATTGAGTTGGATGAGGAGTAATATTTTTGAATGCCCATTGTAAATTTTGATGTGCAGCCAGTTGTCTAGTTAGTGTTCTACTCTGCTGGCAACATAACCTCAAAAGACCATAGTATGCTGGTAACATGGCTCTATTATATGCAACAATTTCAGAATCATCATGATCAGCTCTAAAATATTGTAGAAAATAATAAATTTAGTTCTAAATCAAAATAAACCTAAAAGTCTATTTATTAAATCAAAATATAATAAAAAAATAATGTTGTACAATGTACTTAATTATGTATAAAAATTAATTGTTTTAATCAATTTAATTCGGAATAAGGAAGACTAAAAAACTATTACATTGCAATGGATATTGAACTGAAGTAATATTATCCATCTTGGTTGTAAATATTATTAACAAAATTACCGTTTTTAACGAAAATCCTACAGACAAGTTAATTGTTTAACATTTTCGAACTTTCAGTTTTTAATTAAAAAAAGAATTTTAATAAATTACAATGAATGCAGACCAATAAACATTTGCAAAGTAAAATATAAAGTTTTCAAAAATTTGAGTTCAGAATTAAAATTTAGAATTTTCAATGTTTTTGAAACGATAGTTTTACGGAAAAACTTACAAAATATAATTAAATGCAATATTTCGTGTAATTTCTGGACATGTGGCCACAATTTGTGCATTTTCGGGACAATCAGAAATTGCATGATGCCAAAAAGCTAAAAGTGCATGCTTATTGTGATGAGCTGGAACACTAGGCTCAGATAGCCTCGGATGGAAAAGGTCCCATAGAGCGCGCATGTATGGACCAAGCTGCAGAAAAGAAATGAAGTATGTAAATTAAAAATTCTTTTGTGAACCATTCAAAAATTTTACCATTAATTTTTCTACTTTAGAAACCATACAATATGTAAGTAAAGAAAAATAAGCTGTCAATTTGGCAGTTCCATGAATTCCTATGTCTGTATAAGCTCTAGCGGCTCTCAACAACCGAAGTAATAAATTGATGATATTATGAAGTATGATTTGAGCATCACCATTTAATTCGCGATGCGGTAAATTAATTGGTAATTTATGTAAAGAATGTGCTCGATAATTAGCTCGAAATGATTGTGATGGTACCAATGAAACAAGAAGAAAAGATGCAGCTAAAAGTAAAAAAAAAAACATATTAAATGATATTCAGAGATTTTAAGAAAAGCTAAAAAGGTTAAACAATAAATTAATTTACCGTTCCTAACTCTAGTATTATTGTGGGCCATCAAAAACTGTTCAACCCAACTTTCTGCACTTTGTAATATCCAAGCATGAGCAATTTTATTACGCGGTGCCTGAACAGCTAACCAATCTAATGCTGATTGGGGACAATATTCTGCAGCATCCCAAACTCTTTGCAAAACTAATTGTGAAAAACAGGGCAATCCCGATGGTCCACCTTGAGTTTCTGTTAACAATGTTAATAATTTGAAAAATGGTCCGCATAGTTCTGTATGCTTTGTCACTGATGCAAACAACATAGTTATAATTTGATTAGCTAAACGTTCGTCCCAACGGCATAATGCATGAATTAAATGGCGAGTTTGATGTGGATTTATATTATCCTTAATTTGTTGGTACAAAAATGGAAAGCCCTTAAATATAAGAATTTAATGATTAATTTCCGATAAAAATTTGTTTTGAAATCAAACCTAATGAGACTGGCTGAGTGGACTAAATTTGATAAAATTATTGTGTGGTGTTAATTTATTTCAATTCAATAGAATGAAGAAAAATTAAATAGACAGAGAATGTATTAAAACATTTAAATTGTAATTGACGAGAGTAAATGTTACTTGAAAAAAATTTATTGTGATTAATTACTAATACTTTCCCTAATAATAAATTTAAGAGTTAATTAATATTGTAAAATTTATTAATATATTTATTTATCTACAAATTTGATTAAAGAAATCGGTTTATATGCAGCCTATATTGTTAATAAATAAATTAATAAAAATTAGATTCAATTTACCTTTCCACCAGCTATTGCATTATAATCTTTCTGAGACAAGTGTAAACGAAAATCTGAGCCTCTAGACCGTTCAACCAATGATGCGACTAGTGCTATCATTTTATCTAATGAAGCGGGCCTGGCCTTGTCAATAGATAAGGCCTCGTCTGATGAGTTTTCATCATTATCCGAACCTGTGTCAAGCTAAAAATAAAAGTTTATTAAAATTTCTTTCTCATAAAATTTTAATTATCATAGAATCTAAAATACAAATAATTCAATATAAAACCTTACACAATCTTGACTTTTGTTTCCCAAATAAAAGTCTGCAACACTTCTGATTATACCAATTTTTAATAAAAATAAGGTTTCTTCATCTCCCATCCGGGAAAATTCGTAAAGTAACCCGAAAAATTCAGATAAGTGTCTGAGATGTGTCTTAGCGCCGTGCTCCATCAAATGGATTAAAGATTTTATAAACCGTGTTATACAGGAAGCATTTCCGATTATCTCTTTCCCATCACTCTCAGTTTCAGCCTTCAGATACAGATTGAAATGGGATTGTCTGTTAAAAAAAAATCGAATTAGAATATTTTTGAAACTCATTTAAAATTCAGATATATGTAAATAACCTTAAGCGTTGAATAACATGAATCACCAATCGTTGAAACATTTGCCGAACCATTTGATTTGGGCATTGTATCAATACTTGAACCGGCCACCAAGGTTCAGTTGACATGTGACTTAAAAACCATTCACAGGCTTCTTGACTTGCATTGAATTGCTTTGTTAGTAATTCAACCCATAATACCATTGTTGGCTAAGAATTAAGAGAATAGAAAGTACAGTATATTTAAAAAAAAAATTAAATAAAAAAACAAAAAGAAAAATTATAATCGCAAAGAACTAGATTTTCTAGAAAACATTCTGTTCTCTTTCATCTATCAGGTACATGAAGCCTCTTCAGTTTTTTATTTCAATATTTCTAGGAAGTGCCTAAAGAAGAAACGACATAACAATCTTTGTAATTGTCTGCTGTTGTCGTTTGACATTATTCGAGCTGTGATTTCTTGATAATAGTTTTATTTTTTATTATTTCAAATCTTTTATTTTAATCATTGCTACTACTTATTAAGCCTTATTCGCGTTTGCCCAAGTAATTTAGTCGAGTAACTAAACGTGTCTGAACAACAACAACGATTAAATACTGAATTCATTTTACTCTATTTTTCGGACGATTAAAACCACATCACTTTAACAATGCGAATAATTTTTGGTGAGTTGGTACTGGTTCAGTCACTAATTACTCGACTAATTTACTTGACCAATTATTATGTAGATAAATAATAGTACAAATATTTTTATTTTTACCTTTTCTTTAGCATGAATGAATGTTTCTATAAAAAATGATACTGAAAGTTGTGCCGCCATGCACGTTACATCGGTTTGCATTAACAATGTTTGTGGAATATTACCACAAATTTGCCACATAAAACTAAATACAAAAAAAAAATATATAAATATAAACCTAAAAATATCAATATATATATATTATTATACTCACTTAAAGTATGTGTGCTCGAAAATATTTCTATCTTGTAAAAAATTTCTATTATCTTGCCAAATCCATTCCTCTAATTCTTTATTTAATAAAGATTTTTCAACCACGCTAAATGTCAGCCCGATATTACTTACACTAATTGAATTATTATTTTGTGATGTACTTGGAAGTGAGTTTGATGTAGACGGTTGAATATTTAATGAAGATGAACACGAAGGCAATTGCTGATGTCTTGCAAGTTCGTTGCTAATATTCTTAGAATCTATATCACATTTTTCGGTTAAAGTACTTTTTATAATATTTGTCGATGATTCTTTAGATTCAATTTTATTTATAGCCACTTTTTTTTCATTATCTAATTCCGCCGTTTTTAAGTCTGAAGGTTCTTTATCTTTTTCAAGACTTACTGATTCTGTTTGTTCCACATTCAAATGTTTACGTTCAGATGGGTGATTACAAATTAAATCGCTATGATTTGAACGTCTTTCGTAAAATAGCATATAAGCTGAATTAGTTTTTTCAAAACTAAAATCTAAATACTTTTCCGTAACAGAATCATACGTTTTACTCTAGAAAGGAAAAACATTTATTCTATTTATTTTCATTATGATTTGAAAAGAAATTATCTTCTCACCGTCATTTCACCACCAAAGCATTCAGATGCTATTTGTGATGGATCAAATGGTTTTACTTCTGCATCATTAAATAAAAACCATCTTTCTTGTAACTGTTGTTGATGATGAGTCTGTTGCTGCTGCTGCAGCTGCTGCTGCTGGTAAAACGAATTCAACTGTTGATTATCCGATCTTTCCTTAATAAAACTGTAGTAATGACCTCCATCAGCTGTTCCAGTATGAACAGTTACACCCACTAAGTCATACCTTAAAAATATTTTTAAAAAATTAATGAATAGTGTTTTCACTCGTGAGATTACTTGCTGAGATATAAACAAAGATATATTACATTCTAATTATTTAAATATATTACATTTGAATAAGATTAAAAAATAAATCAATGAAAAAAAACCTTTACTGTATAAGTACAAAAAGAAATAATTTTTAATATAAAATTAATATTGAAATGAAGATACTCACTCATAACCTTGACCATCTTCGTCTTCATCGTCATCCTGTGAATCAAATGAACCCATCATCTTTTCATCAGAATTCTTTTCAGATTGCGTTGAACTGATTTTTCGTTCTCGTTTCTTTTTATTTTCTATAAAAATAAAAAAAATAAAGTCAGAGATATTATAGAGTAAAAATTAAAAAACAAAATTAAATTACCTAAATATTGTTGCGGCATCAAAGTTTTTTCAACATAATCCGTCATGTCTAATCTCATGGGAAATGAAAAATGTGTATTCACTTTTTCTTTTAACATTGTTAACATGTTAAAAGTATATCGCATTGTATTAAAACAAAGAATTTGTGGCAATTTTTGAAAACATGCACGTTTTTCTGCTCGAACTTTTTTACCACATTGTGAACAAGTGTACATATTGTCACCTTCTAAAGTATCTTTAACAGTTACCTCATCTAAAGATTCTTGCAAATTCCGCATATCTGCGACTTGACATCGAACAGTATAAAACTCTTCTGCAGTTCGACTAACATGACCACAATCTAATGAAACGACATTATTACTCTGAGTTCCTGAAAATAATTTTTTCACCAGGAGTTTTAAATCAGGTGTCATTTCTTCCAGCTTCGAAACTAAATCAATGAAAAATTCTGCCATATCCTTTTGCTCGCCGGTGTTAAGAGGTTGATGATCCATTTGATAAACACGACAAAATGAACGTGGGTTGTACGATTTTCTTTCAGATTCAAGCAAATATGCAAACATTCTTTGTAGTTCATGCAGTGTAGGGCCATGTTTTTTTGCAGGTGATCCTGTAAGAATAGCTTCTCTAGCCTGCGGCATCATAAATAAATGTTGTACGCAGGAAGCCATATAACATGTTGCACCCAAATTTGTCAAACCGACATAACCACATTCAGACCTACCATCATCACGAGGCCAATAATCCCATGGATAAGGAGCGTGAGGTCCTGGTCTATGTTGTTGCAATAGCTTTTCATGTAATTGTGTATAATTTTGTAGTGAATTTTTACAGAGCTCTACAAGTAAATCATACGCAGCTGCTCTGGCAGTTTGAGACTTACATTTCGGTTTTTGACGATCACGTGGGGATGGCAAATCAAACAAGAAACTAAAAACTTTTTCAATAAATTGTTGTGAGGCCGCACTGAACTTAAAAGGTGGATCATATTTACAAAGATTCGACATAAGATTTAATAATCCAACTAGACCATCATCTTGATATCCATGGCGAACTTCATAAAAATCTCGTTCACAAATACTCTTAG
The DNA here is from genome assembly GCA_964007475.1 of Hybos culiciformis. Classification (NCBI taxonomy): domain Eukaryota; kingdom Metazoa; phylum Arthropoda; class Insecta; order Diptera; family Hybotidae; genus Hybos; species Hybos culiciformis. The sequence continues at coordinate 39,143,980 of OZ023273.1, forward strand.
CAAGAGCACAGCACAATTGTTCAATGTCCAATGTACCACCATTACAATCTAAACAATTTTTGATCATATCGGATGTCAACGTATCAACTAAACGAGAAAGAAGCCAAAAATAGTCACGACAAGCTGGTCCATAAGGCTCTTTCCCATCTTCATGCGGATGTGATTGATGATAACTAGTCATTTTCTCTGCTATTGGCAAGAAACTAACAAGTTTTTGAAGTAAAGGCCCTAATAAATCCGGATAAGCATTTGAATTTCCTAAACAAATTCTATATAACCCAGCACAAATTTCTCGTCTAACGGATGGCTCCGGATCATCTAAAATAAATTTTTGAAGCCAACTGCAATATTCAGGCTTGGACCAGAGGGCCTGTCGAGCTTCTTTAGATGAATGCACAAAACTTACTAAAATATTCATTACAAATTGAACCACTTGTGGTCTTCCCCAGAACCCAGTTCTTAATTGTAATTGATTCATATTATTATAAGTTTCATCGTGTAAAATAGACGCCAATCGTTTTAACGTTGAATCTACTTCCATCATTTGTAACATAAAATAATGTGGTCTGGGAATTATGGGAAGCAAATCATCTTGCTTGATTTCTTCAAATCCAAGGATACATAAAATTCTTAACAAACTTGCAAGACAATCATGTCGCCACTCATTGAAACGATCGTCAATATGATGACTGCCCTGCAGAGTGCCCGATTGAAATATTTCAAACAGATGTTGCATACCGCCGACTTCAATAAAAACTTCATGCCATTTCCATGCTTTTTGCGAAGAAGCATCGCTGACATCACTGGTTTGAGAAATAGGCTTTATCTGATCAGATGGTTTTTTATTTTCTTTAATTTCTTCATCATCAAGCGGTAAATCATTACCACTTCTTAATTCATTCCCCTGAGATTTAGAATCTAATTGCTTTGTAGGTTTCTCCTCAGTAGTATGCTGTTCGTCAGATGATTTAGATGAACTACTTGAGGGTGCCGCGGAACACTTTTTAGTAGGCATAATGTTACTACAACTTTTTGTACGCCTGGCTTGAATTGGTTTAAAACTATTGTTTTCTGCAGATCCAATGCTACAGCAGCTCTGCTTGGTTTTTGTTGCCAAACTCTCAACAATATGTAATGAATACATAAATTTTTGCAAATTACTTGAATCCAAAAGCTCACAGATTATTTGCTTTATTTGGTCTCGATTGGTATCACATATTTTACCTAATGGGGAATCAGGCAAATCTTTTCCTAAAAGATAAAATTAGTTCGTTAAAGTTAGAACGTAATTGAAAACAAAATAAGGCGAAAAAAGGCAAATTATGTTCCACACTTGGTAAACTAGTTGGTTAAAAAAAATATTTCAAATATCTTTCATAAAGAAACCATTCGGTAAGTTTCTAATTAGGTAAATCACAAAAAAAAGATTAAAAAGAAAATCGGTGTAGCCATTGCCTTGAGAGATTTGCGACTTTAAAATTATTTATTTACTCATGAAGTGAAACAGGAACATAAATTAAAGTGAGCTTGTAGATTGCTATTATTTTTATTTCTGTATATTTGATTTGCAGTATTACATTGTAATGATGGTATTGTATTTATTGTTTTGTAATTTTTATATTGTGTTGCTTTTAGTGCTAAATTAGCTTTGTTGCTTATTGCTTGTATATTAGTAAAGTGATTTTTGCTGCTTACTGCTTTGTATATTTAAAAAAGAGATTATTGTATATTTAATTATATTTTGTATTTTGAATTGAAATGAGCTTGATCTAAGCTAACTAAATAAATAAATAAATAAATAAATGATCTCATACAAATATAAATTAGCATAGTTTTTTACATTGCAGTTCTAATCAATTTTAGAATTTAAATTTTTGAATAATCTTTTAATTTTATAATTTTCATGAAAAATTTTAGTTAAAATATATCTACTTAATAATTAATAGAATTCATAACGTACCTAAATTTTTAAAAGATTCGAGAAGGTTTGGATTAGTCGGAAGCATTGCCAAAATATCCCAAATTCGACGTGAAAGCAATTGTGCTTTTATGTGTGGTTGAATAGTTGATGTGCTCAAAGTTACTTTAAGAGGCATTTTCATATCACCAAGAGCTTGCATAAGATGAAAAAGTTCTTCGAAATACTTGGGCTGCAAAAGTAAGACCGTTGGGAGACACTCCTTGGGTGGTGGTGGTTGTAAAGTTGGATGATCCATTGGTTCCTTCCTCCTTGCTGCACCTCGACCTCCTAAGGAAACGTAGATAATTTGATTATCTTTAAATCCCACATCTCCCAAACTTCTTTCATCATATTCGGAAGTCAATTCTTGTCCTTGAGTGATTATTCGCAATGGACCTTCAGATAAAAGTAAGCCAAGAACTGGAGCACCTGAATTAGTTTTCGAAGCAGCACTATGTTGATTTTGATGTTGTTGTTGCTGCTGTTGCTGTTGTTGTTGTTGTAGACGCTCCCACCACTTGGAAATTTCTGCCTTCAATTCGGCAATTAAATCACAAGAATGCATGTGAAGGATAGATTTTTCAGATAAACCTGCTGGTTGCAAAATAATTCGTATTGGTGGACCCGTACCTTCATTTCGTAAATTACTATGAGAAGCGATTCCAACGCCTTCTAATGCCCATCGCCTTAAATGAAATGCATAACGTCGACGAAATGTCTCCAAATGAGTGTTGAGTAACATCAAAGCTCGTTGAACACACATCAAAGCGTGTTCAGGATTATCAGAACTAAATTAAAAAAATTATAATAACAAATAAATTAGAAAATACGCATTTCACTCACATTTGTAACTCTTCGGCAGCTTGAATTAAATGATCCATGCACTGTGCAACGAACTCTCTTTCCATTTTCAATTGTTGACCCATGTAAAATGAATTTATGTATTGAATGGCAGCTAAAGAAACCTCAGTGTTGTGAGCCCTTAATGCAATTTTCCACAAATGATTCATACCAACAATATTTGCTGCTGATGATGTCGAAGCAACATTACATTCTAAAACAGCAGCTTGCTTTTCATAATGAGCAATCGCCAATCTAGCCAAACTGCACAATTGTTGAAATAATCCCAATGCTACCATAGAAATACCTTCTGGTTTTAATTCCGGTAGCTTTTTTAAATATAAATGTTGTAAAGTCTCGATTCCTAAAGCATGTTGTTCAATACCTTTCGCTTGAACTTGCAACCACGCAAATAAGCAGTCAGCACATTCACTGTCATTTGCTAGCCATTCCCATAGGGCATCAACCTGTTCAAGACTTAACCTAAAAAATAAATATTTTATTAAGGCACAATTCAAAAATACTAAATTTTATTAAATTGGATTTTCAAAGCGTTTTATGAAATTTAAAACAAAAAGTTTAATTATTTCAGCCAAAATCTTATTAAATAATGCTTACCTGAACGACTTCGGTGATCCTAATGAACTGAATACTGATGTCAAAAATTGCAGCCTAACTTGAACCTGTGTTATATGCAAATACATTGGTAGCCCATTTTGATTCAAAACTTGCAAATCTAAGCGATTTGTTCGTGTGAGATTTGAATAATATTTAATATTATTAAAAAAGTGTAACATCATTTTATGAGTTCGTTCAGCCCACATTGTAACCTGGTGAGTATCAGTAGCTCGAAACTGTTGAAACGATGCAAATAGTTTAGGTAATAAACGTAAACTGACAATGACTGTTCGATTAGAAGCTAAATTTTGTAAGCATCCTTCAATGAATTTTGTTCTCAACAGCCTATCTGTGGTGAAGCACAATAAAGCTCCAAGAGCTTTTTCTGCTTCCATTGCTAAAGATTCTCCTAGTTGGCCAATTTTTTCGTCTTGTAACAAATCCCAAAGCAATGTGTTTCCAGGTTGGCATACTTCGGTTATTTTAAACTGCGCCACATTATCTTCTTTTGCTAACTGAGAGTTATCAATTTCTTCAACTTTATCTGACTGCCTGGATTTGTTACAACTTTTTTCATTTTCTCTTACAGCTATTGGTAGGCCAAATGATGGTAAACAATTATGATGGTTTCTGCTGACTAATTGAGCCAATTCCTCTTCACAAGGAGAATCTTCATCTTCACTAACACCTAATAGAAATAAATCAAATTGTTAGTTACGAGAAAGCATCATTTATTCAAAAGAGTTTTATTTGAATTTATTAATTTATTTAAAAAAAAAAATTCCGAAAGATACCTTCTTCATCGTCGTCATCGTCGTCCTCGTCGTCATCATCAAAATCAGCCATATTTTTTTCTGACTTGTTACTCATTGGAGATGAATAGGTTCCAATTGGTTCGTCAGAGTCAATAAGTAATTCATTGAGATGAGTTTCAGCAATTGCACGAATAAAACCACCTCCTGCACTATTTGCCGCACTGCTTGTTTGATTTTGCAAATGGCTTAGAACAGCATTTTGAAGCTGTGGATCACTGCAATCAGAATCATTGATAGCTGCTAAATCCGTTTCACTATGAGAATCTCCACCAACAGCACCTGCACCACTTCCTCCTCCCCAGATAGCCTCAACTAGTTCATGTGCCAAGCGTGTTTGCGCCGAATTCGCCACATTATTATTTTTCCTTCTTTTTCTCATTTTTTTTCTCACCGCAGAATCAACAGGTAAAATATCCTCTTCATCGTCACTACTAGTGTTTTCATCCATATTTGAAAGTCGACGAGCCTTAATTCTGTTAAGGAAAATTTTATTTTCAATTATTTATAACTAAAATTAATTGATCGATTTTATTTATTAAACTAAATTTATTAATAGAATAATTTTGTTTGTTCTAGTTAACTAGTTCATACTGAAATCCATTTATAAGCAGACAAAAAAGTTCGTTTTTCTATTTCGCTTCTTCGTCGATTCGAACAAATTATTAACCAAGGGCGCTACGAAAACTTATTCACAATGTTCGGACCCACTCTTAATATGCAAAGGTTAGTTATGAATCGTCTTATAAATCCTTCTGTAAAAGACGCGGAACCGGTTTTCATACTTTAAATTTGTCCAACGAAAAATGCGAAAACAATTTAGATCGCGTTGTAATGTATCTTCTGCGAGGACTTATAAACTTAGAGATCTTAATCGCATCCGAAAACGCGTTATGTCAAATCAAATGAATGATGAAGAAAACTAAATGATTATCTATTTCATTCTTTAAAAATGTGAACTTACGGTGTGACATTTTTTCCTTTTAAATCCATTTCTTCAATCATTTCAATTTTACTTTTTACTACTTCTGAAAAAAAAAAAAAAAAATTAAAAACTTGTTTTTAAATAAAAAATGACATTATTTCACTATAAACAATTATTTTCTCAATTAAGACTTACCATCATCACAATCTTCAATTCGAGGTTTTCTTCTTGCTTGTTTGCATGGTGGAACTCCAAAATCTGATGAACCGTTACCTCCACCCCCGCCACTACCTTCACCGATCACAACACTGTCTACGTCCATTGGACTTTTATGACTCTCAATAGCAGAACTGTCGTCATCATCTTCATCATTTTGTTCTTCTTCCTCGGTGTTACTTCCATCAATACTGACACTATTTTCTGAGCTTGTTGTGGCCACCACAACTCCACTAGACTGAATATCGCCTTGCAACAAATCCGGCCGTATACTATCTCTAGACCAAATTAGCTTAGTTAACGCTGACGCTATGTATATGCTTTGTTCGGTATGTTCTTTAGGACCCAATCGACATAAGAGTTGATATAAGTGTAATGCTGGTCGCGGAGCTAAGTTTTTCACCAAAGATGGCAGTATATCATAAACCGGCTTAGAACAATGTTTCAATTGGGCGGCTTGCCATATTAAATTTATATGTTCTTCGTTAATTTGATTTTCGACAGCTAAAAAATTCAATACGGCATGTGATTGTTTTATAACTTCGACATGCAAATTGGGACCAAATAAATGGGTGATTATTTGATTTTCCGATAACCAATCTCCCAATTTTTGACCAACTATTTCAACCTCTCCCACTGTTTCCGTTGTACAAATTTCATTAAATAAATTAATATGAGAATTTATTTGAGCCATTCCCGCCAATCGCATCGTGAGTGTGGTTGATGTAAAATATTTATATGCTAATGCCAAACCATCAACATCGAAATTAATTGACGAATCAAGTGGATCACGTACTGCTGACCAAACAAAATCAGCCATTGAACGTGTAGCTGGTGCTCGCAAATCTTGATCCGACAATTTACACATATATTGCAGCACCTTACTGCGAAAAGGAATAAACATTTGAATAATACAACGATAATTCAACCAAATTTTTATGTTTGAAACTGTTACAGTTATAGCGTGAGCGGTGGATAACGGAAGATTTGGTTGGTCGAAGCATGTCATCATTGATGAAAATCCACCACTATTACAAAATAACGAAACATTACGAAGTAAGAAAGCCGGAATTTCATTATCGTGTAAATCGCAGAAAATATTTAAATTTTGGGCCTCTTCAGCGCTTATTTCATCTAATCGTGAATGTACACCACCACCATGTTTATAAGCAATATAAAGAGGGAAATTTAGCAAAAAAGCTTTAGAAACTAATAATAATAATTTTTCAATTTCAGGTAAAATCCATTTCTCTTCTGATGCAAGTAATTCATTTTTTAGCGAGTGCGATGTTTTTTCATCATTCTCTTTGCTTGATAAAGATTTTTGATGCTGTTCTTGTTGATCTGATTGTTGATGATTTTCGGATTTTTTGTTTATTTCTAAATTACCACTTGGATTTGTTAAACAAATTAGCTCCTCTATCAATTTTTTAACATTTTTTAAATTAACAATTGAAAAACATATCATCGATTGAATAATTAAATTAAAACGTTCAAAATTTTTAGGATCACGGTATAAACACATACATTGTCTAAAAATCAAAATTATTAATTATTAACATTTAAGTTTATTTACAAAGAAATTACCTTTGCGGCCATGACTGTATGTAGCCGAAAACAATTTCAATTTCACTTTTTAATAGAGCTGAATGTTTAGCGTCATTACTTGTTACTCGAACTTCATCTGAAAATAAAATTTGGTAGGTTCATGTAGAAGCTATGTTTTGAATATGAGTATTAAGTTCCCTAATTATTTTTTTTTTTGGTTTGTAAAGTTTTCTGATATGTATTATATAGGTACAGGGACCTAGATAGTATCTACCTACATATATTATTATCTACCAACTTTTTCAATTTATTTGTTATCGGCTTATTAAGTTCATATCAACTTAATAAAATGAATATTTTTAAGTATAAACAAATAAAAAAAACAAATTTACCGGCCGCTAAATTAACAAAGCGGACAATTTATAAACTACCTACCAATTCCACTTTTTTTCTCACTATAGGTGGTAAGTATTGATAGTTGTGAATAAAAAAAAAAATTGGTCAAGGACAAATCCTTCTTTTTTTTCAATTTTTGGTTCAATTCAATTTAAAAAATAAAAGTTTAAAATGAATGAATTTTTTTAAAATTTATTTAAAAGAAAAAATTTATTTTTTTTTCTTTTTCTACAGATGCAGTGTTGGTGTATAGAATTTTTTTTTTATTCTGCTTCCATTCAACCAGGTAGGTACCTATATTACCTACCCTCCCGAACATTTGATGGGAAAAAAAAAAACAACTGGTGGAACAAATTACTTTCTGTCGCTCGTTAGTTAAAAAAAAAATTAAATGGAGGGATGATAATCGGAAATTCGGAATTTATACTTCTTTTTAAACTTTTATTTAAAAAAATTTTAAAGGTTTAAGTGTTTCGGAAAAAAAAAAATAAAAAATAGAAAAAACTATTAAAACTTACAAGAAACTAAAAGATGTAAAAATTCAGCACAGTTTAACACGTCGCACATTGTGAAAAACTTTTCCTTGCAATTTTTTTTTTTATTTTTTTTTATAATTTTTTCTTTAAATTTTTATCCATCTATTGTTTTTTTTTTTTTTTTTGTTGTTAGGTTTTTTTTTTTTTTAATTATTGTTTTTTCATTGAACTTTACTAATTTTGTTCTTTTTTTTTTCTTTAATTATTATTTATTTGGAATTTCGGAAAATTCTAGTTATTTTTTTTTATTTTAATATCAAATTTTCACTTATTTTTTTTTCCTTTTTTGTTTTAAAGAAGAATAAAAGATTTTTTTCTTTCGTAAATTAAAAATTGAAAAAAATTTGACAATTTATACATATGAAATGAATGTGTGTGTGTTGGTTGAAAAAAAAATTCTATTTCTCTTTTATTCTTATTTTTGTTTTCAAATAATAGAAAGAGGCAAAATGATTGATGACTTATGAAGTTGGTTGCAGCAGCAAGCGTTGCAATTTAAAAGAAAAATGGGACAAAAAACGTAGGAGAGTTTAAACTAGAAGCCGACTTTATGTGGCGGCGTATAGGGTGGTTAGAATTGAATCTTCTAAATTTTTACAATGATGTTCATTTCAAATTATACTCTGCTCACTACTCAACTGCACCAGATACAATATGGGAGTTTTGGACATTTGTCCGCGATTTGTTTTTGTATCGCGGACATCAAAATGACATTTGTCCGCTAAAAATTTAAAATTTCAATCGCGGACAAATGACATTTTGAAAAATGTCATTTGTCCGCTAAAAATCTGGGGTGGAATCATATAACAATTGTCACCGGTCGACAATCGACAATTGTCACAAAATTTAACAATTTTCGACTTTTTGCTTTATGTAATTTTAAAAGGTGGAAAATTCATTTCTCATAATATTATTGAGAAATTAACCAAAAAAAATTTAAATATTTGTCGACCTCGTTCATAAAAGCGACCATGTCGATTTCTTTGCTTCACGTAAAAAGATCGCGAATTTTAGTTTAATCGTTTTAAAAAAAAAAAAATGTAGAGAATTTGGCTAAAGTGCAGATGGGTGTTGAGCTTCGATTTCGCTGAAACTTGGTGGGGAGGTAGAGGCGGTGACCAAACCCCCAAGTCCAAGAGGATTTTTTCAGGAAACCCTCCGTTCCGGAGATATGGCCCCCAAAGTTTTCATACACACCAAAATAAGATTGTTCCGAAAAAAATTGTTTGGATTTGACATTCGGGGCACCTCCTCTACCCCCTCTCCAAAAATAGGGCAAATAGGAGCAAAAAAAATTTCCTGTATAAGAAACATATGAAAAATTTGGTGGGTCATATTTCCGAAACGGGGGCTTTCGTGGAAAAATCCTGTTGGATTTCGAGGTTTAGTCATCGCATCTACCTCCTCCCCAAATTTCAGCCAAATCGACGTTCATTTACTATAGAAACGACCAAAAAATAGCTGTCGTTTTATTTTGATAGACAATTCACGATAATTTAAGTTAAAGGAAGCAAATTTTTTTTATCGACAATTGACTGGAAAATTTCAGAAAAGTCGGTACATAATTCTTCGCTTTTCCTCTACAAATTTTACAAATATTTTATAAATTAAGGTTTACTTTATAAACTAGTTATCCTTTCAAGATATTTATTGAGTTTTACTACCTTTTTATTTCAAAATGACGATGACGATTAGATACGTGAAGCATAATTTTCATTGTCCATAGAAATTGGTCGTGTTTGAAATTGTCGATTGTCACAAAGACCACAAAGTTACATAATTCCACCCCAGAATCGGCACAACGAGAGGGGGGTTGGGGGCAGCGGACGGGCGGGTGAACTGGTGGTTGGTCAGTGGGATTTGCGGCGTCAGTTTTCCATACAAATGTTCCGCGGACAAATGTCACGGCGCCATACAATATACTGTTTATTTTTTTATTAGGAAAATAGTACGAAAGAATTATTTAAAAAAAATAATCGATGTACATACAATAGTCTCCCTGAAAAAGTTTTTAAAATAGTGTTTTGTTAGTGTAATTTACGTTTGACATTAAATTACACTTACAAAATACGGAGATACAGATAGTACAGATGAGGTGAACCATTCAGAATCGGCTGAAACTTGGAGGGGTGTAAAGGCGGTGCCCAAACCCCCAAAATCAAAAACAGTTCTTGGGGTAAAGTCCCCGTTTCGGAGATATGGCCCTCCAAAGTTTTCATACATTTTTGTACGGGCAATTTTTTTTTTTCCCGATTGGCCCTATTTTTAGAAAAAGGATAAAAGGGGTGTCGCTGAACGATAGGTGGGGTGGAAGAAGTGGAAATTTCCACTTTTTTTTCGGAAATAATTTTAGGTGTGAACAAGGTATTACAGAAGGAAGGCGTAAGCGCCTTTAAATCACTACTTAGATTATGCTTTGGTTCCAGATCAGCGACATGTGACCGTATATCATTCCGGGTAGTCGTTGTGCAAACATTAACATGTCATGAATATGATTGTCATTTCATTTGTTAAATTTGACAATAGGACAAGAAGAATAAAAAGAAAGATTTAAAAAAAAAAACTATTTAGAATTTTTTTTTTTTCTTATTATAAATTTGTAAATTATTTCATTTTTAAAATTAAAATTTTAAAATAAAGAATTAAAGATAATAACAAATAAAATAGATTGAAATGGCAAACCATTTAATTAGTAATAATTTGGGAAATCCTATTCCAGCCGAAATTGAAATTGATTTAGGATTATCAGAAGACTACAAAAATAAAGGAAATGATTTTCTAAAAGGTTTTTTTATTTTTTTGTTTTATTTAATTTTCCTATAAATTTTACTTTAGTTCGGACTTAGGGGGAGATAAGATGAAATTTTGTCGTTTGGGTCTTCGTTAGCAAAAAGAAACAATGCAAAAATATTTTTTATAAATTAACCAAAATTATAAAATTATAATAGGTAGGTATTAGAGAATTGCAAAACTACCCATGTGTTTTTTTTTTTCTCTTTTACATAAAGGCTTTTACATGTGATTTTTTCTAAAAAAAAATTTTTTTGCATCAAATTAAGGAAGAAATTAAAATTTGCAAATGATTACAAATGAAAATTAATCTTGTTGAAAAGTGGAGTCTATATAATAAAGGTTTCGAAGTTTCATAAGGAGAAATATAAATAGGTTACCTACGGTTTTTTTTTTTTTGTTAAGTAGGTAGGTATGTGGATAATCGCTTTTGGTGTCCACGAATACCTGTATACTTAATATCCTGATTTGACAAAAGACAATTTAAATGTTACTATAGTGACAATTTTTTTTTTCTGGTAAATTATTAGAACGAAAATAACGAAAAATATTATTATAGGTATGTATCTAACACTGGAATCAAAAATAAGAAAATTAAAAAACGTGAAACAAAAAAAATTATCACATTGTTATTGTTAAATTATAAATCTTAAAAACCTTTATTTTACTAGTTACTAGTAAGTTATCTATACCTACTTACTTTTTTACGAATTCACTGAATTCAAAATTTAAAGTAATATTTCTTCTGGCAGAACTTGTTTTCATTCAAATATACATAAATATAAGTAAATTTGAGGTATCTATACCTATTTATTTAATATTTAAAAATAAAATAAAATTTAATTATTTTTTTTTAGCAAAAGATTACAATAAAGCTATAGAGAGCTACACCAAAGCAATTCAATTAAATCCAAAGAATGCAGTTTTCTATGCCAATCGTAGTTTAGCCCATCTGAGGCAAGAATCATTTGGATTTGCCTTAAGTGATGCCTTCAATTCAATTAAAATTGATCCTCATTATTTAAAAGGTTATTATCGTCGGGCGGCTGCTCAAATGTCTTTAGGAAAATTTAAACAAGCATTAGCAGATTTTGAATATGTAAGTTAAATATGAAAATTTTTATTTAATTATTATTAATATAATAATTACATACTTTAATTCATAAACTGTTTAAGGTTGCAAAATGTCGACCAAATGACAAAGATGCAAAATTAAAATACACAGAATGCAATAAAATTGTTAAAATGAGAGCTTTTGAGAGAGCTATTGCTGTTGATAAACCAGAAAAAACATTGGCAGAAATGTTTAGAGATCTTGAATCAATTGGTATTAATCTAATTAAAATCAATTTTTATATATTTTTTATATATTTTTTTTATTTTATTTTTTCTAGCCCTTGAAAATGATTATTCTGGTCCTCAGTTAGAAGATAATAAAGTCACAGTTAAATTCATGGATGATTTGATGGAACATTATAAGCAACAAAAAAAATTACATAAGAAATTTGCATACAAGGTAAATTTAATTCAATTAAACTTCAATGTTTCAAATATATTGAAAAAATTATGAAGGATTTTGAGATAAAGTAAAAATGTATCAGAGAGAGATATCGAATGTATAATGACAACAACTTTTCCCAAGAAATATATCTTAAATAGAACAACGGCTGAATCTCATACTCGTTTTATACATTCCTTTTTTCATGCATTTTTTCATGAAAACCAAAAAAGAAGGTATTGCAACTCTTTTTTATTAATAAAAAAAGTTACCTGATGTTTTTTTCATTAGCCTTATAACATATTTGACATTTTAAAAATAATACAACTACTTTTTTTTTTTGGTTTGTCACGTTTTTGTTCAAAAAGGAGAGAAAAAACATGAAAAAAGAATCTGTAAAACGGGTATTATGTATGTTTTCCTTACATCTAGGCTAAAGAACTCCCAAATTTTAAATTCAAAAATTAAAAACACTTTGTGTTTTAACTCTTCGACCAAAATGAAAAATATCCAGACTGAAATTTGACAGAATTAAATATATTTTGTGTTTGCAATCTCTGATGAGAATTGGAAAATATCCAGCCTCAAATTAATTTTGAACTGGAGCTAATAATCTCTTGTTAATCATAACTTCGATTTTAAAGCTTTATTTTTTTTTTATTATTTTTTCAAAGATACTGTGTGATATTGATGCTTACTTGCGTAAACAACCATCATTAGTTGATATAATTGTACCAGATGATTGTAAATTTACAATATGTGGTGATATACACGGTCAATTTTACGATTTAATGAATATATTTAAAATAAATGGCGTACCATCTGAAGAAAATCCATATTTATTTAATGGTGACTTCGTTGATCGGGGTTCATTTTCAGTTGAATGTATATTTACATTATTCGGATACAAATTATTATATCCGAATCATTTTTACATGTCTAGAGGTAATTGTAATAATATTAAATAATTTTGCAATATAATGTACATAGTTCTAATCACTGAAGTCCATCTAATATACCCTTAAACTTATTGAATAAATACATACTAAATTAAAAGTATGAAAATACTGTATCTTAGGATATAAATTATTATTATTTACAACAAAGGGAACTAGAGGATGTTACATTGTCCTATATTGGTAAAATAGTTTCAGAAGACAGCCTGTAAAAAAATGACTGTCCTCTAGAATAGAGGACGAATAGTCACCGTACGATTTATTGATATTAATAAAATTTATTTTTATTTAAAGGAAATCACGAGAGCATTAATATGAATCAAATGTACGGATTTACCGGAGAAGTAACAGCTAAATATTCTAGTACAATGGCTGAAATGTTCACGCAAGTTTTCAATTGGTTACCGCTTTGTCATTGTATTAATTCCAAAATTCTAGTAATGCACGGTGGGCTATTCTCACATGATGACGTAACATTAGACGACATTCGCAAAATTGAGCGTAATCATCAACCACCTGAAGAAGGAATAATGTGTGAATTATTGTGGTCTGATCCACAAGTTTGGGAAGGCCGAGGTCCTTCTAAACGAGGAGTTGGTATGCAATTTGGTCCAGATGTCACTAAGAAATTTTGTGAAAAGAATGATTTGGATTATATTATAAGATCACACGAGGTTAAGGATATGGGATATGAAGTTACTCACGACGGGCAATGCATAACAGTATTTTCTGCTCCAAATTATTGGTATGATTTTTTCTATAAAATATCGCCGATTGAGCAATTAAAGTTAATCTAAAATAGAATGTAGTATAGACTAAACACCTATTCAATTAAATAAAATTAGCGTATTACAGCTAACTCCTTATGAATAGGAAACCACTCTTATCGGTTGCTGTTGTGGTGTTATGTGGATGTTATTCTACAAAATACGTGGTTGGGTTTTCACCATTAATTATCAATAGAAGGAAATTTACGTATGATATTTAGTCTTGAATAGTCCTTTAAGTTATTATTCTAAAATCATTATCGATGAAAAAAAAAAGTTAAAATTAAAAAAATGTATATACTTAGAAAACAGAAAAATAAAAATAATTTTATTATTTTAGTGATACTATGGGAAATATGGGTGCACTGATTACAATAAAGGTAATTTTTTTTAGCGTACTATTTATTCATTTGTAATAATTTTTATAATTTTTATTTTATCGTAAAGGGTAATGACTTGACTCCTGTTTATAAATCATTTGAAGCAGTGGTAAGTTTAATTCAATCAAATAAATCTTAAATATAATTTGTCTTCGAATTTTAAAAGTATAATTTTTTTTAGCCTCATCCAGATGTTAAACCAATGGCGTACGCCAGTTCATTAATGAGTTTACTCAACTAATTTACAACAAGGCTCAGTTTTAAAATTTATACATATAGGTGAAGTTAATTAATAATAATTAAAAGGAAAAACAATATAAAAACAAAAAAAAGCTTAGAAATAATCTATTCTAAATACTATAAAAACATACAGAATTACATAATTTATTATTATCTATTAATGGTAATTCTAGTTAACAGGCAGGCATAATACTATTTAAATTAAGATATTGAAGAAAAGTCTGTAAAAAGAATAGAAAAACATATTTAAAATAATATTAAATTTTTTAATAATTTAAAACTTTAGTGTTATAGAAGATAATTTTCTTGAATTAAAGAAAAAAAATTATTTAAAAATTTGTTTTCTCTTATCAATACTATAATTTCTTGACAACAAAGTTAATATAATAATTATTCCATTTTACACCTTCAAGATACGGTTTTAATGTGGTAAACATACCAGTAAAACATTGAGAAATGCCTAAGATTAAAATTTCACGAAAATTTAACCTGAATATTTTTTTATAGTTATATATTTGGCTCCGTGAGTCTTTAATATTATTTCATTCTGAGTTTGCAGAGATGAGTTGTACGCGAAACTTCCGTTTTTATAATGCCGAAAACTAAAACCAAAAAAAATGAATTAATTTTTTTAAATGGTGAAATTTTTTAAATGATGTCAAGATGCAAAAATATGAATATTCGCAACATTTAATTTCTGTATTTGAATGCAAATTAACAGGCCACTACTTAGAGTGAATCTTACCATGTTTAGATATCATAAAAAGCGAAAATTTTAAGTGTGACGAAAATAATTGTAATTCTTTTTTTTATCGTTTAAGACATTTGAAAAATATTTAGTTTACAAAAAAATGCTCAATTTTCTCGACGTGTTTTTGCATTAAAAATCTGTTTGACTTTTAAAAAATAGGTTCATTTAAAAAGGATATAGAGCATTCCTAAGAACAGTTTATATCACTAAAATTTATTATTTTTTTTACTCTATCCAACTTCACGATTCGAAAATTTATTATAATAAAAAAGACATTTAGATATTTTTGTGGTTTTTTTTAAGTTTTAATTCAAATTATTAGGTATATAAAACATAATTTTTGTTATAAGGGAGAGGCATGTTTAAACTAGTTTACAAATATACCAACTAGAACTAATCTCACAAAACAATTCATACAGCCTTTATTCATAGGATAATGTTATGTCTTAAATATGATGTTTAATCGATTAAGATTTTTGATTATTATCAAGTCCTCAAAAGTAAACGAACCGTAATTAAAATGTTTAAAAAATTCGTTCCGAATCTTTGTAAAAACAGGTATAAACAAAGGATTCAAATTTTTAAGTTTTATTTTTGTAACAAAACTTATTTTATTTCAGAATTTTCTTTTTCCATTAAATTTTTTCTTTCATTAACTGTGGTGACATATTAAGATATCACTCGAATTGAAATGAATGGATTAAACTTAAACGGCAACATGTTAAGAGCCCGTTCCCAAACTGAGACTATTTTAGAAACTGAAAAATTTTTATAATTTCTAGAATTTCTATTTTTGGAACGACACGATTTTACAGCTGTTATTTTACAAATCAAGATTTTTTGACGTAAAAATCGTTCCGAAATGATATTTTATATTTTAAAAATCTGCAAAGGGAAATTTTAAATTTCCCATAACAAACTCAGTTTATAGGTGTACTTTTAAGTGCACCTCATTTTTAAAAAAAAACAAAAAATTGAAAATTTAAGCAGACGTTGCAGATGATACAGATTAAATGTCAAGCCTATTTCAATTTCTGAAAAAAAGGAATTTTCTTTAGCAGAAAAGCTATATTTTACGATTTAAAATAGTCTCAGTTTGGGAACGGGCTCTAAGATTTTCTCGCTTTGACACTCGAAATTCATTTTGTAGTTTCAGAATTAGAAATAAAACAAAAGAAAAAAGTAAATATAATTGTTGGTTTGTTTGGTGTTTGGTGGCGCTAGTGTGTTTTATAAGAAATTAAAATTTGTTGGATTGTTATATTTTTTTTTTTCAAATAAATGATTTAAAAAATTTTAAAAATATTGAATTTCTTGGAGCATTGTCATTGTCAACATTTTCTTCCAACTTCTAAAAAAAAATGTGAAAAATTAATAATTGTTTATGAAAAAATATAAAATGAAGTGTATTTTTTTAATAAGATTTTTTAAATTTTAGAATAAAAAACAATTTACTAAAAAATTTTTTTTTTTACTAAAGAAACATTTTTATTCATAATCGTAGGTAAATCATTTTTTTTATTTGCATTTTCCATTCGAATGAATTTGTATCGCCAAAAAGTATGTACCTGTACTAGAAGATTCATCGCATGCAAAAAATGGGCGCCGTGACATTTGTCCGCGGGACATTTGTCCGCGATGAAATTTGTATGGAAAACTTCGCGGACAAATGTCATTTTGCAAAATGTCATTTGTCCGCGATTGTAAAATGACATTTGTCCGCGATTGAATTTTCTAACTTTAGCGGACAAATGTCATTTTGCAAAATGACATTTGTCCGCGATTGAATTTTCTAACTTTAGCGGACAAATGTCATTTTGCAAAATGTCATTTGTCCGCGATTGATTTTTCGAATTTTTAGCGGACAAATGTCATTTTGCAAAATGTCATTTGTCCGCGATTGATTTTTCAGATTTTTAGCGGACAAATGTCATTTTGCAAAATGTCATTTGTCCGCGATTAATTTTTATCGCGGACAAAAGACATTTTGAATCGCGGACAAATGTCATTTTTATGTCCGCGATACAAAAACAAATCGCGGACAAATGTCCCGCGGACAAATGTCCAACCCCCCAAAAAATGTTGATAAAATAAGTTGAACAAAAAATGTATATCACAACACAACCCCATGAGTTTTATTTTTTTATTGAGAATTCCACTCACAAAAGCTTTAAAAACTTTAAAAATTATATAGACCTGTTGATAATTTCAAAGTTTTAAAAACTTTTGTGAGCAAGTTGTGATATAAATTTTTTTGTTTCACTTTTTTTATCAACATTTTTTGTATGGGACGAATTCTTCTATTGTACTTTCTTTATGGTATTACTTAAAAAAAAAAATAGTGATACTGTTGCGAGAAAATTATAGATTCGATTTTGTCATAACATTTGCCAATCGATCGAATATCAAACTTTTCGAAATCTTAACATGTACTACTAGATTTTTAGAACAAATTTTCCATTAAACCCGTCGAAAAACCATTAACTTTTTGAAGCGTAATGGCAGGCCATGACAGGGCCATTTCTAATTATTAATTAAAAAAATTTCTCCCTTTCAATGGAAGCATATTTTGAAGGTCGAAAATCAACAGTGTCGCAAATTTATATTTATCTGACAATGTCGCAAATTTATATTCATCTTCTATTATGAAACTGGCATATACTAATTAAAATTAAACAACTTAAAAATAAGCATGATCATTTATTTATTCATGACTTCATGATAATGAATGATACAATGCTAGAAACTTCCATTCCATTCGTACATTTCCTATTTCCTTTTTCTTCCAACCATGTTTTTTTTATTGATAAGAAAAAACTGTTAAAAATTGAAAAATCAAAAAAATAATTGAAGTAAAAAATTAAAACTTTAAATTTTTTTTTGTTTTGACAACAATGAAAAAGTAAGTGCTTGCTCAATATTTTTTAATAGTTTTTATTTTTAAAATATTGGCAGAATGTTATTAATTTTTTCGTTTTCGGATTGGACATTCAGTTAGAAAATAAAAGGTGATTATAACTTTTTGTACCTATTATATACTTATGTAGAATAAATATGTACCTACCTTATTTTTTTGCGTCAAATATTTTTTGGCCATTTTTACAAAAAATAATAATTTTGACCATCTTTTAGACTATATTTAGAAATTTCATGGCCATTTTTTAAATAAAATTTTTTCAGCTTTCGAATATTACTGTTTCCATGATCGTTTATCGAGTTAAAATGAAGTTGAGTTTTCGATGAGTTCAACAATTTTATATTAATAACCAACTCAACGAAAACTCACCTTTCATGAAAACAGCATATTTTCAAGTGAAAGAATTATGTAGCAGAAGTAATAAAAATAATATCCCATAATTTTATTTTGTTTTTATTTTTTAATTTTCTTACAATTTTATTTAGATGTTGTGTAGATTGTAGAATTAAAATTATGAAATATGAAAAAATGATTAATTTTTGCAAATTTTTGAAATTACTGACAAAAAAAACATAACGAAGGTCCATATCTTAAATGGATCAAAAAAAAATTACTAGATGTAAAATGGGTCGGAAAAAGATCCCGGAAGCCATCATCCCAAAAGACAAAATCCCGGAAAGCTTAATGTGATCGCGGAATTTCCCCACAAACTTTATGAGTTTTATGAGTTTATGAGTAAAAGACTACAAATTTTTGTAAAACGGCAAAAAAGATTAAATGTTATTTAGTTTTTGCCCTCAATTACGACAAATATTTTTAAAAGGGAAAAAATAGATAAAGAAACTATTAAAAATTCTAATCTTTTATTTAATTGCTTAAAATAATAATGATTTCCGGGATTTCGTGTTCCAGGATTTTCATTGTGCGGGAATTTTTTTTACTTTTTTTTTCGGGATTTTCGTTTCGGGCCAGCGGTACGTCTCCTATATAAAATTTTATTTGATGTACTATTTGGTATATAATAAAAGAAAAGTATCATCAATTTTAAGGAATTTTTTTATTGGGTTTTATATCAAATTAAAAAATAAAAAAGAAAAAATAAATTATAGGAAATCAAAATGACTATTTTTTTTAATGCTCATAAAAATAAATGTAGTTATAAATTTAATAGAATTTTAGTTTTCATACTGAAAAAAAATTTGTACCGTATTTAAAATAATTAATAATTATTGTACAATTTATGGAACAAATTGTTAAAAAATCTAATTGAAATATAAAATAAAGTGAATTCTTTGAAATGATTGTGTTTTTTAAATATTTTATTGAGATTTGTTAAAATTGGGCTTGAATGTAACAGGAATTCTTAAATAAACAATCTTAATATCAATTCATAATATTTATTACTTATATTATTAATTTATTTTACTCGTAAATAAAACAATATTAGAGATAACATAAACTAATTTTCTCATCTCAAATTGAAGCTAATTAAAGATTTTTATTTTAATTATTTTCTGAACATTTTAGTCCCGAAATTATTGAAAATATTTTTGTATTTTAACTAACATTTTGTATCAAGACATCAAATGTTATAACGAGTTGGTTTAATAATTAACACCCAAAAGGCCTATAATAACACGGCCTGTAATAAAATAAATTTATTTAAAAATTGTTTAGAAAGTTAAAGACATTTAAAATTCCACATAATCAGCCAGCCCTAGAGATCGATGTTTTAGCTTTACTTCTGCGTTTGATTAATTTTATTATCTCTATCTTTACTTCACAATTTCAACAAATTTTTACAAATTTTTCGAAGGCCAATTTCAGACTGGAGCTCTAAAATAATTTTTTTACAATCTTTTCGTCGGCATTGCCTCAACTGCTACTATGAGAGCTATAGCGCTGAATCTTTCTCAAATATAACGATTGTTTTAATCCTTAAAGTTTAATGAAATATTAAGAACTAATAGAAATACCCGGTTTCGCACGGTAATACCGAACTTATATTAGTATCAACACTTTAATCCAGATTTTGTGCACTAAAAAAAACGGAATTTCAAAATTTGCCACATAGCCCCTTCCCCGGTGCCTTTACACATTCAGTCTTCTAAATAGTCGATTCGGGTCCAACGTTATAACATTTTATCGGAATATACCTAAATTGCAAAACCGGCTTCTAAGATAGCCCCCCGTCGGGGCCTCTGATCAAAATTTGTAGTACCCTATAAACATCTCGGGTCTCTAGAAGACTCCATATTTTCAAAATTCCAAAATTTCGAAATTTGTTGTATAGCCCATCAATTGAGCCCCGGGACAACGGTTGGGGGGCCTTTCAACATCCAGTTTTTTAAATAGACTTTTCGGGTCCAACGCTACAACATTTTATCAGAATATACCTAAATTGCGAAACCGGCGCTTCTAAGGTTGCCCCCCCCCGTCGGGGGGACCATATAACCATCTCGGGTCCCAGTGCTACTTAAGTTCAAAATTTCAGCCAAATCGGTCCAGCGGCTTAGGCGTGATTGACAGAATTTTCATTTTTATTTATTAGAGATAGAAAGATGAACTTCAACTTCATTACGCACAGTTTATTTGAAAAATTTAAAAAAAAAAAAAAAAGGTTTTCCTATATGTATTTTGTTAGAAGACGTTAAATTTTAAGTGAAGAGTTTTGAAATGATATTCCACCAGCAGAAGGGCTACATGACCACCACATATATTTTTTGATTATCGAAAATTTCTAAATAAAAATCAAAGTCGATAATATACTTTTTAATATTATTTCTTTTTGTAGTTTGCGCAAAAAATATTTGAAAGGGAATAATAGAGAGAGTCTACTAGCAGCTTAACATTTCTTTTTTGTATCTCTCAAATTTATGCTTGTTGTGCCTTTTTTTTATTTTTTATTCTTCTGCCGTCTTTTTGATGGTAAACTGACTGACTACTTACTAAAAAATACTAAAAATTAAAAAAAAATATAAATTTTTAATTAAAAAACTTTAAAAAAGATGTTTTAAAAGAAAAAATTAAATAAATTATTAAAATTATTAAAAATTATAAAAAAAAAAAAATAATAAAAAAACCAAAATTAATTTTAAAAAAATTGTTTTAATTTTGACTGAAAAAGTTACAACTCAACAAAAATAACTGTAAATTTTTATTTATTTATTTCTAATAGAAAAAAAAAGAAAGTTTTCAAATTAAATTAAAAACCTATTTATTTATTTTTTTTTTAGATTTAAAAAAAAAAAATGTCTGGAAATAATTTGACAAGTGACCGGGAATTTATGTACATTTGTCAATGGTTTAATGAATTTTCCGAATTGCAGAGAGAAGATTTTGTGCCAATTGCAGCCGATTACATTTTAAAAGACTCAGAAATTTACATGAATGGAGTTGTATCCGGTTTACAAAATTCAAATTGCGATGACAAACCATTGTCATTATTTCAATGTAGAGTAAGTGTCTACATTTTTATTTATTTTTTTTTTGAAAAATTAAACTCAAATGGTTGGTTATAGCTACCTATCTACCTAGGAAACTAAATTTAATTCTGGTCAAATGCTTGCGAATACCTAGTGACAAGGAAATGTAAGGCAAGGCATACATACCTACGTATTAATCATCAGAACTTGTTTTTATTAACTTGTTCTTGTGTTGGCATTAGATACGATAGTATCTACTTTGTTATTAGGATATAGTTGAAACTGCTTTAGTCAACATTTTTATTTGATTGAAATTTGACTATATAGATATAAACTTAATATATCTACATAAGTAGGTAGATTAAATTTTAAGGAAGTGCATCAAATGAAACTTAATTTTAAGTACCTATATTGAATTTTACTTCATATAAATTGTTTTGATACCTACTTAATTTTGATATAATACTATAATTAGAAGGTTGACGTAAGCGAAGGATAAATAAATTTTGATAGAAAGGTAAATTTACTAACTGAATGGACGAATTACATAAGAGATGCTGATAAAATCATTTAAAATCTAATTAGGTGTCAGCCTATAACAAACATTTGCATAATTAAATAAGTAGGTAGATATTAATTTCATGTCTTATTTTGTCCACTCTTTAGATATATTTTACAAACTTTTAATTAACTTTGCTTATTGTCTGTTTGAGAAAAATCTATTGATTGATTTTTCGACCACTTCCTGATATCCGATTTTGCTGAATTTTTGTACAGATCTTCGGTTCTGAACACAATACAATATAGTATATTCAATTTTAAGATATATACCTACATCAAATATTTCGGCTATGTGAACTAGATATTTCTTTACAATCCCGCCGACATAGGTATCAAATGAAGTCGAGTAGTATACAAAAAGCTAATGAAATTAATTTTTTTTTTTTTAAAACAAACATTTATTTAATGATAAAAAAGTAGAAAATAATAAAGCATATGTAATAGAAAACTGCCTGAGTCACTATAAATAAAAGCTTGGGGCGCTCAGATTAAAAAAAAAATAACTGAACTATGTATAATGCCACAATCTTTTATTCATAGTCATATACAGGAAAAGGCAATATAGTGTTGACTCAGGCAATTTTTTATCGCTTTATGTTTTATTATTTTCTATTTTTTAGTTCATTAAATAAAAGTTTTTTTTTAAATTTTTTTTTATTTTAATTTCTTAAGTGAAGATTTTCAATATTAGAAAGATAATATTAAAACTAATGAAAAATGTTTATTGTACTTGAAAAATTAATTCAATCTTTTGTAATAATTTAAGATCAAACTTTTCAAAGAATGGTCTCCCAAATGGCCGGAAGAAATGAAAATAAAGTTAAAAGAAAAAATCATCGAATTGGATCCAAAAATTGGTGAAAAATTAGAAAAAGAGCTTGGATCAGAAATTCCCAATGGTAATGTGGTTAATGGCAATGCAGTTGCTGAAGAAGAACATGTTGTTGAACAAGGTGATGATGATGAAGGTATTGGTAATAACACCGAAGAAGTAACAAATAATGGTGAAGAAGAATTACTCGACAATGAACATGTTGAAGCAGAAGATAACTCTAATGAAAATGATGCTCATGATAGTGGGGCATCTGTTGATGGAGAATAAATTATTAACAAAAGAAATTATACTCTTAGAAATAGATAACATTCCAAATTCAAAATGTGATCAAATACTCACAAAATTGATCTTTCTAAATATTTCTAAATTGTATAAAATGGTAGAAAGACGGTCCTATGGTTTCAACAGAAAATATTTGCAACTGATATCATATTAAATTGAAAAAAAAATATTTTTATATTTTAACAATTAGGATACCCATGAAAACTAAGTATTTTATTATTATTTTTTTTTAAACTACTCAAATATATTTTATAATTTTTTGGCTAATCATATGATTTTGCTAATATTCTTTAGCATCATATTATACAATACTGTTTTTTTGTTGCAAATATTCATTTATAATACACATAAATTATAAAAAAAATTTTATATGTAATGTATTTGTATACATGTAGATAATATTGTAATATTGGGAGCACCAGAACAAATTATAAACTATTTTACCTAAACGTGTAGATAATGTATCTGCATTATAATAAAAATAGTTTTTAAATTTGACCTTTTTTACATAAAACATAATTATTTAATTTATTAATAATAAATTAAAGAGAAGGGAATTAAATATGGATTTTACACTAACTTAGTCAGGCTTATCTTATCATTCCCAAAAGAAAAAGCACTCGATTTCCATAAAATTCCATAACATTTTTTGAAATGAATAATTTTCAAAATGTTAAACATTGAATGCACAGAATCTCGAAAATAAAATGCCTACCTGTTAAAAAAAATCTAACAAAATAATATCAAATTTATTTTCCCTAAAAAAAAAAAATAGGTATTTAAAAAAAAATAAAAAATAATTATAATTTGTAACTCAAATCAAAAATATTTTTTATTGAAAGCAAAGAAGTGTAACGTTAAAATCGTACTATGGTGGAGGTCTCACAATACATTTTCAATATTTTCAGTTTTGAATATCAACATTTCTCGTTTTCAAGATTCAATGTTTGCAAACATTTTGTTTTCAAAATTCAAAACAAAATTCGAATAATGTTTTATTAAAATAATAATTCATCAGTCTAAGTATTTTGAAGTCTATGTTAAGCCTAAGGAAAGAAATAAAATTAGATACTAATTGAATGACCTAAAGTATTAATGTAAAAAATTATGCTTGGTGCTCTAAATATTACAAGTTCTTAAAAATTCATTAGATTTATAAAAAAATTTAATAAATAATTTCAGATATACAAAATTGTTTTAATATTTTAAAATTTTGCACTCAAATACTCATACTCAACAGCCGTCAAAGATCAATTAATTTTTTTAATATCAATTTCAAATTTTAAATTTTTAACTTCTAAAAATAAATTAAATTGCTATTGCTATACTAAGCTCTTTCTCATGCAGATTATGATTTTTCTTTAGTTGATTGAAAATTTGTAATCTTTAATTTTTAAATCAAATTATAAATTTATGTGCGATTTCATCAAGACTTTATATGGAAATTAGATATAAAATAAAAAACAAAACTTTTAAGACTAAAATTCTGAATTCATATGTATTTGTTTAATGATTTTGAATCATTAAAAATTTTTTTTTATTGTTATATTTATTATATTAAAGTTAGGTATATTCAGATTAAAATTATACATTTTATAAAACTAACAATAAAAATAAGTTCTGTCGCTTATTTCATATTTCAATTAAGAAAAAAATTATATTAGAAATAAAATATTTTTTTAATTATGCTGCAAAAAAATTTATGTTACAAAATTATTGTCATAAAAATAAATGTAATCAAATATATACATACTTTATTTATATTTTTTAAAGAAATTGCCTTTTAATAATCATAATAATTATTTTTAGATAAATTTTTGGAGATTACTGAGTTACTGACAACTTGCGTTAGTTACGATAATTATAAATTGAGCTAATTACCCAATAGGCCAATACTCGTTTGTGTTATTCATAATACCCGGGCATTATACATAATGAATTAATTTATCACTTTCTGCATAACATATATATCTTAATAAACGTTCTTGCTTCATTATCTATGATTTCTTTTTTGTTAAAACAACATTTTTAAATAAAATATTTAATATATGAATTTCATCATAATACCATACTGTATTCAAAAGTTTGTGATTTTTAATATCAATGCCATCAATACTTAAATTTTTCAGATTTTGGTTGATACTATGACTGCAGCATATACTTCAGGAGGAATTTGCCATCTCAGTAAACCTAACAAGGTAAGAATCTTTGCGGTGCTGTATTTATTGATATTCATTATCAGAGGGGCATCATTAGTTTTTGTTTTATGAAGCTTAACCCATTTAAAATAACTAAATAGAGAATTTATGTTATATATGTATAAACTTTCTAAAAATTGTTTTATCTTTCTTCCATCAGTTTAATTTCAATTTGTAATTTTTTAATTATCTAACTGTCTTTAATAAAATATAAATTAAAAAACTAATACTAATAATAAACTACAAGAATTGCGGGATTAATACCATATTATTTTGTGAACTAAAATAATTGTTCGAAAAATATTCTAAGTCAGGATAAAAGAACACAGTCAGTATTAAAAAACAGATTATTTTTTTCTCATTTATTTTTCCTTTTACATTTTACATATATATATAATAATTTTTTTTTATTACATACAATAATAATTTTTTTTTTGTTTTTTCATTCACTTACTTTTACTATTTAGTATATTTTCCATAACTTTTTTTTTTATTTAATATAAAATATTAAATATAGAAATAAGAAACATTAACGTAAAAATCTATTTTTATTTATCAAAAAATCTAAGATTATAAACAAAATAAAAATTTGAAAAAAAAAAAAAAGAAGAAAATATTTTAAAATTTAAATTTTTTTTAAATACATAGTAGGAAATATAATAATAATAAATTAAAACATTATTTTTAAGCTATAAATCGTTTCAGAATTTCGATTTGCTTTTAATTTAAAAACAACAATCACAGTTTTGTTAGCAATTGTCTTATAAATTTTTTTTAAATTTTTTAATTTATTTATTTTTTTTTTAAATACTTATTCAAACTATAACCAATCTAAAATTCAATAAAAATAATAGTAGTAATAATAAAGGTGATTAAGAAATTTATTTTAATCCAATTAGTATTTTTTTTTTTTTTAATATAAAATTACATACCGCGCTCGTTAGAGATTGATTCATAATTTATGTTTTTTTTAAGTTAGTAGTTTTAAGTAATACTATAATAATGTACTCAATAAATTGATGATAATATCAAATATTAAGAAAAAAAAAAACAAATTCTTGATTTTTTAATAAACATTTTTAAGAGATTGATTGAGTTTTTAAAATCTATTGAGAAGAAAAGGATATATAAATTCTTAAGGTGTGTTTTTTTTTTTTTTTTTTTTTTTTTCAAATGTTCAATTTCAAATATATTTATTTATGCCTCTAATTATAATGATAATTATAATAATAATAATTAATAATTAATACATAATTGCATTATCATGTATTAAAAGCAATCATTGTAATAAAGTAAATCGTATATGGTTCAAAAAGGAAAATTATATTTTTAAAATAGAAATTTTGAGGAAGTTTTAATCTAAATCATGTTTTCTTTTTTTAATTGTGTTGAAAATTCATATAACAGAGAAAAGTAGGTAAATTTTTACATTAATTTATTTGTGACTTTATTTGTGATTGAGTGGAAGTAGGGTTTCCAAAACGGATATATCTGTATCCGGTATCCGCGGTTATTTATACTCTTAACCGTATCCGATATCCGTTAAAAATCTCACGGTTAGCAATTTTAAGTTTTTAAATTAAATCTGTTAAATTTTCCGAGAAAAGTAGGAAATTTTTGTACCAAAATTAGATCTCGTCTTTCTTGTGCATCACTTAATTGATTAGTGTTCCTGAAATACTATTATTTAAATGAAAAAAATCAAAAAATGTAATAGTATATTTCAAATTTTATTTATAAAAAATTAATAGCATTCATAATTAGATTCAATATTATTTGTTTATTTTTATACGGTTATCCGGTATCCGCCGGATAATTCTAAAATTACTATCCGATTACAGAAAATCCGGAAATTTGGAAACCCTAAGTGGAAGGCTTTCAAGAGAATATAAGTAAATAAATATTATGTAATAGAATCTTGGGGAAAAAAAAAATTATCAATCGGGTAATTTTCTTTTTGGTATAAACTAGAATCTATAATTTGGTATGTAATATTTTTTTTTTATATTTTTTTTTATAAATAACTAAGTAGTTTTATTTTAATTTAAATAGGTTTTTGGTTTTGATTTGGATGAGATGAGTTATCAATTTTTTTATTTTTTTTTGTAATTTATCATTTTTTAGATACTTTGTAGATCTCAAAAAAAATATTCTCAATTTTAGGTAATTTAAAGTTTGTTATATTATTTTTTTGTTTTTTTAAAAATTTTTGTTTTTGGAAAAATATTTTTGTTATTTTTTTTTGTATTGTTATTTTGATATTCAATATTATTTTATTATATGTATGGAATTAATAATAATAATAATAATAATATTTTATAATATAAATTAATTGTATGATTTAATATTTGTTTTTTTTTTTTTTTATAGAAATTATTTATTTTCATTAAAAAAAAAGGTTTTTTTTTTTTCTAATATTAATGCTTTAAACAAAAAATTAAAATTAATATCAATTATTTTAATTATTATTGTGTGTGACAAAATTATTTGTAATACTTTAAAACCTTTGTATTCTTCGCTTCTGAATCTATAATATTGCTCTTATCTTCATTTTCGTACCACACTTCCGTGTTGAGTTATGAATATAACATTAGTATATAAATAAAATATACATGAAAATACACATACAAATTAAAAAGTATTACAAAACTTTAAATCATTCTTCTGAAAAGTTGTTATTTTCACTTGTCATACTTTCAGTAGGGACCGTCGATATATAAATTTATATAAGAATTTTTTTTATCAATTTATTCTAAAGTTTAAAAATAAGAAAATTTACAAATATTTGAATTGATTGTTGTTAATTATTGTGTTTCATATATATAAATGAAATTATTAAAATTTTATTATTATTTGTTAAAAAAAAATTAAAGCATTGATATTAGTAAAAAAAAAACTTTTTAAAGATTTAACTAAAAAACAAATATAATAATGATAAGTTTTGGAAAAAACATATATTCTTAATATATGGAATTAACTTGAAAACATACATAAATATGCTTTATGGCAAAAAGTAAAAATCAATTTTATACTTTTTGTTTAAGTTTCTTGTTTTTTTTTTTTAATTAAAATGGTATTAAAAAGTTTAAATTTTTACATTTTTAAAATTTTGATTTTATTTTATTTTTTTTGAATTTAAATTTTTTCTTTCATTTTTTTTTTTTTTTGTTTTTTTTTTAAATAGTTTTCAAGTATGGAAACAGCCTTAATAAGTACACTCTTTATTGTTTAAAAAGTATTTTTTTTTTTTTTTAATATTTTTATTTTCTTGTATAGAAAAATTAAACACTTCTTTTTTTTTTTTTTATTAAACATTATAGGTTTTTATTTTTTTTCCTCTGTTAATAATAATTTATAATTTATTTACAATAATAAAATTGTATTAACGATATTTTTTATTTGCCATTGAAAAATAGTTTTGATTTATTAAATTTTTCCATAATTGCTTCTTTTTTTTTTTTAATACAATATTATGACAATTAATAATTAATATTATTATTTATGATATATTATGAGCTATATAATATATATATTTTATATATTTTGTTTGCTTGAAAATTGGCGTATATAGAAATAGAATGGCAACTTTTGGTTGAATGGAAAGAAAAATAAAAATTCAATATGTACTGAGTTTTAATGTTATTATTTTTTATGAGAAACTTTAAAAGGCAAATTTGAAATATTAAAGTCTAGTTTTAGATATTTAAGAAAAAATTTAAATATTTTATCTCATTGAAGTTCGAGCATAAACTAAGTTATTTTATCTCAGTAAGAATAATTAAGAAAAATTATGTTCATTTTTGATGTAATCATCGATCCATAAATAATAATATTGACAACTATGAGTACAATTTTTTTTATCACAAAACGAATTCTATTTTTTTTTCTTTGATATAATACTTGATACTTGATTTAGTTAAATTTAGTTTGTCATAAATTTGTTACCATTCATTTAATTTTTTTATTCTGCAATAAAAGCAAAACTGAATCAGTGTATATTTAAAAAAATATAAAGGAAAAGAAAAAACATTTTTTTTGTTAGCATAAAATCATCATTTTTATGTTAATTAATATTTATTATTTATATAAATATTTTTTTCTTGAATTAACTTTTAGGCCTATTTTTGTCATCTAAAAATGGAATAAGCTAATAAATTTTTTTTCATCAGAAAATTAATTATATTATGTAGCTTTTTTTAAAAAGAACAAACAAAAAAAATTTGAAACTTCTACCCTGTTTTTAATTGATTGTGTACTGATATTAATGACCATGTTTTACTATTTTTTTTTTTAATAACTAGAATTTAATATTTAATTTATTTTGTAAATTAATATTTATTTGAGCTTGTGCTCAATACTACTAATTTTTTTTTTTTTAAAGATTTTATAGAGTAACTTAATTTAATTTAATTGGTTATTTCTGTCTGTTTAATCGATTCCATGCGATGTGTGTGAATGCAAAAATTAGTATAACTCAGAAAAGCTTTCTTTTATGTTAAACAAAAACAATCTTTAATGACTTATTATCGGATTTGCTGAAATTTAGATGTCAATTAACTACTTCTAAATTTCGACATTTTATTGTGAAAATTAAATACTTCCCATGTTATAATAATGAATTCTAAAAAGGACACAAACTTTAAAGTCATCATGACAAAATTCCCATTTGGATTTGCTGATTATAACATAATTCCCACCAGAAACGTTATAACTCTCATTGTGCGAAGTGGGAGTTAAAAAAGTGGGACATATAACGTAGAACCTTTAGAACTTTTCACCAACTTTTTAAGTTAATTGAATAATTTATTTAATAATATGTATGTAAAAACCAAAAGAAGGGCCCATAGTAAAATGTTAGTTATTCAGACTTACCAGCATTTCTGTTACGCTTTCGTGCAATTATAAACTTGTCATATTGTGGCTGAAAATTAAAGTTTGATAATGTATCATTTCAATGAAACTGAAAAATTTACGTTTATAGTGCTGGTTAAAAAAAATCATCTCATAAATATTTAAAATATAACTAGATACGATAAGTTTCATGTCGTAGATTGAAAGATTTTTTTTACAATTTTCTTTGTTTTTATTTTAACTTTAAAGAATTTTTGTGTATTCATTTTAAAAACTTAATCAAAAAATTGCTGGGTCAAGAAAAACAAAAATTTCACAAAATGATTATAAGAAATTAACAAATTAACACACTGTGTTCTGAGTAAGAATCGATTTAGAAATTTAGCTTTGTCTATAAAATCTCAAAATCTAATAAAATTTTGGCACAATCTAAATTTTTTAAAAATTTAAATTTCATTTTAAATTTTTATTTTTGTTTTTTAATAAAAAAAATTGATTGTTGCACAATTTTGTTATAATAATAAATTTACAATTTAATTTTTTTAATGTTTAGTTATCAATTTAACAAGAAAAACTGAGTGTTCTTTTTAATTTTATTTATTTTTTAATTTACTTTTTATTTTTTTATTTTTTTTTTCATTTTACATATTTAATTTTAAGTTTTTATTTTTGGTTTTTAAACAGTGTTGTTTTCTAGGTACAAAATAGAAAATTAAAAAAAAAAAAAATTAAAAAAAATAAACAATAAAAAGTAAAAAAAAAAATAGATTGAGGCCTAAAAAAATTTATTTATTTTATTTATACATTTTTTTTTTTTTTTTACATATTTAAATATATAATTTAATTCATAAATTCCCTATAAATTTTTACAAATATGTTTTTTTTTTGTTTTTACAATAATTCTTAAATGTAATAAAAATTTCAATAAATTTTTGGGTTTTATTTTTTGTTTTTTTTTTTTTTTTATTTTGAAATTAATATGCTATAAATATTTTTACAAAGTTTTCGTTTTTTTTTTCTTTTTTTTTTTTTAATAAATACGTAAGAAATTTATAATAAATATTTTTTGTTTTATAACATTTTTTTTTTTATATATATATATATATTTTTTTTTTTTTGATATGTCTAAGAACTATTATCTTCGTTATCATTAAAAATATTATTAAAAAAAAAAAAATTATTTTATAACTATAATGTAGGTAAGTGTTTTCTTATTAAGTATTTTTTTTAATAATGTATTCAAGACTATTTTATTTTCCAGACTAGGAAATGATATAGGCGGGAATAAAATAATAGGATGATGTGCCATACTTTAGACATAATAATTTATATATTTTTGTTTTGAAATCTAAATAATTAAAATTTTGAATTTTTGATTTGCATTATTTAGATTTTATATTTTAGGTATGTAGAATTATTATAAATAAATAAAAATACTATTGACCATCACATTTTAAACCAAAATTTGATTACTCTTACCTGTCGACTTGACAAATAAAATAGCCTTTATTTAAAAAGAATTAAACTTATATTATTGAGAGTATTTTAATTATATAAAATTTAAATAAATCATTGGTAAAAATCACTTATTTGTATGATAAATTTATTTAATCGTGAAAATTTTCAAGTACCTATTCATGGAATAATACATTTTTATATATGAAATAGAAATTTGATTTTGGGTGGGAAATAAGTTAGATTCATAAATAAAACACGGAAAAATACGGAATCAAAAATTTTGATGCTGATTTTGATGCTGATAAAAATGTATAAAAATAATTGTATTTAGTTGAGAGAATCTGAATAATGCTGAATTGAAGCATTTGTAGTCTCTAGGATCTTGTCTGACAGGTTGAAAGATATAATAATGTTACTAAAACTTAGTTCCTTATTTAATTTTTTATAATGAGAAGAAATTAACAAAATAATTATTTAAGACTTTAGAAAAAAAAAAAAAAAAATAATTTCACGTAAATTAAATTATAATTTATATTTGAAACCACCCATCAAAAAAATAATAAAAACGTAATATCACCATAGAAATTATATCTTTTTACAATTTATATTGATAAATTTTTTTCTATTAATTACTTTTTTTTTTTCACTAACATTTTGAGTCTGTTTTGACAATAATAAAATAATTTGAGGACACACATTGTTTAAATTAATTGCAATTTATATTATTTTGATTAGTTGATGAGAAAAAAAAAATTAAAATTTAATATTTATTAATATATAAAATTTTTAAATAATTATTTCAATTTCTAGTATTAGTCACAACACAGAGTGTTTTCACTTCTCTCTTCAACATTTATGTTGCAGTTTGAGTTTGAAAATTAATAAATTAAAACATATATAATTAAAATGTTGTTTTTTAAGTCTGGGAAAGATGACTTCTAAGAATTATAAAAAAAAAAAAAAATCTTGAGTATTACATTTTTTGATTTGACTAGTTTAAAAATTTCTATACAGATGACTTTTCTCAATAATCTACACTTAAGCAATTTATTATAATATTCAATTCCAAAAATAATTCCAAGTTATGTTTTAATTATATTTTAAAATGGTTTACGTTTGGTCCGATATTTTCCTCTTCTACTTCAATCTTTCGCATATCTTTTTGAGTGAATGTTATTCTTTAATGATTGGGAAAACAGCTGTCAACATTTAGTTAATTCGAAATATGATTTGTCCAGCTATTATTAATATATTGCTTCTCGGTTTGACAGATATTAGAGTACTTAAATTAAATTTTCTATCATCAATAAGATTATAATAACTTATTTAATTTAAATTATTTGAAATTTAATGTTGGTTAAATTGAAAATTTTTCCTAATACATATACGAAAAATATGCATTCATACAATTTTGAAGCAATATGGGGTTCTGGGATTATACAATCTTTACAAGTTTTCTTAAGAGGTATTTCCATCAAAAAATAGTAAGTATAGTTCAAAATATTAAGTAATCTTAATATACTTATAATTTTAAAAGTATTATATAATGAATTATAGATTATTAAAATGGATTGTATTTTGGGCTTTCCTGATGTGGGAAGATATTTCAAATTTTCTTTTATTGCACAAGATCCCTTTTCTTTTTAATTTATATTACACTTAAATAATTACGTCTACATCATTAAAAATCATTGTTCATTATTTAAAAACTATATATTTTTATACTTTTTCAATAACAGATGTTATTGTTAATAAAAGTTAAAACTAGTGTTTTATTTAAATATTAAATAATAGTTTTTCGTTTTAACCTGTCAAAATTTTTCCCATCTTCAATGATGTAAACGGACTGATGCATTTGAAATTTTTGAAAAAAATTTCAATATTATTAAAATGGACGTAGTTATGATTTTTTTTTTTCAATTTATAATGAAATAAAATAAATATAAACTAAAATTAAATAAAAAGAAAAAATTTTTTTTTTTAGATTGATAAACAATTTTTATTTAAAATTTTTGAATAGATAGAAGTATTTAATAAATATATTTTCATAATTTAAAATTAAATACTCAACAATTATTTTACTTATAGAATAGAAGAACAAATGTATTTTTAATTATTTTTTTTTTTTTAATTATTATAATAATAATATAATATTAAATAAATTATTATATTAATTTTCTTTTTTTTTTTTCTTTTTAGGCAATTATTTTAAATAATTGTGATTTTAATTAATTTATTGTATTTTCATTTTGTCATAGTATATAATCACTTACATTAATAATAAACATTTAATTTTATAATAATTTATTTAAGAATATTTTTAACTGATTTTTCTTTATATTTACAAAGTAATATTTAAAAAAATAAGTACAAAAGTTAAAAATAACTAATTTTCATATAAATATAAATAAATAATAAACAGAATAATAGTTCAAAAAACACAATCGATTGATATTCTTAAAATGGGAATTTAATGTTCCCAATATTTTAAGTTTATTTATGCACATTACTTTAGTAAATTATATTTTTCAATTCTAACTTTTAATAATAATTTGATTGAATTCTTTCTTTTTTGTTTTAATTAATTTTAATGATATAGTGGAACTTTAATTTTCATTGACAAAATTTGATCATATACTATTTATATTGAATTCAATGGAAGAATATATTGAGAAAAATTAAAGATTTTGATATATATGTGATTTAGGTAAATGCATTTAAAAGTAATACAATAATAATGAAATTGTGTTTTAGAATTCAATTCGATGAAGAATTATATATTTATTATGTATGTGTGACAATTGCGTAAATAGCCTGTAAAAAATATTCTAATAAAATAATTAAATTTTTTAAAAATTGTTAGATTTACTCGTTAAACACAAACACAAATAAAATATATAATTGTAATTATAAATAACAAAAATGATAGCGAAATAACATAGAATCATTATAGTAATTAATTTTTAGCTTAAAATATTATTGAATACAACTAATTTTTTTTTAAGTCTGCGTAGAAAAAGATTATGCATAATTTTGTTTTTATATCTACAGATTAATAAACACTTTTGCTTATAAACATATGATGTCTGTATGGTAAATTTAAATAAATTATTTACTACTACATAATTTTGTTTATTTAATGTTTCATTAAAAGACATTTAACACTTAACAGCTAAAGATACAACCATTTAAAATATTTTTTTTTCTTTTATTAAATATTTTAGTCGTGTTCATTAATTTATAATTTTTTTAATTCTTACTTAAAACTTATTTTAATTCTTGGTATAAAGAGCTAATATTATTATAAATTTTAATAGATTTTAATTAAAATTTTGATTGTTTATAATTAATAATTCTGATTTTTTTTTTCAGTTTGGCATAAATATAAAATTTTATAATTTTATTCAACAATCAATTCGAATTTATGGTATGAAATTTTAAAAGCTTTTCTTAAAAAATAAATCAATTTTGAGTTTTTTTTTTTTTTTTTCTAAAAAGTTATGTACAAAAATTTTATTTTTCAATAAATTAAGTTACTTGTGTGTGTCTTTTTTTTAATAATTAAAACTAGTCTGAAAGTGAAACGTCATTTCTTTTTTAATGTCACATATAGTCGAAGTAGAGATTTTTAAATACGTATAGAAACTATTTAATTTATTTTTATCAGTTTTTTTTTTAGTTTTGGAATTTTATTATTTGGAAAAAAAAATATAGGATTCAAATAACAAAATATTTATAAAATAAAAACTAGACTGCATATATTTTTGAATTCATGAGGCATTTTATGTAGTTAAATTATATTATAGAA
Source organism: Hybos culiciformis (assembly GCA_964007475.1). Classification (NCBI taxonomy): domain Eukaryota; kingdom Metazoa; phylum Arthropoda; class Insecta; order Diptera; family Hybotidae; genus Hybos; species Hybos culiciformis. Next base: position 39,179,548 of record OZ023273.1, read on the forward strand.
ATTATAAAAAGAAAAAGAAAATTACGTAAAGATTTGAAGACAAATTCTCTTTAATTCCAACAAATTTTATAGATGTATTTCTTCGCATTCGAAAATTTTGGCAAAATTAGAAACATTAATGTGTTCATAACTCATAACTTTTAAGAATGCTGATTAAAAAATTTCATCTTATTGTTGAGAGTATGTATATTATTTAAAAGGGTTTTATAATAAAAAAAAATCCATATTTTCGATAAACTATATACTATAACTAAGTGGTAGCTTTATTTAATCAAAGCTAATAACCACAAAATTATTTGAAATAATAAATTTAATTCATTCAAAGAAAAGTTTATTTAAGTTTTTGGGATTTTTAATAATAATTTCAACGATTGTCATTATACAATTTTTTTTTTTTTAATTTTTCCTAAAAGGAATAATATGATTATGTTTCTTACGTATTTTTTTTGTTTATAATATTAAAAAAAAAATTGAATCATTTGAAAGATTTAGATTTTATGAATTTTTCGAACTTATATTACTACGGATGTTATTATGGTCATTCGAAGTAGATGTTACTTGGGATGAACTTGATGTTGTATTAATAATTATGGCCTCTTGAGGTCGATGTGATTTCATGTGAGCACTTCGACTTTTGACCTTATTAAAAACTCTGGAAAAAAGTAAAACATATTCTTAAGTAAATTTAATAAGCAAATTAAATACATAATTTAATTATAATATATATATATATATAAAAATATCGTTCTATGAGGAATGAAGCTTCAACACTGGTGGAAATGAAAAACATATTTTCTTCAAAAATGAACCTAAGTTTAAACCAACACGGATTACGAAAAAGATTGTTAATTAATATCAAATTTGAAGTTACTTTACTCTCCGTCGAACGATTAATCTAGTTGCAGACCAGTAATATTAAAGTTGCGTCAGAAAAATTAAAGATTTATGATAGAATTTAATTTTCTGATTTTGTTAATATCGTTTCTTCAGTATGTTATAAGATTAACTTATAACAATAAACATTATTTTTGTTTTTCATTTCTTTGAAGCAAATAAATGAAATAATGATTAATTTTGAATAATGATTAAATAAATAATTAAAATGTCAGCATGCGAAACCCTGTACTTGCTACTAATGTACTCATTATTACCTTTATGGCTAGACCAAATAATGTAAGACATTACATTAAGTATCAAACTTAGGTAAATAAAATGTAGACGATGATGCTACAAACTACCTTTAATTTTTTTTTTAATAGGCATCAAATCTGTAGATAAATTAAAACTGCTTGACAGTTAAAAATATGGAAAAGAAAACCTTAACCAGGTTGAAAAAGTTGAGCAATTGACTTATAAATTGTAGAACCACCATATAGATGGCTTAAACCATAAGCTTAGGAGAGAAGCCTACTTAAATTTGCCACCTAGTTTAAGTGAATATTCTACAATAAAGTAAAACCTATATATTGTATGATTTATATGCATATTAAATAATAAATACTAAAATTAATTACTTAATAAAATTAAAAATTTTTTAATTACCATTTACAAACTTAATACAATAATGATAATAAAATAAAGATGAAAATAATAATAAATTATTTCTTAAAATAAAATAACATGTTGCTTGAAATTATAATAAACTCTGACAAAATTATTGTAAATTAATTATACTGCATTCCCAATTTTTATTTAAAAATCACAGGGATTTTTAATTTTCTTTGAAATGAATAATGGGGTGATCTTACTTGCCGCACACCTTGCACGGAAAATCATCCTTTAAATTAGAATTTTGCATTAAATTATTGTTATTATTGTGACCAAACGTAAAGATGTTACCAATTGTAGAATTGCTATTTATATTTAAATGACCGTTTAATGTTAATGATGTTGCATTACTGCCATTTAATTGATAATGGTTTCTACCGATACAATGAATTCGTGTATGTCCCAAAAGAGCTGCCTTCGATGTAAAACTCTGAAATTGGCTTGAAATTAAAATTTGAAAAAAAAAAAAAAAAAATACATTTTAAAATTAGTTAATCCGGCTCCTACTAAACAAAACAAAATTAATTAATTTATAGAAAATAATTTGAATATTATACAAAACTAAAATTAAACTGAATTTTCTATTGTCTTGAAATGTTTTTTGTATTAACATTCAATTTAATGTTATCAAATAATAAGACTCAAACGATGAGAGAGATAATTTTAATTTAAAGACCGCATATTCAAAAAAAATTCAATTTAATTTTTAAATACATAACAAAAAAATTTTAACAATGTTATACCGGAGATTATTATAGGTTTAGATCTATATAATAATCTCTGGTTATAATACAAAGTTAATAATTTTTATCAGTTTTTATTATAATTTACATTTATAATTAGAAAATGATAATAAATTCCGGATAACCAATTGATTAAAATAAGAAAAAAATAAAAAATAAAAATGAAGTAAATTATACTGCATCTTAAAGTACATTTTCGACTCAAATTTGTCTCAGTTGCTTAGAATTATAAAAATATTATGTTTAATGTTTAATAATTTAATTAGATTTTGATTTTACATTGGACTCGAATTGAGTGGAATATTTAAAATTGGGTGGTTATTATGGATTACGACCGGAAATCTTACGAAAATCCTATTCTCCTTTCTATTCGAATGAAATTAGGAATGTGTACATTCATTGAATTTCTTCAAATAGAATTTGGGAATAAAACTTTTGTAGGGTTCTTACCACGTTCGATCATAATTCATAATAAACTACCTGATTTTGGAGAATTTTTCACTTCTAAGAATTAGACATCAAGGATAATGTACTTATTTGTATTTAATAATTTTATGTTACACGTACAGCTGAGCAATCTGGCATTTCACAGACATAAGGACGATGGTCACTTAAATGCGTTTTATGTTGTCCTACAATTAAATAATGAAAAAAGTTTAAATTGTTTTTTGTTAAGATTTGATTGTAATTAAGAAAAAAATTGTTTCAAAAATATGAGTTCTGATAAAACAATTGTATAAAAATAATAAATAATAGTAAATATTTGAATGCAATAGGTGCTGAACATAATTTCTTTTATTCTTTTAATAATCTACTTAGTATCCTATTATCAATTGAAGGCACTCACCTTCATCATCAGAATCAATATTATCTAATTGCTTTAAATGTGTATGTTTGTAATCAATGCATAATTTTTTCCAAAAATAATATAGTTGTATACATTCACTTGATTTTTTAGTTCTAATCTGCAAAATAATCTGTACGTAAGTATATAATATTACTTTTATCTATAAAATATATATTTAAAATTAATTGAGGATTGGGTATTATACTGTTATATTACGTTTTAATATAACAATTCCTCAATTACGAAATCCGATAAAATTTTCATGGATTTTGCCATGTGTTTGGTTTTTTTTATTATTATTATTATTATTATTATTATTTAGTTTATTACAATAATACAATTTTTGTAAGAAACTTAATTCTAAAGCTCTAACTGCTAGGTTTTCGGCTTAATATTTTGTATGTTTAGTTTGGTTTTTTGATATCTTATTATTTATACAATGTTTATTTTATGTTATTGTTATAATAACTAATTTTTTGTAAATTTGATATTTTAATATTTTGTTTTTTGTAAATTGGAAAACGCATTTTGGTATCTGATTGTTTTGATATTTTTATCTAAATCTCTTTTCTTTTTTTGGTTTTTTTTTTTTTTTTTTTTTTTTTTTTATTGACTCAATTAAATATGCATAAATAAAGTACAAATAAAATTAGAAAAATTGAATTTTTTAGTACGCTCAGCACACGGATGCTGTACTATGAAAAAGGAGCCAATTTACACATTTTGGTTTTTTTTTCTTGGGAAAGAAATAGGCATGCATATTCATTTTTGTTAAAGAGTTAAAGAATCCGTGGTACTTTGTGCAAAAGCTAGATACTATACGCCCAATGCACAAGTACAAATGCTTAAATAAAACTAAACCTTATTGAAATATTATTTATTTCCTTAAATTTACTATAATATTTTTTGTTACCTCATTAGAAATCCGATAAAAATCTTTTCCATACTTTTCGAGGCCCTTAAGGAATGCTTCTACTTCAAACGGTGTCCATTTTAAATGCACTGAATTTGATGGCGATTGTAATAAATTTAAAACTGCTGAATGTGTATCACCAAATGATTCTAATAATGCTTTTAAAGCAACTTCTTCTGAATGAAAACCAAGAGGAACTGCTGATGATTTACTCAATTCAATAAAGCGTATTAATGATTTCTCATCTCCTACATTATTTGTTTTTATACTTGGATTCCACATTAATTCATCGCGCTCCCTTCTAACATAGATATTACAACATTGTGGTATCGTTGCTTGATATGCTGTTCCAATATTAACTTTAGAATCATCCAAAAATGCTACTAAACTAGCTGCATCTTCGAACTCATCACCTAGTGTTAATGTTTCTTGTACTATTGATCTAGGCAAATTAGCATATAAGCCAGATGCTTTTCGATCTGGGTTTAAAATTGGTGCAGGAGTATAATGTGTAGTGGATGGTCGTCTCAATTTCGATCTATAAACTTCTTGTTTTTTAGGTATAAAAGTTGTAGAATTTGTCCCGTGACGAAGTCGTCTCTTCAATATGGAACTAGATATTTGTGAATTTTGTAAAGGAGTGTTATTAGTTGTACTGTTGCCCTGATTTCCTTGTGTTGTAGATTGGAATAGTCTATATTGCTGATGATTACCACTGTTGCATACAAAATTTGTACTGCTTATACTAATAGAATTATTTGATATTGTTGAATTAATGAAGTTGTCTTTTATTTCGTTTTGTTGAAAATCATTCTGTTGGACTGGCATAGTTACAGGTAATTGTTGATGTTGTTGTGAATTAGATTGATTTTGTTGTTGAATAAATGTGGAATTATTAACAAAAATTTCGTTAGTTGTTTTGACACGTTTTGCAGGACAATTATACAATTGAATTGGGTCAAGCTTTTGTAATTGAATATGTTGTTGCTGAGAATGTTGTTGCTGATTTGGTATTTGCTGTAATAAAATTTTCTGATGACCAAAATCTTTCGGAGACGACGATAATAATGGATCATCAGAATTAGGCATCATTTGAGATTGTAATGTTAAAGTAGGCAAATAATATAAATCAATGTCATTTTCTGTTTGACCATCATTGGTACCTCTACTAGTTGGCAATACATCACGTAACACTTCTTTAACTTCATCGGCATTACCAATTGCAGAACTAAAGAATGATTCAGATAATGGAGAATTGGGGTTATTGGATTCATCTAAAAAATTTTGTGCTTCATCTAAAAATGATAAATTTTGTTCGGTAAATTCTTTCAAATCATCATCACAATGTTCACTGCCATCATTTAGAAGATCTTCAACCTTCACTTCACTATCAAATACATCTGATTGCGAACAGTCGTCTTTAAAAAAATGCTCATTATCTCCAAGGACACTTTTACTTTCTTCATATAATTCATTTTTTAGTTTTAAAATTTTTTCACTTTCAGTTAATTCGGAATCATCATCATTTGATGTATTTTTTGTTGTATAAAATTGACTAGATTGTGTATTATCACTAATAAAATTGACTGTGGTTTTATCATCAAAAAACGAACTTGCATCAGGAAAATGATGAGAATCATCTAAAAATGGTGATGATTGTGTTACCGCTTCATGACTAGCTGGAGGTGTTGGATATGCCAAAGGTGATGGTAATGGTGAAACAGATGATGTACCATTTGTTTGCGGTGAATTTACTATTGCATTCTGCTGTTGATGTTGTTGTTGCTGATTATGGCAATTATAAAGAACAAAATCCTTGGAATGAAAAGTATTACTAAATTCAGCTAAACTTGGTAAGACATCTGGCATTTGTTGTTTTGATTGATAATTTGATAAATGATCGCTATTGTTATTATTAATATTATTATTACTATTATTATTGTTTGTTACTGAACAGATTCTCTCCTAAAAAATATAAAAATATCATTTTTAATATATAAATATGTGTGTTAAAATTGAAACAAGTATAAAAAACTGTTGAGGTTCGATATTTTTTGCAGTAAGGAACTTATTTCCCTGAATATCCCGTAACTCAAGAATCATATAGTGAATTGCTTTTTGATGGGATGGTAGTAAAATTTTAAATAGTTTGAAATGAGGCTCTTAATCAGAGGTCGCGCTCTGACAAATCTACCGGCCCCAAAATAAATTGTGAAATGAAATGGCATTGAAGAAAGATGTTAAGAAAAAACTAAATTTACAAATTTAAATTTTTACAATATTGTCGATATAAATATTATAATGTAGATTATATTCATATTCTCTGTACTTTTCTCATCCTTAGTTTTGTTTTAGTACACACATACACGTAATTATGTTATCACGCCTGTACGTTCTCTAAAACCTTAAATATAATGCAGTCGATTGACATAAATCTTTCACACAACGTGTATCTCGGCAAAGGAAGGTTGTGTTCATAGTGCAGTTTTTTTTACAAAATTATTAATTGACATAATATAAATATTTGGCAGAACTTATTGTTTTCCGAACAAATATTTTCATATATGAAATGTATTCAACAGCATCAAAGACTCTATTTTTCCCAGCGTCTAAAACTGTTCTCAATTATTGGACTTGTTTTTGTCATTTCAAACTTAGTATGGACGCAATTTGGAATGGAAGATAGAATTTTTTATTGAAATGAAAACATTTGGAAGCATTTTAAATTTTGAAGAGATAAAATATATTCCAAAGCCAGTCAAAAAAGATTACTTTTCTCTAAAATATTGACGCACAATACATTAACTATTTTCAATCATAACACAAGTTTATACTAAATGTAAATCAAAAAGTGAAAATCAACTTACTTTATTATTATGGTTTCTAACATTATTATGATTATTATTATTACTATTATTATTATTATTATTATTATTATTACTATTATTATTATTATTATTGGTATTACTATTAATATTATTATTAATATTATTATTATTATTATTATTATTATTATTATTATTATTATTAATATTACTATTATTACTGTTATTATTATTACAATTACTATTATTATTACTATTATTATTATTATTATTATTATTACTATTATTATTATTATTATTATTACTATTATTATTACTATTATTATTATTATTATTATTATTATTATTATTATTACTATTACTGTTATTATTATTATTATTATTATTATTATTATTATTATTATTATTATTATTATTATTATTATTATTATTATTACTATTATTATTATTATTATTATTATTTTTTCGATCTACAATTATTGGTTGTAAATTTGTTCTAATATTTGTTTGCTTGATAACAGCAGCAGCGGCGGTGGTATTTGTTATTGAATTTGTTGTAGTTGTGGAATAATGATCACTTAATGATGTTATATCATCTAATTGATCATTTGTGGAATCATTAAGTAATTGGATGGAATCTACCGCTTGCAAAAGCATAGCAGTATCTGATACGCTATAAACGTCATTTTCTCCGAAAAATGTTGAAGACGAATCAGTTGAATATGTTAATGTGTATACATCACCAGCACCATTTGGGGCTTGCGATATTGTCAATGATAATGGAGCTGTTTCACCATTTGGTAATGATATAGCTAATGGTGGTGTTGAGTTTGGTGTATGTGGAGATAATGTTTCGTTTGTTGACGGCAATATAACTGCAGACGAACCATTTAAATTGGCAAATATTTGACCAGGATCTGAACATGTACGTTTTACAGCTACCTTAGTGCCACGTTTTAAAAGTTCTATCAAAGTAGCATCTTTGTTATCTGTAGACGTACCTTGACTAATTGTACTAATGTTTGTGATTTTTTGAACAGTTTGTTTTTGTAATTGTAATGTTGTTATTTGTTGTCCATTTTGGGTTATAGTACTATTTGTACCATTGGTTAATGATATTGTAGCTGTGGAATTCGGATTTTTAGGTTGTAAAAAATTTTCTATATCACTTGTTCGACGAACAGTTGCTAAAGGTGGGGCTGGAACTACAAAGGCACCCTATAAAATAAATAAATAATGTTAAATAAAAAACATTTTTTAATTAATAAATTTAAAAACAAATGGTAGGTGTCGTACGAGTAATTTGATATACTTTACTATGAGTAAGAAATATATAGGCTTTTAATTCTCTCCATTACAGTGAGAACTGAGACCAAGTTCTAATCCCCATCATATAGTGGAAAATTACGGCAAAGATTTTGCACCTAATTCCCATCATATAGTGGAAAATTACGGCAAAGATTTTGCACCTAAATAAAGGGTGGTACGTTACGTATATACAATTTTATTTTCCCCATATGATATATTCATATAATTTTTAATTCGATATTGATTAATAAAAAAACTTTCAATTTACATCAAGCTTTTAAATGCAATAATTTTTACACACTATCATGCCATGGAGTGAAATAATAGGTAATAAAGGAATGTAACTTTGAGAGATCTGTTGATAAAATAATTAATTAAGCTAATTAATTTTACATTTTACCTTTAAATCTTTACATCTTTTACTAATTATTTTCTCTTCTATTAGTGCTCTAACGCCAATACTTGCAGTTTGTAATGGTGGTCCATTTGATTCTTTCTTTTCTAATTTTTTAGTTTCGGTTTCCTTTTTGAAATAACCACCATGCAACCTCATGTGACCATTTAAGGCAGGTATATTTTTAAATTTACGATGACATAAATTACATTCGACTGGTTTTTGTTCTATTTTAACTATATTCAATGTATGACCAATTTGAGTTTGTTGGTTAATTGTATGCTGTGAATGTTGTATGTCTACACCATTTGTGGTATTAGTTGTACCAATTGTTGTTTGTGAACTTGTGGAATTACCATTAGTAATTGTTATACCAGCAGCAGTTAATGTAGCAGTTGTTAATGTGTTTAAATTTTCAACTAAATTTGGTGATATTTTAGCTTGATTTTGTTGTAACTGGGTCTGCAATGTAAAAAATAAAAAATATTTATCATTATTATTGTTAAAATAAAAATAAAAAAAATATAAAATATTATATAAAATTGTATTGTAAATGTATACATTTTTATTGTACCAAAATGTATTAATGGTTACATTTTCAACATTTAATCTTTTTTTTTATTTAAATGTTGCATATATTTTATTCATTAAAAATTATCTATGACTTGATTTATGCAGCATAATTCATTTTGAAAACATTTAGCAATATATTTAGTAATATACATATATATATATATAAATGTGCATATGCGTATCTTTTAAAAATTGTATACAGGGTACAAAATTCGTAGATAAAATTTCTATATTTTGGATATAAAAATATTTCCTGGATGTATATTGTATATATATGTTTTATACGTAAAATGAACTATAACAATAACATATATTTTATATATACTAAATATTTAACAATAACTATTTATGCCTGATAAATTGAAATATTTTAATATTTTATTATATAATTTGTACTCTAACATACTTATATATATATAATGTATATTATGTATTTTGCATAATAGTGTCTCAATGTTATGGAAACCCTGCATTTAGGAGGAAAAAAATTTAAAGTTAAGTTTCAAGTTTTCATTAATTTATTTCAATTTTTGATTCCAACGATTTCTTAACTAAATATGTATACTTATTTTTCATTGAAATCTATAATAGTTAATTCTTAAAAACATAATATTTCGAAAAACTGTGTTTATTAAAAATCTGCAAATTAAAGGCTGGATGATAAATAATGAAATATTTCAGTCTATTATAAAATAGAAATTAACTCCTATTGAAAATCTAGAACTATGTTTTATTTGACGAAGTTGTTATGTAATATATTTCTATAAAAAATAAATATAGGTGATAATAATAATAATTTGAGGTGTAAAATTATTGATCCGAAAATTAATGAAATTATACATGATATCATATACTAATAATTATAATTATCCCAGACATATAATACTTATAAACATTGTATGTAAAATATTTAGATCGTAAAATAAACTAAAGAAAGGTATTTAAGTTAAAATTTCAATTTCTATTTGAATTATGGTAAAAAGAAACTTGCGCATTATTTAGGGTTCCCACATGTAGGAAGAATTTTTTTTAAGTTATAGAAATTTTGTAATTTATCTTGATAGTAAAAAAGTTTGAAATTTAATACTTTATTTTATTTTATTTTATTTTATTTTTTTATTATAAAACTGGGAACTTTTAAGGATAATTTCTCTAAAAATTAAATAAGATTATTTTAATCTTATACGTAAAGTAATATGTAATATCATATCGTTTATTATATAGGTATAGTCAGTTATATTTATAAGTTTTTTGTTTTAATATACATATATAATTTTTTTTAGAATTATTATAGATAGGGCAAAAAATATGACACCGTTAATAATAAATTTCTATTTATCAAACATACATGTGCATACAACATATGTATGTAATATACATATAAATATAAATTTATTCATAAATGTACGTATAATATTAAGGAAATAAAATTTATGTATTTAAGGCCTGTGGGTAATTTATGTTTTTTATGTTGGCGGCACATCTTGAGGGAATGTTTAAATGAAATCAAAAGGATTCTTTTTTTTTTTTTTTTGTGTTCAAATAATGAAATATGAAAATACGTATTTATTTGACTTTAGGGGTTTCAAATATGTATAAATACATGTTTTTTGTTTTTTTTTTTTGTTGCTGGTACAAAATTTGTCATTTTGTTTAGGAAGACATGTATAATAAAAAAGGAAATTAGAATTGCGGTGCTAGTAATCTTTTACGAAGTGAAATTCTATAAATTGTAGTCGTTAAATTATAAGTCTTTAAAAAAATCTGTAACAATCTGTTTGTGTTCATTATTCTATCAATAATAATGTTACAATAAGTATACTGTAGTATATATGTGAATATATTGACATATATATATATCTCAAAAAAATTCTTGAAACATCACAATGCTAATAAATAAATTATTAAACGAAAATAAATTTTCCCGAAACTAAAAAAATATTTTGTAAACATATAACACATAAGATGAAAATAAAAATCTTAAACAAGGTCTAAAACTCTTTTTCAATAAATTACAGTTCTTATATATAAAAAATAACGACAGCTGGTTTATGCTTATACAATTAAATTTATAAGACCATTTTTCTCTTGAATGAAAATAAAAATATTCTTAAAAATAACATTTAGAGTAAATTCAAAAAATAAAATAAAAAAAAAAAAAAATTGAAATCAAAAGAAAATATGATCAATATGTAATAAAAAAAAAAAAAAATAATAATATTAAGAAAAAAATCTAATATTATTATTATTAATAAATATATTAAGAAATTTTATGTATGGGAATTATTATTATTATTATTTTAAGGATGTGTACACGATACACGAAATATAAATATATCCGCAAGGATGTGTTTACGACTTGAGAATAAATCAAGGACATTAAAAATAACAGCGTGCTTGTTATTTTATTATTGTGTTTTATTTTAAGAGGGATTTCTTAAGAGACGATAATAATAATAATAATAATAATTCTTTTTTATTAACGTAAAACAATTTTTTTTTTATCAAAATGTTAATTTAAGATATTTTTTTTCTACATTGTACATACATTGTACATACATTATATTTTCCCTAATTATGTTATTGTTTGAATAACATATATACATAAATATAATTATTTTTTTTAAAAGATTTATAGTGAATATACATATTATTATTGTAATTAGGTTTGTTTTCTTTAAGTTACACTAATAATAATATACATAAAGTAGGGTGCCATATTTTTGCAATATATATAAGTATGTAGTATATTATAATAATAAGGTAGAATTTGTTTTTTATTGGTCACATTTATTATTAATATATTTTTTTTTTGGTTAATAATAATGGATTATAATTAATTAGCATTTATAATTATTATTTCGATGCTTTTATATTTCCAATATTTTAGACTATGATATGTCATACATAAAGTATGTTAACATTATTAAATTGTTTGAAATCAAAATTCTCTATACCTATGTGAAGAAATTCGTGAAATGAAATATAGTTTAAAGTTAATTTATTTGCATATAATCATAAAGGAAGTATAATATAGAGTAACTATGTCTAACAAATTTTTATCGTTTTTATTTTTTTTCCTATTTTTTCAGACACCCAAAACAAATGTATAAGCAAAAAAGCTTTTCTATTTTCTCTAATACTCATTAATTTTTTTTCTATTTTGAGGATGTTTAGTTTTATTACAACAAACTTCTAAAAATTCGAATGTAGTTGTGCGAAAAATCATAACTAATGAATGAATGAAAAAATATGTGTCTAAATTATGTATCGTTGTGATGTGCTAATATCAATTTATTACTTCTATGATTTTTTTTTTTAAAACTAGCATCTTCGTCTTTATTGAAATTTATAAAATCCTTATCATAAGTTATTTCAAATCAATAAATATATTTATATATATTGCAATTTAATTTTTACATTAATAAAGAGATAATATCTCATAATATTTTATCTCCTTTGGATAAAATATTGTTAAACGATAGTGGGAGACATTGTTTTATTTTTATCGTGAATTGACGTTTAATTAGTTAATTCTTTAAAATTAATTTGTTTTGCATTTAATGGTACTTACATGTATATATTAAAATATTTTGCATGAACTTTGTTTTAACTATTTCAATTTTGAAATATAAGGACATTAAGAAAATTATATCGGAATATTTATTATTATTGGAAATTTATCAATTTGGATACGGAATTAAAATAAGTATAAATAATTTGAATAAAATAAAGTAAATATTTATTCATTTATTTTATTTATTATAAGTAGGTAAACGGACTTTTTTGAATGCGCGACCTTCACTTAAATATTTTACTAATTCATGAAGTTAGAGCTCCATAAAAAGTAGTCGGCTAAACTATCTTCTATCGACCCCAATCATAAAAACAATATAAAAAAAAACTAATGATGTCCTTGAATTGAAATCAGAACAATTTTTATATCACAAAAATTATGACAATGATTTGGAAATATTTTATTTGATCTGTTTGAAATTACCAGATTTCATATAAAAATTTTTGATAACTATTTTGCTCAACATTTTTATAAAAAAAAAGAATTTTAACAAACTGTATGCAATGCTGTTTGTACGCAATAAAATTATCAAAAAAATATGATTCCGGTTCACCGAAACAGACGAATGTTATGAACATAGATTTAAATTTTTGGAGTTGTTATTAACACTTTTAATAATAAAAGGCTCAAAATTTTTAAAAGGGATATTATTACAAAGTTAAAGTATACTTTCAAACGAAAATAAAAAACAAAAAAATCATTATTCCAATGATATAAAATAATGTGAACATCGTCGGTCTCATGCAAAAATCACTGAACTGCAAAAACATAGTTTTGAGAAAATTGGATTTAAATTTCTTTTTTTTAGTACGTTTTGATACTTTCGGGAAAATAGAAATAGTCATTGCGTGTATATAATTTATGACAGCTTTCAACTTCTAACTTTAAACATATTAAAATTTTAGTTTTTTATGATTTTTCTACAATATTAGGTCAAAACGGGCAAAATTACAGTTTCGTGATTTATGCACGAGACCGACGATATGTAAATAAACATGAAATAAAATGAATTTATTAATGCTATATAATTTTCTTCTTTACATTTATCTAACCCAATTTTTTTTTTCATAGAGAACAAATACTAGTAAACATTAAAATACAATTATAATAAAGGAAATATTTTGTTTATTTTTAAAAGCTTTATATAAAAAAAATTTTAAAAGCTATAAAGCTCTCTCGTTATAGCGATATATTCTAAACAAAAATAAAAGCTTGGGGGTCTGATCTAATTTTGTTTAACTTTTTTTATTCGAATTTTTTGTATGGGACTAGTTCCTCTATTTATACTTCCTTTATGATATAATTACTATAATATATTTGCCATTGTTATATTTTTATATCTAATAAAAAATTTAATTTATTTCAAGTTGGCTTAACATCAAAAACGAATCAAGGTTTAGATGCGAAAGCAAAACTAGGACCGTCATCGTCACATAAGTATTTACTAAAATTCCCAGATTGCATATTACGGTTTTTGCAGATTCCTGGAATGTTCTCCCAGCTAAATTATTTCAGAGCACTGACGGACGGTTGATATATAATTTGTGCCGCTTGAAGAAAAGTGTAAATGATACCGTGATTAAACTTCTTTTTCTAAACACCAAAACCATACCTCTTCAAGTATAAAAGATGGGATCCCTAGTTTTTGGTAGCTATTATAAACAAAAAAAAAATTCAATTATTTATTACTGGTTGATTTATTGTGGCTTTACAAAATTCTGTTTACAAGCATAAATTTTTTGAAAAATTTACAAAAAAATGGAAAAAATAAGCTTTAGGTTATAAATCGAGTATAATTTAAGCAATCAAAAAACTTGAATTCATGTTAAAAATTATTTTCATATTTTCAGTATTTTTAAATAAATAAAAAAAGTAAAAAAAATAAAGCATATAATGATTATATATAGAACTTCAACTTTAACTTTAATTTTTCTACTATTATAATTAACTTCAATAAAACAGAGATCAAATTTCTGAACTGTAGTTTGTTTCAAAAAAATTCTAATTTGATTTTTAATTTTAAAAATTGTTGCAAAAAAATTTTTTTTTTTTTCATTAAGTTTAAAGCTTTTTTTGTTCACTTAATAATTTCATATAAAAAAAAAAACTATAAAACAATTTATATAATATATTTTTAGTTTAAAAAAAAAATTCTTATGTATTTAATTAAAAACATTCTTAAAATTTCAATCAGTCTGTAAATTCCCAAGAAAATGAAATCTAATAGAAGAAAAGTTTCTCTCTAATATTTTTGTGTGCAGAGTACAATAAAAATGGTTCCTAAAGACATCAGATAGTAGATATTATTATTATTATTATTTTTTTTTTCCATTTTTTAATAATACTATATATAAAAATATCATAAATTCATAAAAAGGATATAAATTCTTGAGATTTTTTTCTTGCCTTGGCTATACATTAAATTTTATTAGGTTTTATTCAGATGTAAACGACACAAATTATATGTGTATTATAATTTTAATTTAATAATTAAGGAAGAAAGAATAACTTTAATTTTCTGATGGTATAATCTAATATGGTATTCATATTGAAATTCAGCACCAATGCACAACCTCTATGACAATAATGTGTTCGAAAAAACGACAGAACGGCTGTAAAACAAAGAACATAATGACAACGATATTTATGTCGCCTTGAAAACGGCATTACGTCTAACAAAAAATACGACCTAACGTCTACAAAAAAAAGTCAGAAAGTATACAGTCATTAATTAGGTCGTTTCGAAAATAACAAAGAATATTCGTACGGTTATTATTGTCATATACGTTATAAGGGGGGGGGGGGGTTCAAAAATCATATTAAATTAAAAAATTGAATATGGATTTTTATCTTGCAGCTTCAATAACATTTATTTATAAATTAAATGTGTGTTCCGACTCTCCTTGCACATTTTTATGTACCTAAGTCTTTATACATCCTTTAAACAAATTTTCATAATTACCTATATTTTTCAAAGTCAAGGTATAAAAATTTTATTTGCGCTGTACAATAATAATAATAATTAATAATTTTGTTTCGTAATAAATTTCGTATAATTTATTAATTTCTACAGATATTATAAAAATATTAAATCGTATAAAATATAATTTAACATTTGTTTCATTTCAGCCAAACTCTCTTGATAAATTTGATCTTGAATTTAAAAATGTTTGAGTATGTATCAAAATTAGATTGTTAAATTTCTCATTTCCATGTAAAAATTATGAAAAAAGTCCACATTATAAATATTGACCGAAGAACCTATACATTATTAATCCCAACAGTGAAATTTACTTTCTTTCGATTTTTATTTTAATTTTTTTCTTTCCATTCATAAGGAAACATCTTCTGTATAAGAATATTAAAGTTTTAAAAACGTTACTTATTAAAAAAAAAAAGCTGGAGTGTGGATAAAAAAAGACGATATTCGTGTTTTATAACCTATATTTACAAATATGTATATATTGTATATATTATATATGAACTTTATAAGGTTCATTATATTATATATATATATATATATATATATATATTATGTATACTTTTACTTATCCGTACATCCATATATATATGGTACATATATTTTCGAAATTATTGTCATAAAGGATGGACAAAAATATCTTTTCTAGTTTGTAATGTTGTTAATGTTTTTTCTTTTAGTAAAGTATACTTATGAGCTTGATTTCTGTTTTCGTAAGACATTAAATATTACAAAGCTATAAGGAGATTATGTAAGTCATTACAATTAAGAATTTTCTTTTAATTTGCAGTAAAAAGGGTTTGCTTTTTCTGAGAATTATTTTTTAATATTTTTTTACTTACGATGAAATTATTAGATACTTTGAATTTGAATCATAATTAAAATAATTAAGAAATTTTGTGTTTTTGCCCGTTTTGTAACAAAAAAGAAAAACGAACTACAATATTTTTTTTATTAAATGTCCGTCCGTCCTCCACTTGAATGGTTATACTTTTTGTACTGTCAAACCCTGATGAGCTCGAGAGCAAATGCCAAGACAAAAAGTACTTGGAAAAAGGAACAGTCAACAAATTATAATTAATAAAGGAAAGCCGATGGCCGGATGGAAAAATACAAAGAACCTTCGGTTAGGATAATAGGAGAACAAGCCTAAGTGCATGGAAAGGTTATACTAGTGTCTTACTCTATTTGGTTACTAGTTCTTATGCAAATGCTTACAAAGTCACACTAAAAAAAGAAATAAATCATCATGGGAATTATTAAAAAAAACAAATAGTTTTCAGAATAAAGTTTCAAATGAATACCCTCGAATTATTTTTTATAATCTTAGTAAGAGTATAGTTATCAAAATTACAACAAAAAAAAAAACAATTTAAGAAGCTTAGAAATAAACGATTTACTATGTACGTTCTGCAGTCACTATACATCAAAAAAATTTACTTTTATACCATTTATGACAAAAATGAGGCTTTGGTAATTTATTTCCTGGAATCATTGAAAAAAATTTCGTTAAAAAAAATTTATTAAATTGCAACAAAATTTTTTCGACTAGAAAATGTGTAAAAAAAAATTTCTTTTAAAAGATAAAAAAAAAGGTACATTTTTTCTTCCAGTTGAAGGATTTTGATAACATGAAGGAAAAATATTCTTTTTTTTTTTTGTTTTTGAACAAGAAATATGTTCATTTTTGTCTCAAAAAAAAACAAAAAAAAACTAGAAGAAAGAAAGAAGATCGTAGACCCATAAACCATGAAAGTAAAAAAGTTAAAAAAAAAAAAAAAGATCCCTTTGGGGCTATAATGTTTTATGAAGGGGGAGAAAATGTATGTATAAAAGAAAAGTTATAAAAAGAAAATAGAATATTTAAAAAAAAAAATATTGACAAAAAAGTCGTACACAAAACATAATATCGTTCAATATCAGTTATATTATATAAAACAGAATTATAATCTGAAGTAATTGCCATATTATTATGAAAATTTTTAGATTTAGTAAATTGGAGAAAATATCATAAATAAGAAGTGGTAAATTTACTTTAGTATGTTTAAATTTTGTTTTTACGTGAAGGTTATACAATATATGTATGTTCGAATTCGCCTTCTTTGTCTGAATTCCCTTTATTTTACGTTTTTATTTTCTGGCTTTCGTTTAAGTGCTCAAAAAAATTTAATATTTTTATATTTTGGCTCAAAAATAAAAGTAAAAATGTTAATATTCCAAAAATTCAGAAACTAATCTATTTATTTTATTTTTCATCAATGAAATTCTTACATATATGTACCAAATAATAGATGTTGATAAGGTTTGCATTTTTTTCAATTTTAGAATTTGGTTTTTCTCCAAGTTATCCGGAGTTAAGGACTTTATACGATAAAAATTATAATAAATAGTTGTATTATGTAAGTTAGAATTGATTCTTTTTGTAATGCAAGGAACATCGCAATCTAGATAAATGAATAGCCTAGTTCTTAATCTTATCTTTTACCTGAATTTGAATTGACGATAAAATTAATTCCACCCTAAGTGTTTAAAATTAAATAAAACAATTTATTCCTGCGAACTATCAATGTATATTTAACTTTGGTGTGTCTGTATTTAAACTATGAGAGTTCTAATAAATCCACTAAATAAAACCACTTGAAAAAAATGTTTCAAGGATATTATTGAAAACTTTCGATCTAGTTTTGCAAATATGATAAAAAATTATTATTTAAATGTTAATATTTTTCTAGCACTAAAAGTTATTTTAAAAAAATCAAAAATATAATATTTTCCAACCAATTTAAGTTTTACCAACAATATTTTATAAAGTTTTCAAAATTATGAAATCAAAAGTTTTCTTCCCCATAATTTCTATTTTTATTAAAAAAAAAAATAAAAAAAGAAGGAAAATTATATTCACAATAGTCGACATTGATTATGGTAAATATATAGTAGGTCTCACTTATTCTCTATCTTTATGAGAAAATCTTTGCATTATTTTAAGGCTAATAAAAGCTTAAAGTTGTAAATGTATATAATATTAAATTCACGAATATGTATGTAACATTATGACAAAATGTAATATGTAAGTCGAAAAATTTCAAAAAGATTAATTTCAATTTTATGAATAAATCAATTTTGGTTGCCTGTATCAATTGATGTAAAATCATTGTGGGTCTAATTAATACAGTTAGTTGAGAATATTTGAAAATATGTTAATTTTAATTAAAAGTAAGTTCTCTTATAAATTAAATTAATTAAAGTGATCACTGACATAATACTTAAACATACATTCATATTTGGATTGGTTTCTAAAGTTGTCTGTTTTTATCTTATGTTACCTAGTATATAATAAAATAATAGTATCTACTTAGTTTACAAAATTAAAAATTTAATTTCCTTTTTTTGAAAATTATTTTTATTTTAACTATATAAAAAAGAAAACAAATTATTTAATTTTCATAATATTGATTTTATATCAAAATTAAATGAAAAAATTGTTAATATTTTTTAAAAAAATTTTCCTTTCTAAACTTATAAAAATAAAAAAAAAAAATTAAAAAAAAAAAAAAACTTTTAACTTTTCTTTATTTTTTATGGTTTATCTGCTTATTTTAATACCATCATCGTTTTCAGCTCCTTTATAAGGACTATTATTTTCTTTACTTGTCTGTACCCATTTTATTCATTTTGAAGCTTTGCCGTAACAAACATTTTTTTTTTTTTTATTTAATAAAGTTAAAAAAAAAGAAAAGTTTATTTTTTGTTGTTTTATGAGTTGTGTTGAAGAAAATAGGATTTTTTTTTTTCATTTCTACGTCAAACTCAATTACAATTTTTTTTTGTTTTCGTTATCTTCAATGTTAGAGAAATTATACCCTCAACAATTTATTTATTATTATTATTATTTTTTTTGAAGTTTATACTTCTTTTAACGCGGTGTATGATATAAATGAGTAATTCTGTAGGGGGTAAAAATTTTTTTACTCATTCGAATTTGAGTTAAAAAAAAAAACGACATGCTGTACCGTTTGAATACTCAAAAAAAATGAGTCAACTCAATAATCATTTGTTATTTATAAAAACAAAATAATTTGGCGCGAAAAATTTAAATTCAAATTATTTTTAAAAATCTTTCGTTTACAAATTTTTTAAAATTTAAATTTTTTTTCAAATTAGGTAGTTCAATAATCATTTGTCATTTATAAAAACAAAATAATTTAGCACGGAAAATTTAAATTCAAATTATTTTTTAAAAATCTTTCGTTTACAAATTATCTAACAACTAAAATTTATTTTTCAAAATAGGTAGGTCCGGTGAAATAAAGATTACCTGCCGAAAATTTTTTGGGCAGTGACCTACGGTTAGGTCGTGCCGGCTCAAAATATGTTAAAAAAAATTTTTTCCTCCGATCAAATAATTAGATTACCTGACCAAAAATTTTGGATACGGAGCTACAGTTAGAGTCTTCCCGCCTCAAAATATACCAAAATAATTTTTTTTTTTTAAATAGGTAGCTCGGGTGAGAAATAAAGATTACCTGCCCAAAAAAAAGGAAGGAAGTGAGGGCGGCAGTAAGGGCTGAAGAGAGGGCGGCAGTAAGGGCTGAAGAGAGGTCGGAAGGGAGGGCGGAAGGGAGGGCGGAACGGAGTACAGAAGTTAGGGCGGAAGTTAGGGCGGAAGTTAGGGCGGAAGTGAGGGCGGAAGTTAGGGCGGAAGTGAGGGCGGAAGTGAGGGAGGAAGTGAGGGTGGAAGTGAGGGCGGAAGTGAGGGCGGAAGTGAGGGCGGAAGTGAGGGCGGAAGTGAGGGCGGAAGTGAGGGCGGAAGTGAGGGCAGAAGTGAGGGCGGAAGTGAGGGCGGAAGTGAGGGCGGAAGTGCGGGCGGAAGTGAGGGCGGAAGTGAGGGCGGAAGTGAGGGCGTAAGTGAGGGCAGAAATGAGGGCAGAAGTGAGGGCGGAAGTGAGGGCGGAAGTGAGGGCGGAAGTGAGGGCGGAAGTGAGGGCGGAAGTGAGGGCGGAAGTGAGGGCGGAAGTGAGGGCGGAAGTGAGGTCGGAAGTGAGGGCGGAAGTGAGGGCGGAAGTGAGGGCGGAAGTGAGGGCGGAAGTGAGGGCGGAAGTGAGGGCGGAAGTGAGGGCGGAAGTGAGGGCAGAAGTGAGGGCAGAAGTGAGGGCGGAAGTGAGGGCGGAAATGAGGGCAGAAGTGAGGGCGGAAGTGAGGGCGGAAGTGAGGGCGGAAGTGAGGGCGGAAGTGAGGGCGGAAGTGAGGGCGGAAGTGAGGACGGAAGTGAGGACGGAAGTGAGGACGGAAGTGAGGGCGGAAGTGAGGTTGGAAGTGAGGACGGAAGGGCGGGCGGAAGGGAGGGCGGAACGGAGGACAGAAGTTAGGGCGGAAGTTAGGGCGGAAGTAAGGGCGGAAGTTAGGGCGGAAGTGAGGGCGGAAGTGAGGGAGGAAGTGAGGGTGGAAGTGCGGGCGGAAGTGCGGGCGGAAGTGAGGGCGGAAGTGAGGGCGGAAGTGAGGGCGGAAGTGAGGGTGGAAGTGAGGGCGGAAGTGAGGGCGGAAGTGAGGGCGGAAGTGAGGCGGAAGTGAGGGCGGAAGTGAGGGCGGAAGTGAGGGCGGAAGTGAGAGAGGAAGTGAGGGCGGAAGCGAGGGTGGTAGTGAGGGCGGAAATCAGGGTGGAAATCAGGACGGAAGTGAGGGCGGAAGAGAGGTTGGTAGTTAGGGCAGAAGTGAGGACGGAAGTGAGGGCGGAAGTGAGGGCGGAAGTGAGGTTGGAAGTGAGGGCGGAAGTGAGGGCGGAAGTGAGGGCGGAAGTGAGGGCGGAAGTGAGGTCGGAAGTGAGGGCGGAAGTGAGGGCGGAAGTGAGTGCGGAAGTGAGGGCGGAAGTGAGAGTGGAAGTGAGGGCGGAAGTGCGGGCAGAAGTGAGTGCGGAAGTGAGGGCGGAAGTGAGGGCGGAATTAAGGCGGAAGTGAGGGTGGAAGTGAGGGCGGAAGTGAGGGCGGAAGTGAGGTCGGAAGTGAGGGCGGAAGTGAGGGCGGAAGTGAGGGCGGAAGTGAGGGTGGAAGTGAGGGCGGAAGTGAGGGCGGAGGTGAAGGCGGAAGTGAGGGCGGAAGTGAGGGCGGAAGTGAGGGCGGAAGTAAGGGCGGAAGTGAGGGCGGAAGTGAGGGCGGAAGTGAGAGCGGAAGTGATGGCGGAAGTGAGGGCGGAAGTGAGGGCGGAAGTGAGGGCGGAAGTGAGGGCGGAAGCGTGGGCGGAAGTGAGGGCGGAAGTGAGGGCGGAAGTGAGGGCGGAAGTTTGGGCGGAAGTGAGGGCGGAAGTGAGGGCGGAAGTGAGGGCGGAAGTGAGGGCGGAAGTGCGTGCGGAAGTGAGGGCGGAAGCGAGGGTGGTAGTGAGGGCGGAAATCAGGTTGGTAGGGCGGAATCAGGTTGGTAGTTAGGGCAGAAGTGAGGGCGGAAGTGAGGGCGGAAGTGAGGGTGGAATTACCTGACCAAAAATTTTGGAGAGGGAGCTATGGTTAGGGTCTTCCCTGCTTAAAATATGCAAAAAAAAATGTTTTTTAAATAGGTAGCGGCGGTGAAATAAAGATTACCTGCCCAAAAGTTTTGGGTAGTTAGCTACTTTTAGAGTCGTCCTGGCTCAAAATATAAAAAAAAACACACGAAGCAGTCATAGGAACTGCCGAAAGAAGTTTATACTTAAAGCTTTAAACTATGAAATAACAGTGGCTATAAATGATGGGCTGCTCAGTACAAAATGTAAATTAAAATAAAAATCAGTCCAGCAGTCCAAAAGCAGTCCATTATTTGTAGTCATTGTTATTTCATAGTTTAAAGCTTTAAGTATAAACTTCTTTCGGCAGTTCCTATGACTGCTTCGTGTGTTTTTTTTGAAATATATTTATATTCAAAAAAATATAAATAAATTGTACATAGTTGTACAAGAAGAAAATTATTAATAAGAGTGATGCAGTTTTAAAACTCACAAAATCCACATAAGAATATTTAAGATATTCAGAGAACAAAATAATTTGAAAATTTATAAGTTAATTATAATTCGAAGTTTTGAGTTTATTTTTATTCTTTAATGATGTATTTTAATGCTTATTGAGTTTTTAGTTTTAAGTTTCAAACTAATTTTTCATACAGAATTACAATCTATCCACAGCTACAATCTGCCCAGAATTAATTTATTATTAAACTATAACTAATGCCTTGTTTATAGCTACCACCGTAAAGTAATTTTTGGAGGAATGTTCCGGAAACATATTCACAGCTAATCTTACCTGAAAGCAAAAAATCAACTGCATGGGTTCATCTTTTTTTTTTATTTAGAAAGTTTAACTTTAATTTTTTTAATTTAAAAAGTATAACTTTTTTTTGAAATTAAAATTACATTTGATTTATTTTTTTTAATCAATAAAAAATTTTTGACAGAAAAATTTATCCGAAAAAAAAATTCAGATAGGAAGAAAACGTAATGAAAAAGAAACAAAAAAATAATTTTGTGAAGTAATGAAATTTTTCAGATAGCAAAAAAAAAAATAAATTCAATTTTCTTAATTATTTGAAAATATTTTGAAAAAATTTTTTTTACGAAAAAAAGATAAAATTAATATCTTCATTTTGAGTAAATTTGCTTAAATATAAATAGAATAATAACATAGAAAATCGGTTTTTACGGTACCATTTTTTCAGATAGGTAAATTAGCTATAAACAAGGCATAAGAAGTAAATGAAACAAAGAAGTAAATGAAACAATAAAATGTTCTTGTAAACTTTATGTGTTTCTGTATTCTTACTTACATAATGTTATTAGTATATTATATTGTTTAATATATTAATTTTTATTTTTTTATTGTACAATGATAATAATAATATTTGATCAATTGTTTTTTATCCTTGGAGTTTTTTAGTTTTGAAATTAAACATCTTAAGACTGTGTATTTATTTCTTAATATTATCCAAAGGAATATTAAAAATTATGATCTCCATAAATTTGAATTTATTAATAATATTCTGCTGGTATGAAGAAAATAAGAAAAAAAAAATAATAATAATAATATAAAATATAATATTATAATAAAATTGTTTTCCTTTTAATAAAATCAAAAACAATATATACCTAAATGAATATTGTGTGTCTGAGGAAATTTATATTATATATATGGAATATAATAGGATAGCTGACTTTATTTTATTTTTAATTTTGCGCTAAAAATTCTTATAGTTTGTTATAAATAAGAGTGGCGTATTTAGATTTAAAAATAGGATAATTATGTAAATCGTTATCAAAAAATCAGAATAAGAAAAATCTCCCTTTGTATGTGAAACCGTAAATAATTAAGAGTCGGCAAAATTATTTAAGCTTATAAAAAAGTTCGTTTGAAATTGGCAAACATGATAATTTTTTGAACTTTTAGATACTTTTCATAGAGTGGGAGATTTTTTATTTTTGAATCTCAGGATATAGAAGTTTTAATTATTTAACATAAAAAATAAATTGAATATATTTTGATTTTATACAAAATAGTAGTTATTAAAAAAACCGCATTTACATTACATTTCAGGTTATTTTGACTCAACAATAATTAAGGCCCATAATTTTTATTTATTTGTAAATTTAAAGTTGAATAAATATAAAACTTTTTAACATAATCAGATAATTGAAAATGAAGCTATCATTCCACCATTCTCTGTACATTTATAATAAAATAACTTTAAACTTAATTCCTCTCTAACATATCAAATTGTTTTTAATCGTTATCTTGGATTATCAAGAGCAAAAGGAAAATTAATGAAATGTCTCTAGAAATAGGAAATTATGAAAGAAATCGAAAATAATAAAAAAAAAATTAAAGCACTAAATTGTTTTTTAATTCAACTTATTATAAAAAAAAAGGACTATACATAGAATTATTTTTTACAATATTATGTACCACCTACCATATATTAAATGTATATAAAATAAAAAGTTTTTCTCATCTCTTTTTTGATAATTTTTGATGAAGAATGACTTGGTAGAAACTTTGATTTATAATTTTTGTATTTGAAAAAGTTTTTTCTGTTTTTTTTTTTCTGCGCTGTGATTATTATTAAGAGGAAAATAAGGAAAAATTATATTCATTTATATATTTCTTTTTTTTATTTTTTATTTTTTTTATTTTTCCCTTAAAAGAATATTTATTGAAAACTTTTTCTTTCAGTTACCATGGAAAGGGAATAAAATTCAAATAAAAATAAATTTGCAAAGACGATTGAACATAGAAATTCCAAAAAGGTTGGGGTTTACAATTGTGCGCTAATAAATGGCAAAATACAAAAAAAAAAAAACACGAAGATGTAAAAAATAAAAATAAAATGATCTAAATAAGAAAACTTTTTTATATAAAATATCTTATAACTTATATGTACCATAATTTTTACCGATTTAAAATAATCTAACATGAATTGAGTCCTTTTAAAAAATCTAATTTTTGTAAGGATTCAAAGAAAAATAAAGTAGAATTTAAAGATTCGTATTTAAATTTCAAAGTTTAACGTAGGAATTATCTTAGGCTCTGTACTGTACATTAGAAATCTCTTCCACTTGATGTTTAGCAATAAATGAAATTCTTTTCAAGTGTAATCATGAATCTTCCAAAATTATTACAGTATTTTGTTAAACAGGAAGACTCGGTAAAACAAAATTTTAGACTTTTAACTATACATTAGATTTTCTCACCAATGTTAGAAGTCTGTATACAACATGTTGGCGGCGACAAATCGACGAATCTATTACCCAGTTTTACTTTTGGATTCCATCTCGCTTATTTTTATAACGCAAGTTCTTGGGTTAATAAATTTTTTGTTTATAATCGAAAATCTTGATGAAATTTGAACCTAAAGAGAATCTATAGTATTATTTTAAGAAAATTCAGTGTATGCTTTTACTTTGGGAAAAAAAAAAGTTATGTTTTTTAACGAATAAAATTATCGTTTCATAAAAAAAATATTGGCCTAATTTATCTTAATTGAATTTTTTTCTAGGAATGATATCAATAAGAGAAGGAAGAAATCAATAAACAATTTATAGAAATTACGTTTTGTAATTTTTGCTTTCTATAATTTTTTATTTATTTTTTTTTTGAACGAAGGAAGGGAATGTGTTTTTTATTTTTTTGAAGAATCTTAATAATGGTAATAAATATATTTTGTATGTTGCAAGCGTTCCAGAAGAAAAATTATTTATTACCAAAAATCAAACCTGAAAATGAAAATTGAATATAAAGTAATTTATTCCTTTTTCTTTATAATCAAATTTATTTATTTTATTTTATATTTTTTTAATAATCAAAATTTATTATTAAATTTTTTATTTTATTCTTGTAAGATTATTACATTTGTTAAAATTGGTTTTTTTTTTTTTAATTTTCAAATATTGTAAAAATTTTTTTGTTTTTTTATTATATTTAAGTAGAAATAAATGTAAAAATGTATTTCTTATATATAAAACATATTATCTGAATTGTTTTTTGTAAAGAAATTTATGAATTTGTATGTACGATTGAGCACTTAAACCCGTAAAAATACTATAAAAAATTAATTAATTAACTTTAGAACTACATAGAACAAACACATTATAAAGAGCTATATTGCTTACATCATAAATTACAATGTTTATTTCGGTAGTTCACTCTTGAAGAATTTAATAGAAAGTTAAATTTAAGTTTGTTTGTTGCATTTAATTTCGTTTTATTCAGTTTTTAATCAACTGTAAAAATTGAATATTATACTAACCTTTAGGACTATGTTAAAAACTTTATGTTAAATTTTTTTATTTGATCGAATATGTGAGCATTTAATTTCAAATATAGAAAGAAAACCAAATGAAAAACCAAGGCTGTTTATCAAATAAAAGGCATTGGTTTTTTATTTGCATCATTTAATTCTTAAGCAATATATTTTGGTTCACAAAAAAAAACCTATTGATTTCAAGGACTCATTGAATTTAAAAATTTAAATAAAAAAAAAAAAGGTTTCTAAAAACAACATAACGATTTTGTGCTTTTCACTTTTCTCTAATCAGTTTTTTATCCAAAGCAGAAATGATATGTAAAGGCAATAAACTTTATGTAAATGTTAGAAAGACAAAATGTACAGGGTGAACAAATTAACATGTTAAATGAAAAAAAATATATATATATATCGATTTGTGAAGTTTTATTTATTTCTATAATTCAGTTGACATTTTTATAATAAGAAGTATAGTTGAATTAGAAATCCTTTTTTTTCAAATTAACAAATTTAATTGTTTTGATATTGTTATATCAGTTAATAAACAGGACATTAGAACACAGTCTTCTGAAAGCCATCTAAACCAAAAACATTCAAACGGGGATTAATTTTAAAACATTCAAAGGCTGATCTTGACATTTAGATAGACGTATTAATATTTTTTTTTTACAGAGAAACAACGCCTCCTCAACTTATTATCCAGAATATATGGATTGAAATAAAATTTTCAAAATAAAAATAAAAAAAAACCAATTTGTTTAATTGAAATTGCCTGAACTCGTTAACATCGCAGTTCAAATAAGCCATTTAAGGGCTTTATTTTCTCGAAGTTTTTTTCTAAAATTATTTGAAAAAATAATTCTATGTATAAGAGCTACACGTAGACCATACTTCTTTTGTCCATATGATACAACTATAGAATTGTATCTTTGGTAGACCACACCGTAACTGTGAAAATTTTTTATTTACTATTTGCTTACATAATAAATTGAAATATAAGTTTAGATTTTTTTTTTTTCCTTTTTACTTGAGGGTTCTTTTTTTTAGAATAAAATTGCAATAAATCCTTTACAATTCAGCTAGTTTCTTCCTTTTTTATGTACTATCGAAATAATATCCATTTATATTTTAGAGAGATTTTTTCTATTTTTTTTTTTTTTTTTTAATTTTTTTTATTTCGTTTAGCATGGCATTCATACGGACGTACTACAGCATAACTGAAAACTGTTTAATATTGCATGAAATTCGTGGGCCATTGATTCAAATGTTTTTTAAGGATCAATTTATTGTTCATATAATGTAAAACTTTAATGAAAAAGGATTGCAACCAAACTGCCATATTGTATAACCTAAATTAAAAAAAAAGAGAAGAAACTCTTGTTATTTAAATTACTATACAAAAAAAAAAAGAAAACAATGTGGATAGAAAAATACTATACGAACATAATATTTTGCCGGACAGAAAAATGAAAACTTATTATATTATTGTTATACCTGCTATATAACAAGAATTTACATATATAGACATTTTTATCAATCCAAAAAATTGGTTCATTCTTATTATTAGAATTATAAAAATTGACAGACTGACTTCGTTAGCCACAAATACAAGTAAAATCAATAAGTATTATTGTGATCAGTTTATTTTAACTTCAAGTATATAAGGTGAAAAGTTTTATATCATGAAAATATCGTGATATCTGTAATGATGTTTTCCCATTTGGTTTTGAAGAATGATAGCGAAAAACACATTGTTGATAACCTGAATTAAGCTTTAATTTTTATTAAATAATCCAATCATCTATATACCAATTTTGAATTCACTTATGATGGAATGTAAGATACAGAGATAGAGATTTATTTGTTCTTTTTGCAGTGTATATAAAGTATATATAAATTAGTACAACCGATTTCAATCTACTTTTAAGTTCATGAAACCATACTTTTCTCTAAGTATATATCACTTTACTGCGAAATTAAAACTATTACAAATTACAACCGATTTGTCGATAAATAAACTTGATTTATATTGGAAATTCATTTCATATCAATTAATATAATTATTACTTTAATATAATAATACGGAATATAAAAAAAAAATAAAAATTGATTCAAGGAAACTTCTCTATCATCAATAAACAAATACATGCATATAATGTTTATTAAAAAAAGTATGTCAATTATTATAATAATAATAATACAAAAATATAATGCAATTCTGAGCAGAGCTCTTTTTGTGAAAAGCTTTCATAAATATACATAATAATATACTTTATTGAAAAATTTAATTAATAAATGAGTACACTTGAAAACTGAATGAATATTTGAATTATGCCATTAAATAAATAAACTCTATTTATTTTTAAAGTATGTAAACTTAAAAGTAATTAAAAAAGTTTGGTCCTTAATTGAGGCTACAAGAATATTTCTAGATGTTATAAAAATTTGTTTTTTTTGCTCTTAATGAATTTCCAATCATAATAAGTTGATTTAAATAAAATTTTTATTATGAAATTATATTTAAATTTTTTTTTTAATTATTTCTAATAAAATACTTATACAGCAGTATCGTATATGCATTAAGAATATCAATAATTCCAATAGTATCGTTTTTTTTATTTACTTGTCGAATATTCATGTAATGAAATATTTAGTATTCCGGTATTACATATCTGATTATCAATTAAATATGATTATTGCTTACCTAATATTTTATTCATAAATTTTGATTTTTTAAAAAAAAATTTAAGAACTTTTAATTTTAAAACTTATATTATGAATGACTTGATCACTTTTGTGTACAATATATCGCAAGGTATAGAAAGCATACTATTGAATAACTAAATAACTAAATTATGATCACATTTTCTACATCGTGTGAAAAATATTTTTTACTTTAGTCATTTCCGAAACTAGGAATTTTTCTTAAAATTTTTTTGACGAGTTAGGTATTTCTGTTTCTTTTTCCTGTCGAATAATACGTCAGTTACGCTTCATCAATCAATAAAAAATTATAAATTTTTAATATAATTCAAAGAAAAATTTTTTTTTTGCTACAAAAATTTAAAGTTGATTATGTAGTATTGAAGTCTGATCTAATGTTAAAAATAGTACAATTAATCAATCAAACATTGAAGCAAATGTGATCAGGAAATGCCATAAAATATGATGAACTCGAAAAAATATTAAAAATTTATGCAATTTCACTTAATAAATTAAATCTTAACACTTGGACTGTTTAAAATTAGGCCAGAGAAATCACTATAATTTTGCTTGATTTTATATAATGTACATGATTTGTAAATTACTCGCCCGATGCCTGAAAGAGTATTAAATTGAAAAATTATGTTTATCGATGAATTTAAACTACGGAATACAAGAATTGAGGTTTAGTTGCTTTCAATTTGCTTTCAATTTGAAATGAAACAAATTGAAAAATTATGTTCATGCACGAAATTTTCGAAAGGATATGTAATTATTTTTGTCGATGAATTTAAACTATGAAATACAGTAAGAATTGAGGTTCCGGAAAAGCTTCTTAACATTCTTTTTTTTTATATATTATTTTCCCAAATTCATTGTTTAGTTGCTTTCAATTTGAAATGAAACAAAAAAATTATTTTTTTTGAAATCCATGTATGACTGTTTTGTAATCATTCATGTGTATAGATGTTTATGTAAGTATATTATATGTACATATACACACATAGGTATATATGTGCATATCTTTTCTCTTCTTTTTATTACATTTAAGTACAATGTTTTATGTAAAAAATGTTATACACATATGTATATATTTTTATGTGCTTATGTATATATGTATATATTTCTGATATCCTTTTTTTTGTGCGCTATTTACCAAATGACTTGTTTTCAGATGAGTGAACCGAAAAGGATATATAATATCCGAGGAATATGGCTATGATTTCACTCGTCTTCTTTTTTTTTTTTTGAAAAATAAATTAAATTGAATACGAGCAGAGAAAAAAAAAAGGATATGTTCTTAAAAGTCTTTTGGGGAAAACGATTTTTGTTTTACAAAAATCAAAGTTGGTTTTCTATATAACTTTAAATATATGAAATTTCTGATTTAAAAGGATAGTCCTTAATTTTCTTTTAAATATTTTTAAAATATTTTATTTATAAATACTTGTATACAATACAATATGTATATATAATAATATATAATATGTTATGAAATAGTTTTAACAAAGTGTTATATGATATAAATAAAAAGAAAAATCACTATTTATAGGAAAAAATTCATGACATTTCCATCATAAATGAATATTGTTGTAACTAAAAAGAAGCAAAAATTGAATTGAAAGTTTTTGGTGTAATTTTTGATACAACGGATTTTAATAAGCATATTATGTTAAATGTATAGTGTATATGCTGCACAAGGTATTCTCACGAGTCATGAGAAATTATTTTTGGGTTTGTTTGTTATAAATTTTAAAAGGTGTTACAGACTTTTCGATTACACTTTTTGAACTTATTTGTTTTTATAGACTTAAAGTAATTTGATGATATTTTGACATGTTTGACATGTTAATGTCGAATTAGTGGTTTGTTTTGTTTAAAATCAGATAAAATTTATGATTTTTCGCTAAAAATTGGATATTAAAAAAAAAAGGATATAAAATAAAATAATTAAGAAATTTATGAATCTGACTATATTGATATTAATATCATAATATAAGAAGTCAAAAATTCGTGATTTTGTTCAACATAATGTTTGATTATTTCATTATTATTGTTGAGAATAATTATTATTATTCAAGAATTCAAGAAGAAAATCTGTAGCAAATATATAAGTATTTAGTACTGAATCTTACTGTCTTATTTTTATAAAAAAGACTATGAAAACACATGTAATATTATCAATTTCCAACTTTATATTGAATTGATTATCGATTAAATTTGGAGTATATTTCCGGTTCCCATCGGTGGTTTAATTTTTGTTTTTATTGAATTGGTTGACAATTTGGAAACATTTAAATTTTTTCGGGTGATTGAAAGTGAAATAATATTGATTGTTTCTTCATGTTTTTTATGTTTTCATATTTTTTACTTTTTTATAAAATTCTTTTATTTTTGTCAAGTAATTATCAAATTTTAATGGAAAAAAAATCTCAAAGTTCGCGATATTATTAGATGCTGAATTATAGTTAAATAAGAAAAAAAAAATTAATAACATTCAAAGCTCACAACATTATCTCTACTAAACGTTGATATTAGACTAAAACTAAACTAAGCTATAGTGAAGAATTTGATGTAGTTTATGTAATACATAATGTTGTAGAAATTTTGATTACATTACTTTTCTTTTCATAGGAAAATAAAAAGTTGTAAAAAGGGATAATAGTTTAAAAAAAAAAATAAATTTTTTTTTATAAGGAAAAAAGGTTTCAGTTTTGTTTTGCAAAAATATAAATTTTATTTTACATTTTTAAAATGAAATGAACAAAAAAAAGAAGAGAAAAAAAAAAAAATTATTTGTTAAAAATTTTTGCTTTTTAAGAAAATTATCATAAAATTTATGATGGAAAAAATGATAATATTATTTTTAAGTAAAAACGGAGATTTTTATTTAAAAGTCAAAAATTAAATGAGATTTTTAAGGTTTTAATACCTTATGTTATGGAAAATGAAAAAGGTTAAAGGTCACATCAGGATTGTTTTTCCTTTTCCCATAGAAAATTAAATAGCATGAATAATTTGTTTTGATTTAAATAATGTACGACGTTATACAGAATTCATAGATTTTTAGATTACATTATATGCAAATTTTTGTTTATTTATTATACTGATGTAAATCTTAAAATTTTGATGTATGTCGAATAAAATTCTGTGAAACATTATACCAAAAACGAAAAAAATATGATTAGGCCTAGTTACTTAATAGGCATACATTTTTATACCTAAATTTCATTTTTTAAGGAGTTGTAAGAGAAGTACCTTGAATAAATTCGAATATTTTCGAAATCGTTAAGATTAATTAGCATTTTTTTTTTAAATTGAAGAAAGTGAAATATTGGAAATCTTGCCATTTTATAGTTTTAAATCAATCATCATCCTGGCGAATTGACCTAAGTGCGGATAAGTTTATGTAGTATACATGAATTATTAATTATTATGTCAATAAAATTTATCTTTATTTTGTGTAGTTAAAGTAAATTATAAAATTTTAAAAGTAATTTAATTTCATTGATTATGTGTTTTTTTAATTAATTTGATATTTTTCAATAACATAATGAAAAAACAATTAATTTTACAATAATTGTGGTGTGTTTATTTTGAAGTTCTATTGTACAACTATAATGGTGTAATAAATAGGAAATAAATAAAACAAAAGATGTAAAATAAATTCAAACTAAAAATGAAAATCAAAAATCTATGGAAACAAATATATATACAAAACAGTTTGAAGTTTAAATTTGGCATTCAGTTATAATTTATTAGATATTGAAACTTTTATCTAAATCAAACAATTATTATTATCTTTTTGTGTGATTTATTCGGAAATTAAAAAAACTATCATATAATTAATAACAGTCTCGGCTTAAGAGTTTAATTAAAAAAATGTGACATATCCGCAATGTTTTTATAATTAATTCGGACTGTTCGCGACTTTTGACCGTACATATAATTATTTTTATTAGTATTTACTTTGTTAAGCTATACCATAGATTAAGAATACAGAAAGATTGGAAGCTTCATACAACATTTTTTCAGTCGTTTTTGGTATTTTTATGTGAAGGTGTTAGTTTAACTAAATAAAATTCTTTTCATATATTGATAATTATCACGTATTTTATTTTGTTTTACTAACACATTCACATAAAAATACCAAAAATAATGTTGTATGAAGCTTCCCATCTTTCTGTATTCTTAATCTATGGCTATACATAAACATATCTTATTTATTCAAAAATTAAAATGATGTTCCAAACATGAATGATTTTTGTTGGGTTGAAAATTTAATTTAGTATCGAATTCAATACATTTTAGTTTTGCGAAGCAAAATTAAAATTTAATTAATTTAATAATTATATAAATTATGTAATTATCATATAATTTTCGATTACAACCCCATTTTTTATAATAAAATTTTAATTATCAAAAAATTCATACAAATACTTTGTGAAAATTATTTGTAAAGAATATTTTTCACAAAATTAATTATATTTTTGGGAATTATTTATATATTCTTAGAATATTTCAATTCCAAATTAATAATAATATTTATTTTATTAAATTAGCTTTAACATTAAAGAAGAATTTTTGTTATTTTAAAGAATTTATCAAAGAGAAAAAATTGAAATTAATAAATGTTAACTTCAAGATGGAACCCCTTTATTACTTTGATGACTGGGGGCGAAACCTTTACCGGCAAAAAAAAAAAAAACAGTTCAAGGAATTTATATTAAAAAACATAAAAAATCAATCAATCTTTGGTTTTCTTCTTTTTTTTTATTTGTAAGTAATTGATTAAATTTTTTTTTTTTTAAATTGGTATTTCAAGCAATTTATGTTTTCAAACGGCTAAACATTTTGATTTGTTTCAAACGACATATCAAAATTTTTTAAATGAATTATGGTACTTATGTTACCTATGAAAAAATTATTAATAGAAAAGTGTAAATTTTATTTGCAGTTTATTTGCATTTGAAGTTTTGAATTCGGTATTTAAGTGTAATTAATAAGAAGTTCGTTCTTTAAATTTTAATCTTTGTACCTCTGCAATTTATTTTTTATGTTTTTCTTATTTTACCCTGATGTCTTATCAAATTAAAAGTTAATAAATTGAATGAAAAAAAAACACAACCCATAAAAACAAAGTTTTTGATATAAATCCTTTATGTGTGTGCAAAATTTCAGATCGATTGAATACCCGGAAGTGGGTCAATTTTGACTTTCTAATTTTGTGAAACCGGCGGTGAAGTTCATATAAAGGTGCGTGTGTGTGTGTGTGTGTGTGTGTGTGTGTGTGTGTGTGTGTGTGTGTGTGTGTGTGTGTGTGTGTGAGTCTGTGAGCCAAAGTGTATTGTCATCGACGACAAAGTGATATGCAAAATTTCAGCTCGATTGGGGCAATTTTGACTTTCTAAGTTTGTGGACCCGATGGTGAAATTAATATAAAGGTGAATATGTCGATGCCAAAGTCCATTGTCATCGACGACAAAGCGATGTTCAAAATTTCAGCTCGATTGGATACCGGGAAGTGGGTTAATTTTGACTTTCTAAGTTTGTGGAAACGAAGTGAAGTTAATATAAAGGATTTAATAAACTAAATTTGTAATGAAAATTAAACAAAACTATATAAAAATTGATATAACTCTTCGAAATTCTAAAAAGTTTAAAAACAACGAATGTCGCTAGAAAAAAATCGAAAATATTAAATTTTAGTAAAATCTATGGAGTATTTATTTTTATTTTTGCTTCCTCTTTATTTTATATTTTAACAATATTTTTTATTGGTATGTAGTAAAAACATCTGCTGATTGCAACCAAAACAAAAACAAAAAAAAAAACGTAAAAGCTTGAACCATTTATCCTTTTTTGTGAGTTATTTTTATAATGTAGTTTATTTTTATACATGTGTATATCCATGAACAATAAACAAAATCCTTTTATACGGATTATTATTTTTCGATTAAAACTTTTCAGATATAAATAAAGTATTTTTTAAGACCAGATGTTTTTGATGCCATCATCATCAACAGCAAATACAATTAAATAAAAATCAATATTTTTAGGCAATTTCTTTTTCCACAGAACAAAATTCAAATTTAATATTTTGGCAATTTATGTATATAAGGAGTTTATCAAAATAATTAAAATATCGTTGCAATTTTGTGAGAAGAGGAAAAACTTTTATTAAGTGCAGTCAACCCTCCTACAACGCGATAGAGATACGTTCTTAGAAAACGTCGCGTAGTGGGAAATCGCGTTGCAGGAGACATGAACTCTATAGAAAAAAGGGGGTTAGGTTCCAAGTATAAAAAAATCCATTTAAATCAATAAAATGAAATTTTAATAAGTTAATATTCAAGATTTTATTAGAAATCCTTCAATAAAATTATAATAAATTAATAAAATTTAACAAAATAATTCACGGTTTTAAAAATTAAGAACTAAATAAAAATTCAAATTTAAAAAAATTTAAATATAAAAAGTAATATTGATGTATATTATTCTTCATCACTGCTAAGCGGGTTATGCCGCGAACGATTTGCTGGTGCTGAACTACTAGAACAAGAGGTAGCTTCGTTAGTTCTTGTGGTCGTTTCAAACATTCCGAGAAAATTGATTTTTTTTAAAAAGTAAATTTTTTTTAATCGCGTTGTAGGTGCAAAAAATCGCGCTGTGAGAAAAATTGCCGCCATTTATGAATCGCGTTGTAGCGAAAATGCGTTGTAGAAGTGTCGCGTTGTAGGGGGATTTACTGTACACATAATTCCATAATCTATAATAATTAAAAGTTTACAATTAAAGTCGGTTAGTTTTTACGTAGTACGTCTATTATACGTAACCCTTTGAAGTTTTTTGCCTATCTCATTTTTTAATCACCAATATACTTCATTCGACCACTCACGAGAACGGTGAAGTTTGAATGGTTACGATAAAAAACAACTTCAAATAATAATTAAAGGCAATTGATCATGACCATGTTGCCCTTATGGAAGATTGTTTTATTATCATTATTGTTGTAATTAAAACCTTTATTTTATTTTGAGTACAAAATTTTCTGTAACAAACATTTGAATAAAAATTAAGGTCAACTGCGTGAATTCAACTGTATCGTAATGTTTTTAAATTAAAGGATAATCAAATAGTATAAAAGTTTACTAAAATTTATTGCTATTGTAATATATATATATAATATAACAACAATTTATTAAGTACTTAATGTCTAAAATGAGTGAATCAAAAAGTGTAAATTAGTATTTGAAATTTTGCAAAAATGTTCTCCTTTAATTAGTTTTTACATACAATTATTGTGTACAAAAAAAAGTTGTTAAATATTTCACCGTCAGACAATTGTATTTTAATTGGACAAAAAAAAAACAATATGAAAATAAAATTATTTTCAAGTAATTATTGGCTGTTATACACAAAAATTTGTTACATTTTACATTTATTTTGTTATTATGCCATATCTAATCCGAAAAAAAAAATTTATGTTGTAAGTAATTTCTTCTACATAAATACATATTTGATCATAGAAAAAAAAAATTAATAATGAATTGGATGACCTCTTTGGCATTAAGATCTATTAAATTATTATAATTTCTTTTCAAAGTTAGAAGTTCCGTCCGTCCGATCCTAAAATCCCGAATAAAAAGTCCTAGAAGTCCATTCAACATTTTTTTGAGACAAAAATTTTCAATTTTTTTTGTTTAAATCAAAAGTTCCATAAACTTAACTTTTTGAAAGAAGAACATAGTTTTTCTTGTGTTAAAGTAGTCGAGCATATTTTTTGAAATATGTAGGTACTTTAAAAAAATCATTTTTAATTTAATTAAATTAAAATTAATTAAATAAAATTTTTTAATTACATTTTTATACTAAAGTTAAAACACGGTTCTTATAATAAATTAGTTTCTAGTTTTTATAACTCCGTAATAGTTCACCAAATCTAGATTATAACTTTAACCTTAACCCGAGTTTTGTGTTAAATTAATTTCCTGCAATCGGTTTGTATTTTAACTTCCAATAATATTGAATTAAACTAAATTTGTAGAACTAAATTGTTAATTTCATTAATTTAAAATGAAATTATTATTGGTTGATTTTGTACATCATCCCAGTG
Organism: Hybos culiciformis; assembly: GCA_964007475.1. Taxonomy (NCBI): domain Eukaryota; kingdom Metazoa; phylum Arthropoda; class Insecta; order Diptera; family Hybotidae; genus Hybos; species Hybos culiciformis. The sequence continues at coordinate 39,216,826 of OZ023273.1, forward strand.
AAAGTGAACTCAATTAGTGTTTTTTTTTATTTTTTTGCTAATTGGTTCAAATTATCTGCGTTGTCATTTACATTCTGTATCTTTTAATGATAAATTACATACAAAATTGGATGATATTGTTAAAATTAGATTTTGATGTAACAGCAAATAATTTTGGATTTTTTTTTTCAATTCATTGGTGCAGTGAATTGCTTGTGGCTTATTACGTAAAAAAAATATAACCTTGTAATTTTACATAATGACAATGAATGCTTAGAGGACTTCTTATTTTGAAATTTTGCATGAAGAAAAATTTCAGATAATTTTTCAGGAAATATAATTTTTTTTTATGACATGTCATCGTTTAATAATTTTTATTATTTTCAAAGCAAAATTCTCGTCAAAAGTAATAAAATCCGTATATATATATATACCTAATTAAGGGAATTGGTATATGGCGTGTTTTTATTAAGATCTGATATGGAACGTTTTGAAATATGCAAAACGAATTTTGGATAATAAGGCTTTATAGCAATACATAGATGTAAAAATGTAATCGAATAAAGTGTACCTATAACAGATATGGAACTTTAGTTTAAAATAAAAATCATTTTCGAACTTGTGTTATTTACTAAAGAATCCAACTTGTGTAGAAATGTAAGTTCATAATTTTTTAATAATATTTTAATTTTTAACACTGATTATTATTAAAAATTAGAAATAATTTATTAGTAAAAGTATTTACTACAATAAAACAAAACAAATATTAATCTCTAGATTCTGGAACAACAATTGTACACAAAAATACACTTAAGAAATAGCATATTAAAATTTATCTTTTCCTGGAGTAATTATTCATTGAAATGATAGTCTCGGAGTATCTATGATATAAAAATGTATGTCCCGAAGACATTTGACGAGAAAAGTATAAGTGCCTATAAGTTTTATAACTGAATAAAAGTGTTAGGATTTTTTATTTCCATAAATAAAGAACAATTTCGCTAGTTTTTGCCTTAAAAATGAGAAAAATTTTAAATATATTTTTATTGAAAGTTATAACGATTTCAATCTCAAGTTTATAAAAATTTCTGAATAAAATTTAATATTATTTCAGAAAAGGGATAAAAAAAAAATTTCTATATAAATGCTTATAGAAGCTTATAGTGTTGTGTACATTAAAAATAAAATCATAAAATATATTATAAAATAATATATATACTTATATACCTAAGTTTATAGTTGTAGACTTTAGAGATACTATATTTATGTATTTTTCAATACATATTTATACATATATATTTACGTTTCAATGAATTGAACATACATAAAATATTATTTTCTTTGAGTTTTATAAAGGATTAAATTTTATGCTTTTAGTATAATAAGATATATTGTAAGTAAAGAATATTTACAAAAAAAAAAAAAAAAAAAAAGAAGAAGATTTTGAGCTTTCTTTAGATTTCATGTTTTTACATATTTATGTTTAAATTTACTTTGTGAATTAACTTTAATGCATACATATATTGGAAAGCTTGAGAAAGGGATGATTTATCCTTCAGTCCAACGTATATTTGAATACTTTTTTAAGTTTTTATATTACAAGAATATTGTGAGATCAATAAAATTGAAAAAACAATTTTAAATTATTTTATTCAGTTGATTACTGTTTGTATAGATTAAAAAAAAACTAGGTTTACTTTATATTTGTTTTTGATATTGAAAACCACACCAAATTTTAGTAATTTCACGTACTTATAATCAGAAAGTTTATTTAAACTGACTATTATTTATACCTATCATACATAAATATAATACTTGAACATAATGAATGTAGGCATATAATAAATATAATTCGGCCGTCATGGTGCAGTGGTATTGCCATTATCTTACGGCGTGTTCGGTTATGAGCTCAAATCACACCTCGGACTGGAATTTGTATCCATTTTTCCATTTGTTCACTTGAATTAAGTATTTGGGCTTTTTTTTTTTTTTACATTTAAGCCGCCTTTCTCGAACCCGTAAAAATCTTCTTAAAACTCGACAGTGCAAAAATATAAATAGTGTACCTAACATATTAAAAATTTGGAAGGCCATATTTATGGACTTTTTCCGGAAAACCGTCAGAGACTTAACGTAGAGAGGACTGCCTCAATCAAATCTCCAAAAATGGAGCAAATCGGGGTTCAAAAAATGTATTCGGTATACCTTATATATAAAAACTTTAGGAAGACAAATCTCTCAAACGGGGGCTTGTCGCCTAAAAGTTTTTTTTTTGTATTTTGAGGTTAAATCAGACCCTCTACCCCCCTTCAAATTTCTCACTTATCGGAGTTGGGCGCTTTCGGAACTTTATCCGAAATAATTAATTGAATATAAAAAAATTAATAAATAAAGTTATGAGTTTTCTGTGCAACTAGTATTCACCATTATTTCATAATATTACATATATGCTGTATTTATTTACGATTACGACACAAAATTTTTTAGGATATATTTTCTATTTTTTAGACATATTTTTAAGTACCTAATATTTCTAACCTATTTTTATTTTATTTTATAATATTATCACAAGCTTAGTTATTAGAAATTATACACAGTGGAGGCAATAAAGTTATTTTTAAGTCCTTAAGAAGAAAAAGAAATAAGAAGAAAAGAAATACTTAATTATGTTTTTATCTATATCAGATTATTGTTTCACAATGATGTGTGAGCTTATTCCCAATGATGCATTTAAGTATTCTTGTTCCAATATCTTGTGACTTGAATTACCTATGATTCAAAAAAAGGATATTCAGTGTCTTTTGATGTTAAAATTATAGTATTTATTTAAAAAAAAAGAAAACTAAAAAAAAATAAACCACTTTTTTATTTCTTGGTTATTATTAATAGATATATATATACAATACACAACAGCAGACAGCACAATGTACATAGACGTATATTTACTATATAACTACATACAATATATAAGTAAGTATATTTTTAAAAAGGGTACCAACTACCAATTAATAATTAATTTTATTTGAATTGAGTGGAAATATGATGTCTAAGTGAAATGCAATTTTTGCCTTTGATTCATCACTATGGTGAGATAAAAAATAAAAAAGATAATAAAAATTCAACAAATTTTAATATCCCTTTGTGTAGATGATATGAAAAAGGACTATTTCAACAGAAGTGTTTTTGAAGCCTTTTTGTTAACAAAAAAAATTAATTTTTTTTTTTTGTATATATACACTAGAATGGTTCATTTTTGGGGCCATGTTGAGATATTCTTGCCGCCCATGCAGATTTTGAACAATTAACTCAAAAAAACGAGAAAACGGTCTTAGATTTTTCGAAATTTTGTTTCTCCATCAAGCACAACCGGTTTTTGTGATTTTGAGGCCTAGACCCACCTTATTAGGCTCAAAATTCTGTAATTTTTTTATTTTTTAATATTTATTTTTCTCCTGCAATTTTGGTTTCACTGTTTTGATGCTCCCTTCTTTTTTTGTTAACATCGGAAGTTAAACTTTTTGTTTAGAACTCCCTAAAGGTGAATCTTAACATTTTTCCTCATTTTATTTTTACTTTAGGACACCATATCTTTTCTAATTTTTAGAGAAACATATTTTTTTTTCATAGATTGGGCATTTTCATGCAAAAAAAAAATAGAAAAATATTGAATCATATAGTCAAAGAAAATTGAATCATTTTTAACATTATTTATTTATAACTAAAAGATGAAATTTTATTAAGTTCTGTTTTGGAATCAAATATTATTAAAATTTTTCTCTGGCCTAAAAACCTATTTCTCCGGACAAAAACCTATTTTACCCAATCTGTAGTACTACCTTTAAATTGTGCTCATACACGATTATTTAAATAGCAAGAAAAATTGTAATAACATTTGATTCCAAAACAGAACTTAATAAAATTTTATCTTTTAGTTATAAATAATGTTAAAAATGATGCAATTTTTTTTGTGAACCAGTCACAAAAACACATAATAATATCCTTCAGAATGTTCATTTCGAAATAATCATTCATGAATAAGTACAAGTGCATATTACTTATTAATATTATAAATAATAATTTTATAAAAGTATATTTTCACGAATCTTATTTTAGTAGGAATTAAATCTTTTTTTATCTCATAATAATTAATAATACATTTGAAATATTGTTTTTTATACGTGAAATTATATTATTGATTAAAAGTTATGCTATTCGCTATCAGGTTTATGGAGTCATCCTGCTAATGAAGTCTTACAAAAATAGCTTAAAAATTATAAATATAGAACAATTTAGAAATACAGACCTTAAAACAAGGATTTCGTTTTTGATTTTTAAAATTAAGAATACTTAAGTGAAATTATTTTGAATTTTCAATTTTTCACTCTTGTAATTATTTTTTGATTTATGAAAACTACATAATATACATAATAAACTATTTTTCTCATTTTACAAATATTTTTCAAAAAATATTTAAAATATCTTAAAGCTTAAATGTACCAAATTTTCGATATAAATTTATTTTCTAATTTTCCTCATATTATTATATCGAACTTTTAACAACAATTTTTTTTCTATAATTAAAGATTTAAAAGAAAATAAAATAAAAATTAAATAATTTCACGAATCAATGAATCAAATATAAATTGCCTTCACATTCCAATTTTGTTGAGTGCTCATTTTTATTGTTTAGATTCAAAATATAAATTATTATCAACGTAATTTGATATTAATTTTGTTGTTATATCATTTATTTATTTTCTCATGTATTATTTTAGATTTGAATATGCATATTAAAAATATCTTATACATAATGTCCTTGTGAAAATTATAAAGTTATGAAAATTTTATTGGTGGAGTTTCATGCTAGAATGATTTTATTGGAAAAACATTTAAAATATTCATATAGATACATTCATAGGTATATTTATGTTTCTACAACATACATTGAGTATTGTAACCATTTAAAAAAAGGGAAAATTAACAAAAATTTTCATAATAAAAGCAATTCCTAATTTTTAAAAGTTTTATAAAAAAAAAATTTTTTTAATGTAAAATTTAGACATTTACATTTGAATTATCATTTAAAACATTTATTATTCTCATTATTATTCAGTAAATATGTATTTATTTATTTATTTATTTATTTCATAAAATGAAATTAAAAGCTAGAAGACCATAAAAGAATTGGTAAACAACCAAATAAAAAGACTAATATTATTCTATACATATGTTAATAAAAATACATAAATAAATTATTGTTAAAATTTAGTTTTTAGAGGAAAATTGTGAATAACAAAAATTAAAGAAAAATACTAAATTGATTATATTGATTCCGCCAGATACGTAGATACCTTAAGCTGCTTTCCTTGAATCAGATTTCCTTAAATCAGGTATGGTTCAATCGTACAGCTGCAATAAATTAGATTGATCCATATGTCTGGATCTATGAAAAGGAACCAAAAGCATTCGTCAAACTGATTCGCAGTTAATAGTTTTCTTAGCTTAAACTGTACTTATGATTGAATATAATTATTGATGCTATGACAGAGTCTTATTAATACCATACATAATTGTATCTAATTATTTTTAAAATTAAAAGGATGATTTATTTGGAAATCCAAAACTTTCTTGAAAAATCTAAAATATTTATTGACTTCAATAATTAAATATTAATTAAAAAAAAACTCAACCCATAAAAACAAGTTTTTGATATAAATCCTTTATATGCTAGGCAATTGATATTTATTTAAATTTTGTTTTCTTTGTATCGATGCCAAAGTCCATTGTCATCGACTACAAAGCGATGTACAAAATTTCATCTCGATTGGATACCGGGAAGTGGGTCAATTTTGACTTTCTAAGTTTGTGGAAAAAGTGAAGTTAATATAAAGGATTTAAAAAAAAATTATGATAATCCATTTACTTCATTTCAAATGAAATAAGTTGAAAATAAAGGGTCGATTGTTTCTCAATCTCAATTGCTATTTTGACTTTTTATATATATTTTAGGTTTTGTTTATTCGACTAACATTCATAGTTTGGTTTAGGACGCATACCACAAAGAAATATTTCTTAAGTATCGTATTAAAAAATTCAAATATTAACTTACCAATGTTAATAAATATTTTCATACTTAGATCAAGAAAATTATTAAGATCAGTATTTCTTACCTGAAAATGAAAGAAAAAAAGAATAAATTAATTCATTTAAAGTGAATTTTTAATAATTTTTTTAATAAAGCTTTTTATAAATTGAAAACTATATTTAAGTTCATGGAAGGACCACAAATAGAAAACAATTTTCAATATTTCTTTTGCTGTATCTTTTTTATTCGCAATATATTTAATTGAAGTATTTAAAGTACTGAGTTTATGATGGTATAGCTAGTTCATGATATTTCCATAAATTGTGGTATTAGATATATTTAGTTCCTTTCTTGGGTACATAAATATGCTTTAAATTGTTAGAAAGACTTTTCAAATGGCAACATAGTTTAATTTATTATTATGTTATTTGAAAATGACAATCAAAAAAATTGTTACAGCAATATAAAATATAAATGAAATAAAAATTGTTTATAAGCTAGAATTTAAAATATACTTGTCAAAAAATGTTTCTCTCTTTTTATATCGGATTTAAAAAAATAAGATTTAAAGAAAATCTAAAAAAAGGTTAATAAAAATAATTTCATCATTATTACTTTTTTTTCCCAAAATCTATAAATTGTATTAAAAAAAATAAAAAGGAGGAATATTATATTGAACAATTTTTTTTCCTCAAATTATTGATATCATGATTTCCAAATTCAATAAATTTTCTTCTCCTTTAACTGGGATGAAACACATAAAAACTCTACAGACGTATTTATATTTGAAACATATTAAATATTTTATCAGGTCACGTAAAATCGTTATTCACATTAGTATAGTAATTTATATCTATATTTTTGAACTTATTTTTATCTTTTTTTTTTTCTGACTTAAGTTATTTTCCCGAAGGATATTTTTCTTAAAATATAATCTTAAATTTATTTGATTTGTTATAATTTTTTAAATAAAAAATACATGAAAAATATGTATATAAATATAATCTATATGTACATGAACAGAAACGGAAATGTTTCGCTTAAATTTCAATTTGTTCAATTTTTTATAGCAGTGGCTACCAAACTTCATTTTATTTGGATAGTAGTGTTCAATCTGAATTAAGAGTAAAGATACAATGTAGATTAAATCTTCTAGAATGATTAATCTTAAATACTCATAAATTGAATTCACCAGAAAGTGATTGATAATAGAAGATTTTAATATTTAAAAGAAAGTAAGAGCACATAAGCTTAAAATAAAATAGATGATTTCCTTTGTAAGAAAAATTTTATGAAAGTTGGCCTTCTTTTAAACTTCTGAAATAAAAACTTTCAACTACCTATATGCAAGCAATCAAATTATAGTTATCTTATGATTAACGATATAATGAAACAGTCTTCTTTTGAACTATAAATTTGCTTACAATATTCTAAAAAAGTTTTTCTGATTCTATAATTTCAACTTTGTACCTATATATTTATTAATATTAATATTATAAGTTTAGTGCAGATAAGTTCATGTTATTAGCCTCTGTATTCCACTTATGTTACTTTGTAATAAATTACACCAACATTTTTAAATGTTTATTCTCATAAGTTTGATAAACTTCCCTTATTTACTAAAATTGCTGAGTAGAAATCATATACCATCTGCCAAAAAAAAAAAAAAAAATTCAAAAGTTTTCTTATATTTAATTTACGAAAGTTTTATGAAATTTTTTCTTTCTTAAATTATGCTATAAGGGAAAGACTAATAACGAGTTCTTTTTTTATTTTCCATGTAGTCTTTTACAAATTGATACTATACTTTTGATTTTTGAAGAATTTAAACGGCTTGTAGTCTGTTTTATATGATGTTCAGGTAAATAAAAAAAAAAATTTTTTTTTACAAAATTTTGGTTCAAAATAAAACAGATGATGAATATTTTCAATGCTAACAATTTATTTTGATTGCGCGCAGCGATATGGTATCTTGGTGTTTTGTTGCAATCAATTTCAAGAAATATAAGAAACTGTTTGTTAGCTCTGATAATAAAGCATTGAAAGCATAGCTTTTGACAATAACTGTTAAAAAAATAAATTTATAAAGAATTTTATTTATTTTTTCTCATATAAAATATGCATGTTTATGTTTTTTTAATATTAAAACTTCTTAGAGAAAACATCCGGTCATATTATATTTATATGTTGTATTTTTTTTTTAATACTTTTCCTTTTCCAAGGGTAATTTTGAAGATGTAAAGTTTACAACGTCGATTTATGAATTATTTGATATCATTGATTTTGTTGTTACAAATTGTTGATTTTGAAAAATATTTTAATTCTGAAGCGTATATAGAAAAAATATATACGCATAAGGAGGTTTAAAAAAAATATGTATATTTATTTTTTAAACATTTTTTTGAGCAGAAGACAAAACTGAAGTTAATGAAAGGACCTTTAGGAAAAATGCAGTAAGTACAACCAATCTGCCATCTATCTATTTCTTATTGCTCTATTTGCTAAATATATAAATTTGAAGATGGAGAGTCTAAAATTGTAAAATACAATTTCAAAATGTAAAATATTTCATGCAAAATAGTTTAGTTTTTGGTTCCATTAAAACATTATTTAATAAAATTATGGACTATGCAAATTGAATTTTTCCAGAAAATTGAAAAAAAAAAAAAATAAATAAAGAAAAGTAAAATGTATTTATATATAAAAATTTAAAGCCCATTACTTGTCTCCAGGTAAATATTGTCTTCCAAAGGTTCAACTTATGTATGATGAAAATTATAATATCATATAATGTTTTTCTCTTAAAAACAAGATAAAACTTGGTCTTTTTTTTTTTTTTTTTTGATTATTTTATGTTCTTCTTTTATACTTATTATTTTGTTTTCTTTAGAACATTTTTATTATATTTCATTATATTATAATTTTTTTTTTTGCTTATACACATTTGATAAATATAAATATAATAATACATGTATGTTTATCTTGTTGAATATGAAAAATTTCGTCTTAGCTTTTATTCTGTTTGAAGAAGTGAGATATTTTAACCGAATGACGAATTTTAGATATTATAATAATTATGTTAAAATAATTTTTTATGGGACCACAATACTGTTTCGGAGGTCAGTTTTGCAAAAAATATATCAGAGCTGTTATTTATTGTCAAAATTCTTTCAAAAAGAGATTATAGCTTCTTGTTTTTGTTAGTATTGATCGTTGAAAAGGGCATGGCATACCGTTGATACAACAGTCATTTTAAAGAAATATCTTCTGATTGACAATGTGTATCGTATCTACAATTTAAAGCAAAATTGAAACGTAATGTATGTATATACTTTGTAATATTTTTCGACTATATCATATCAAACGGCTCGAATTATTTTGATGAAACTTTTAGAAACCAGAGAAGGACTTACTCACAAAAAAATTATTATTTCGGGAAATTCTTTCTTAAACACATTCTGCAATCATGTAACCGGCTTGATTACTACTAGTCAGTAAATACAAAACGCTTTTAAAGAAATTAAAATGAAAGTTGGGACACTATTCAAATAATTTTTTTTTTCTTTCCTCAGAATTATATAAATCTGTGTTAATCTCGAAAATTAAATTTTATACAAGTTGTACTATATTATCTTTTAGCTATATTCATATTTATATAGTCACATTATTCTGTGTATTGGTTTGAACGTCTTAACTATACACTGTAGCAATAACATTATATAACTAATAAAATAAAACGCGTATATTTAATTCAAAAATATATTAATAATTTTGTACGTGATATACAAATGTTTATAAAATTAAAAAATTGTTTATAGGTTAAGAAATTATTTTATCTTTAAGATTTATGTTCTTTCTGTAACAATTCGTCTCAATTTCTCATGTTAAAATACACACCCGAGACAAATATATATGAGAAAGAAATGATGTATTTTTATAAAAAAAATTTTTTTTTTAAATAAATATAATAATACAAGAGAGGATTTAAAAATAATGAAATTTTATAATCTACATATTTTGTTATCAAAAACCAAAGAATATTTTTCTTCCATTAAGAAAAAGTTTGTTGAATTCATATTTGGGCAATGGAAATAAAATGTATATACATATATATAATTGAATTTGCATAAGCTAGTATGTACTAAATGAATTTTGCCTATAATTTTAAATAACAAACATAAAGATGGTTGTCTTTATCTTGAACATCTTCAAGTTTGCGTTTATTGAATATGGAGATGTTATTTATCAAAAATTACATTTATGTGTCAAAATGATTGTGAATTTTTGGATCTTCGAAATGGAAAGGTTTTTAGTTTTATATATATGTGATGTGATGACAGATTTAATATAATCAAAAATTACGCTTCGTAAAAATCATAAACTGTAATTCGTATTTGTATTAATTTAAACATATGTACATTGAATTAAAATTTTTACTTTTTTTTCGAAATATCTATTTAGTCTAATAGAGTTATAGTTTTTCTTTTATCTCCCCCCCAAATTATTGAGAAATTGATGTGAATATGTGAAGGAAAAACGTCTGATCTTAATCAATCAAGAAATGGTTCTATATCCAGAATGACTGAAATTCAATACGAGAAAACTGACAACATAGTAATCTATCTCAACATTACATACTTATGTATGTATATTCCTCCATTTATTTCATAAATTCTTTTTGCTGAATATACGTGAATACATATACATTTAAAAAATCTTAAGAAAAATCAGCAAATAAAATACAAAAAAATATTTTTTTATTTTTTTTTAAAATGATATCCATGTTAATAATAATAATCATCATTATTTTTGTTGTGACTTTAATTATACAAAATGACAAAAGAAAAATTCAATATTACCTGCATATTCCATGTTCTTGGTCTTTGTTGTTGTTGCTGTTGTTGCTGCTGCTGTTGCGATTGTTGTTGATGCTGATGTTGCGTTTGCTGTGAAGTTTTTAAACCATTATGATGATGATGATTGGTTGAAACAGTTACCTGTGCACTAGCTTGTTTTGTTTGTTGCATAATTTGGCTAATGAGATCCAATTGTTGTTTAGTAAGACCCTCATTACCATTGCCTGGAGAACTTGGTGATGATGGTTTTGAATTGTTACCATCACTACTTGTTATGTATTGTACACAAGTGGCACCATGCGGTGAGCTAGCATCACCTGAGAAAAAGGAAAAAAATATATACTGGGTGTATTTTCAATAATTATTATTTATGATTATGAAGTAAATATTTATGTAAAATTTAGTTTCATCAATCTACTTATAAACTTGAAATTGTGATAAATAGAGGACTAGGTGTATAGTATGCTTTATTTTAGTTTAAAATAAAATTATAATGTATATATAATACTGTATATATGTGTATACTCGTACTGAACTTACTGATATTTATATATAAAAAAAATATTGCTCAACAAAAAGTTCTCAATCTCCTAATTTAAATAAGAAGCGAATTGTAAATATGAAAAATTCCTTGAAAAAAAATACGACCTAAATATTTTTAATGCCATGTCGAAAAATATACATAACTTATAAAATTGATGTAATATTTTATGTAGCGTACAATTTTCTGGAATGAAAAGTATATTTACTTTTAATAGTCAATTTTTTATTGATTAATGAATATTATTCAGAGACTTATTATTTGAGGATGCAAAATCACCCTGTTCTATAAACTAAGAGGTTGTTATTTATATACATTTTATTTATGTTTTTATAATTTTCATGCAGTTTTGATTCTTATAAGGTTTGGTGATTTATTTTACGGTATAATTCTGTGTTTTTTTTTGTTTAGACGAGAGAAAAAAAGTTTTTTCATAATGAAATTGACATGAAATATACCTAAGTTGAAAAAGAAAAAATTTTTTTTTCTATCATAATGAAAATGAAAAAAGTTTAATAATGAGTTATGGCAGGTAATTGCCGTGAAATTTTTTTCAGATACATATTTTGTATGTATAAGTATGTGTGCCGATTTAGTATGGACAGAAATATTGAGATGCTGGCTGCTATTTGTTAAACAATTTTTATATGTTTTCTTCTATTCAAAATAAGAGATTAAAGTCGAAACAAAGACTTTCATTAATATGAGTAGCTTTCGTTATTTAGTCCATTTGGGTTACAACTTTAAATTTAAAGGGTCTTATATTATTTATGCGAATAAATCAAATATCAGCAAGATAGTATATATCAGGGGTGCTCAAAGGTTTATGTACGGGTCATGTACGAAAATCGTAAAATACTGTAGAGCCGCAAAATTATCAATAAATTGTATAATAAATAACAAAATTTCAGTTACAACTTAATAATTTATTGAGCTACAAAAGAAATGCCAAAGAGCCGCATGAGGCTCATGAGCCGCAGTTTGAGCTTGTCTGGTATATATTATGTAAAAACAGGATTTAAAATTTTTTTTATACTATCCATATTACAAGTTTTCCGTAAGTTTGTATAAATTATTATTATTACGAATATTTTTCAGTGGCATTTTCCAATATTGTTTCGTTCACTCGTTCACATGAAAATTAGTACGTGGGAAGATGAGGAAAAAAAAATTCCGGAAATTTTGAAATCTAAATGTTGAAAGCGGAATCTATTCTTCATTTATGAGGTAGTGTTCTGTATATCTTCAACTTTTAAATCTTTATCATCATTTAAATCTTTTACATACGTACATACTACATAATGTAAAATTAAATTTTATTAATTTCAATTATAAATAAAATTATAAATAAAATTATAAATAAAATTGTGTTTCCTACTTATTTTGTTATAATAATACAAATTAAGAACAAAAAAAAAAACATTTTAATGCTTTTATATGTTTTTTTTTATTAAATTTTTCCTAATATTTTTTTATTTGCTTATGTTTCATTTAAGAACTCAACTAAAAACTTTACAAATTATACACATATTTAATAATTTATGTGACTAACGATTTTTATTATTAATTAGGATTTAAAGAAATAACGAAAGCTCCCTATGTAGAATTTTACTAAATAATTTTCATGTCATAAACATAAATTATTGCTGTGAAAAACGCAAGGACAAATTTTACGTACCAAAAACAGGAAATTATTTTCACAAAGAATAATAATAATAATAAAAAAAAAAAAATAACTCAACCTATCCGGGAATGAGAAATCGTATAGTCAAAAGAATGAATAGAAATAATTATAATAAATGATAGAAATTATTAATCAGATGATAAATTATGGATTCCTTTTTTCACAATGTTCTTCATAAAAATACATACATACATAAATACATATTTATATATATAAAAATAATAATAATTCTCTTATAAATTTAGCGCCTGTTTTAATGGTGGTTAATAATTTTTTCTACTTGGGGCATAAAAATTACCATTAGAAATTAAGCTTTGATTTCAATGTTATTCTTCTTTTTTTTTAAGACATTTTTGCGTTGTTTATGGGTAAAATAAATTTAAATAAAAGTTAACATATTATGTAATAATGTAACTTATGTTTTATATTTGAATCATATTTTTTGTGATGAAATTTATGTAATTAACTATATATAATATATTATGTAAGTACAGCTGCGAGAAGATAACCTACAATTAAATTCATATCAACATAGGAAGCTAACCATTCGCGGAGAACTTATATGCAACTATTTTTTTTTTTTTTTCAAAATGAAAACTTTAATAGTTACTAACTCAAAGTGAATTTCTAGAAATTTTGTATATCTTCAGTCTAAAATATTGATTCCTCAATTTTATCAAAGTTTTAATTTGTCACTTATTTATTGTACTTATGATTTATTACTTAACTTAAGTAATACATCGTTAACATTGATGTTAAACTGTGGTTAAAGCTTAAAGCTATGAGGTGCATAGTTAAAAACATATTATTAGATTTTATTTAAAACATTTTTGTGAATTGAACGAATTTAAAAATGTGACGATTTAAATTTTCTTTTTCTTCAACATCTGAAATTATTTTATCTTAACAACATTAAATAATTTTTTTTTTTTTATATTGTCAAGGATGCTTGTAAAATATATCTTCATATACATATGTGTTGTGTATATTGTATGTTCATATTCTGAGCCCATTTGAAGGATACGATTTTAGCATTAAATTTATTTTTTTAAATTATATTAAAGCTATTTTCAATGTATATAATATATTTTATAGGTAAAACATTAAGCTCTTTAGGAATTGATTGCTATTACGTTTTTCATATCCTTATTTTATTTTATTTTTTTTTACCAAACATTAAATTTTATGCTACAGTAGCCAGCCAATAATGAAACAGACATATCATTGAGCTTTTTTTTTATAATTTTTTTATTGATTTTTAATTTTTTTTTCTATGGTTAATATTACTTTAGTCATTTAATAGTATAGGCTACATTCATTTATCTCCCTCTCTATATGGTTAATATGTATATAAACGATATATACTTATGTACATAATACATATGTATACGTATACAATATATATATTATAACTACATAGTATTGTGGGAGACTATTTTATTTTTAATTCCAATCCATAGATTTTTTGAATCAATGATGAAGAAAAATTATTTTCAGATTTTCTCGTTTGGAATAAAAGAATTTTCCCAATAAATAAAATGTGGTTTTTTTTTTATCAAAATAAAAAAAAATTTTGACATTTTTTTTTGTAATACTTATATAGGTTAACAATCAACTAGACATTATTATGGGGAAGAAATTAATTGAAAAACATAAAGCCGATTCAGATTTGATTTTAAATTGAAGAAAAAACATATAATATATTATATATTAAGAAAAAATATATGTACGGATTATGTAATTATTTGATACTAGCGCCTATACTAATAACTTTCTAGTTTCTATATACATAATGTAATAAATATTTCCGGAATTTGTTGAACAATATTTTCGATGATGATTAGAATAATAATAAATTGTGATGAGGGGGACTCCCAGGAGATATAATAGAACTAATTTATTAGAGGTCAAACATCAAATTGAAGAATTATGACTATAAGCCTTTTAAGCCAATCTTCAAACAAAACTATTAAAACAAATAAAGATTGAATCATTCAAATTTGAAGAATATTTTATACATCATTTTGTAGTGTTCAAAATAATATATTATGAAAATAAACAGTTTTTTCATTATTTGTATACACAAAGTTCAATATAATTGTATGATTTAGCTTATAAATAAAATATAATTTTATTTCTATTCTTATATATATATATATATTTATTCTTACCACTTGCTGTTGCTGGGGATAAACTTAAACCAGTTGGTGGTCCAGTCGATGTTGACATAGATTGATTTGGTGTTGTTGGTGTCATCGCTAGTGAACTATGATGATTTTCTGTATGTCTTCTTAATGATCTTGCATCACAATATGATTTACCACAACCTTCTGCTTTACATTCGTATGGTTTTTTATTTCTATGAGTTAGCATATGACCATTTCTACATAGATTTCCATTTGAAAAAAAAAAAAATTTGAAGGAAAAACAGAACCAAAGAAAATAGAAAATAAATTTAGTTTTTATCATGATGAATTATCAAAATAGAAATATATAAAAAAAAAAGAAAAAAAAAAAAAAAGAATTTCAAGTACCTATTGTTTGGTTTAACTTATTACATATAGTGTAAATTTATATGTGTAACGAAAAACAAGAAATTAAACAAAAAATTGAACATGACAGTTTTATGTCCTGAAGTATTCTTTTTTATTTGAAGAGTTAAATATTATGGTCACATCTTCTATAAGGGAAATAATATTATTTGGAATGGAGACGACTAGTAGAGGACAAAATGTCATTGCGGAAATGAAACACATTATGTATACACTTGAAAAATATTTTCTAATCCAAAATAAGAAAAATTCGAAAAATGGTGTATATAATACGCTCTCCTGCCTCTTTAAAGTATCTTAGTGCATGGTTATAGTATTGAAGTATTTACACGTAATTTTTAATGAATACAATATTGTTAATGATTCTTCTGTGAGTAGAACATTAAAATTAATCTTTTTTTCGATTCGTTTAAAAATTTTACCCAATCTGACTAGTAGCTGTCGTAGAACATGTGAATATGTTTGTTAAATTGTACAGGCGTACTATATATTAAAGATATATAAGATTTAACAGCTTTTAACTTTACCCTCTCCAGTAACGATATTTTTGTTTGTTTTTTATATTGACTTTAAACATGGACTAAATTTTTATACAAATTTTTTATGCTTTTTACATGATGGATGCAGGTCTAAGTTAGTTCGAATTTCGTTTTATTTTTTTTAGATTAAAAGAAACGAATATTTACAATAACAAAATAAAAAAATGTGAACGAATATATTTACACTATAAATAAACAAAAAACATGAATACAACAAAAAAAAAAAAAAAAAAAAGAACAAAAAATAACAATTGAAGTAATAACATTAATGTTGACACTTACAAATGATCCTGTCTTTTAAAAGCTTTTGAACACATTGCACAAACATATTTCCTTTCATCACTATGCGTCAATTTATGTTTAGCCAATGCTGATGCATTTCCAAATACTTTACTACAAACCTGTAAGTCAAAAATTAAATTAAAAAAATTAGTTAAAAATAAGATTCAATTACATTTATGTAAGTGTATCAATAAAATAATTAAAAAATTAATTTTCAGTTGGAAAAAAGTTAAATATATGTATGTAAAATCTAAGACATTAAAGTTATTTTGCTTAGCTACTTAGTCAAGTATTGTGTATTTATATGCAGGAATGTACGATAGCGTACAATAAAATCTTCTCTTGTCAAATTTTTGAAGTTTATTCTAACCAGAGCTGGATTTAAAAAAGATTATAGCTAATAATACTTTTACAATTTCAGAATTTAGAAAAATTTCTTCACATTTTTAGTAATTTTCATTATTTATAAAAGAAAATATTTAGTTTACTTAACTGTGTTTTTACAAGAAATAAAAAAATAATAATGTTTTAGCCTATAAAAATAAAATTTAATAATCGTTTTTTTTTTTATGTTTTCATTTCATTAATTTTTCTTTTCATTTGTTTGAAAATTTTATTTTCATTAAACAAAACACAAAAAAAAAACATCATCTTAACTTTTTTTTTTTTTTTTTGTAATTTTCATCTGAAAACATCCTTAATTTGGATTTTTTGTATTTTTATCGAAGCTCCCCCGCCCAGATTTCCAATTAAAGTTAAATCAGAAGCAATATTACAGACAATTTTATATCATGAGAAGTGCAAAAAAAAAACTTTTTAATTTTTTGCGCAATTTCTTTTTTGTTTTTTTTTTTGTTTTCCAGAAGTATGAAAATTGGAAAATTATTTACTGACAAACGAATAGAAAAAAAAAAAAATTTCTAAGAAGGTTTAGCGAAAGAAACAGTTCAGCAAAAAAGATTTTTATTTTTTTTTTATTAGCCTAAAAAGTGAGTGTTTTCTACTGCTAATAAATTAAATTTTGTCTTCAAAAATAAGTATTTTCAAGTATCGTTCTAAGTTCTAGAAAATTTTATAATTAATACGAAAATTATACTATTATAAGTATAATATATATAATATATAATATCGTCTGCTGAGAAATGAAACGATGTATAATGAAAAGTATAGTTTCGAGTAATTTGAATTTAAAGATTTGAAAATTAAAAAAAACGTATGAAAAAATATCAAGTAGCGTACAATTTTCATCTAAAAAACACATTTTAATCAACATTAAGAATATTGCAAAGTAGTTGTACTTATAAAATCGAGTACGAGGAATCGAATGGTGCTATTGTCAAATAATGACGTATAAATTTCATACGTTGTTTCATTTCTCAGCAGACGAAAAACTTTAAAGAAATTTTACTGACAATTAGACATACATTAATTGCTTGATTACAGCTAATTAACCTATTTTTAAAATTTGTTTGCTACTTGAAAAATTACATCAATTACATTACATCACAACATAATTTTTTTGGTTCTTTTTCATTGCGTTTCATATATCTAAATTTTATTTCAGATACTTTTTCTGTCACATTTTGCTAAAATCATTAAGCATACGCTATTAGGCAAATTTTTAGGCATATAATTTTAAAATTAATATGAAAATATTAAATTGTTTATTCATCCGATGGTGTCGCAATTCATATAAAATTAGTTGTGAAAAGTTTTCTCCAAAAATTACTTTAAGGTGGTAGCTGAGATCAAGCCACTTTATTTAGAACTAAATATAAATTTTATTAATATCTAGATTTTAGACACTAAAATTTCGTAAACTTCGCAATAATGAAAAATTGGAGGAAAATAAAAATAATTTTTAATTAAAAACGAGTTGCGTTATTAGTAATTTGAAATTAAGCGGTCGGAAAATTTATTTTAAAGGACACATAACTACGTATAATATTAAATTAAAAAAAAACACTTAATGTGTAAAAAAATTAATGAAAAAAATAAAAATAATTATTATGTGAAAATAAAAATTTATATAAATCAAATCATATTTATAAATCTTTTTCGCGGATAGCTCAGTCTGCGGATATAAATGTTATTTTTTTTTTGTTTTCAAAACAAAGTTTTGTTTTTAACAAATTTTCATTAAAAAAAAAAAAGAATTTTCACTAGGGAAATTTACTTATTTAAAATGAAAATTAAACAAAAAAAAATTTTTTTTTTCTTTATTATTTTTTTTTGTTTTATATTCATTTTCCTTGGGATGTACCATTTAATTGAAATTTTCATTTAAAAACAAGGAGGTTTTCTAAAGAACAAAATTACGCAATTTTCTCATTCAAAATATTGAGAAATTAAAAAAAAAAGAATTGAATTATTGAAAAATGAAGAAAACAAAAAAAGTCGTATATAAACTTTACATTGTTAATTAAAAAGTGTGACATTTGTTATATTTACATAATTGTTATAAACTTTTTACACTTATTGAGAAAATTAAAATTAGCATATTATGAAAATGAAAAATTAATTTCAAAAAATTTTCTATCAACAATTTCTTTTTCTCATTTAAAAAAAAATAAATAAAATTGGATAAAAATTTATGTAACAAAAAGTATGTTTGTTGCTTTTATTTTCCCCAGTTTATTGATCGATAATTTAATAAAATTAAATAATTTATTAATGAAACTCAGTTTAGAAGTAGTTTTCATCACATAGGTTCGAACTAATGAAACTGGTGAACAAAATCTATTCCCTTCTAGCCTCAGATAAGTTTAGAAGTAGTTTTTCATCACCTAGGTTCTTAACTGATGGAACTGGTTAAACTGGTGAACAAAAGTAGGGCTATTTCACAGAAAATTATGTTTATTATTTTTGAAACGTGTACATGTATTTATACAAAAATTCACTATAATTTTGTACAGAAAATTATGTTTAATGTTTTTCAAATATTTCTATAAGATAATTAATTTCATTTCATTTCACGCATTCATCAGTTTTAATTATTCACAGGTCGTAGATTTTTATTCCAATCATGGTTTACGATATTAACTAATATTATTCGTTTTGATTAGATTTTGTTTTTCTATTAGAATATATATTACCTATGCATTTTTTTTTATATTTAATTTAGCATTCAAGTTTATTGATCGTTAACTTAATAAAATTAAATAATTTATGAATAAAACTTTTTGCTCCAATTATTAAATTTTATTTATTAATTTTTTTATTTATTTTTTTTTTGTGTTCAGTAGAAATACGTTAACATTAAATTTTCTGACAACAATTATTTTCACATTTTGTCCATAAATTTTAAAATCATTGGACGTTATTGATTATTTTTTGCATAAATCAATTAATTAGAGAAACTCCCCATTGTATGCATTTATCATATATATAGGTATATATAATTTTTTTTTGGCATTTTTTTATGGATATTAAAAGTTGCATATACATTATGTATTGTATTATGTATAAATGAATATATATATAAACATATAGAAACAATAAATGTTATATACAGATATTTTTAAATATACTTAGGAGGATTAGAAAAATAATCCTGGAGAAAATAGAAATAGATAATATAAATCATAAATAAGTTTTATATTTATTATTATAAATATAAATATTATATATTATGAATGTATTAATAAATTATAAAGTTTAGCAAGAAATTTTTAATAAAAGAAATTTATTATAAGTTCTGTGTATATTTTTGTTTTTATCTTAAATTTATATATAAATTCAACTGTAATTATAGAAAAAAAAAAATCTAGTAGATTCTTGAAGATGATTTTGAATTCTTTGCTATAAGTAGAAACATGAAAAGTTATGGATATAAAAATATAAATACATAGGTGTATCAAAAGCATATACTTTTTTCTATAATGTTAGGGGCAACAATATTTATTAAATAATAGACTAGACTTAATAGAACTAATAAATGCATACCCATTTTCATCGAGTTCCATAATTTATTTACAATTAAAGCAAAATTTTAAATTTATGAACTTTAAAATTGAAGCCTGAATATTTTCACGAAACCAAAAAATAAAAAAAAATGTACCTACATATAAAAATTTTTAAATAACAGGCCAAAAATTAATTAAAACCGGAAAATTGCCAAGCATAAAAAAAAAAAATTCAGAATAATTATTCATTGTGCACATAAATTATAATTTATATGCATTTTAAAATTTTCTGTTCTGATGAAAAAAAAAATAAATTTTTTTTTTGTTGCTGTAAAACAACAAAAAAAATTTTTTTTTTTCCAGAACAGTGAATATATAATAATTATGAATGCACTTAAATTATAGCTTCCGGTTTTTATCTATTCTTTTTTTTTTTTTTCCTTTATGCAACTCCGATTTAATTTTATTCATTTTTTTTTTTTTCGAATTATGAAATCTGTACACAAATCTAAAAAGGACATTCATTAGCACTTTTTTTGAAAAAATGAAATAAAACATTTGAATTGTTTTTCCCTTGTCTGTCATTTAATCGTTAGGAAGTTGATAAGACATAATCATTTTCAGATTTGAATGGGATGAAAAAGAAAAGAAAAATAAGTTTTGAGCGCATATTTCTAGAAGATTGTAAAATTTTTCTTTGAATAAAGTTGGTAACCAAAAATAAATTTTTTTCCCACAATTTTATAGTGCCATAGGTAACAAAGTTGATGCTGATAATTACCCTTTTATCACCATAACATCAATTTATACATACATAATATATTTTAAAATTTAATCTTATTATGTAGTTAACCAGAGAATACATTTCTTTAAAGTTAAAAGAAAAAAGGATGTTTTAATAGGTATATATTTATTGTTATTAATTTGATTCTGAAAATTTTTAATCCAATAATTTAATATCTTAACCTTTAAATCATTTCTATGTATATATGTCAAACACTGCAAATCGAGAACTTGCCAAAAGCACCTTAACACTTAATTAGATTCTACTTCTGGTCAATTTAAATTAAAAAAAAATTGGAATAAAAATTATCTACCAGCAAAACCATTGTTTCTAATATAATGAAAATTCAAATTGAATTTTATATAAAATATAATTATGTTCTTCATGTTGTATAACATACACATATAAATAATAATATGTTATATAAAATATTATATAATATGTGCGTAGACTTGAACAACAGCATTTAAAGGAATTTATTGAAATATTAGTTAAAAGAGGAAAATTATGTTATATATCCTCTGGAAATGTTATCATAAATTTTTCAATTAAAATATGATAATGAATTAAAATTATATTGTATATAATACTTAATAAAAGAATATTTAATAATAAATTTATGTTCTACAGATATTTATGTATGTATGTATATATTTAGTATTTATATAGTATATAATATAAAATATAATAATAATACATTTTTTTTTTAAATAATATATTTCATACATCTTTTATTATAATTTAAAGTAATTTATAGTCTAAAGAGAATAATTCTATTTCCTATAGGGAATTATCATCCGGACGTTTATATATTTTATTTAAAATTATGATCAATTATGTTGATAAAATGCTATATAATATTACATATATGATTCTATGTAGGTACATTATAATATACAATTTTTTAGATATTTCAAATATATCTACATAATACTTAATATAATAATTTTTAATTGGTCAAGGTTGAAGAGGTTTTTTTTCCTACTTGTATCGTAATTGCTAGTGGGACTCCCAACATTCAGATAAGGGAATTTTTGTTGTTCATAATCTTTCTCCTGATGATACTTTAAAGTCAAAGAATTATATTTTTTATATGTATGTTATTATTTTTAAGCCGTATTCTGATATTTACATTTAATCGAATTTTTTTGCCGTATGCTAAGATCTATCTAGTTATGTTAAAATGATTTAAACCATTTTTGTTTGGGAAACCAGAATATATCACAGTTACTTGACTTCGCCTGGGAGTTCATTTTTCATTAAATTAACTAAACTAACTCTGGCAAAAAATTTGAATAAGTAAATATATTTAAATTTAAAATGTTTTCATATTAAATCTTAAGGCGTTTATTGAACTCTTTAAAATAGTTTTTATTTTTTTTCCCTTCAACACAACTACTATTCAAGTAATAATTTTCTCATTTATTAAAAATATTTTTTGAAATATTATTTCAAGCAAAATGAAAGATTTCAATTTCCGGAAAATGTCTTGCACAGAAAAATATATTATAGTAGTTACTTTCTTGTAATATTCAGTTATAATTTTTGACGTCAGGAAAGAGTTCATGAAAATAACGCAAAAAAAAAAAATAAATAAAATTAAATATTTTTCTTTTTGGAATTGATGTTTATAATAAGGAAAAAAAAAAAGAGAGAAAATTATGAGATATGAAAACGTTCAATTTGTAAGAACAGCATTAATTTGTCAATATAATTGAAAAATTTGAAAATCTTCTGACTGTGACGACGATGATGGTATAGAAAAAATTATTAAATATTTTAATTTGTTACTATGTTTATATTATAAAAATTAAATGGTTTTAAAAACGAAATATATATGGAGAATTGAAATGTTAAATAAATGAAAATTATTAATATTTTGTTTAAATTATTTTCAAATAAGGTTTGAGACAATAAAATGGACCGGTTATAATAGTTTTATATATATTTTTGTTTTACTTGGCTAGTATTTGGATATTATGGCAGATGTCATGTACGTTATTCGTTAACTCTATCCCTGTGTTTTTTATCAATGGACTCTAGGAAATTATTTTTATTATGCATAATCAGTGGTGGGATTCAGCCGGTTCGCACCGGTTCGCGCGAACCGTTTCCTAAAATATTTAAGATTCGCGCGAACAGTTTCCTAAAATTTGTCAGTTCGCGAAACTCGCCTAAAAAAGTTTTGAAATAATTATCACTGTTGCCCTCCGTGGCAATTCCTCAACTACTCAAAGAATATACAATTTAAATTTGCATTGAAATTTGTATTCAAAATTAAATTTCAATAATATAAAAAAAACATGATGTTTGTCTTTCGGTCTGTGTGTTATCTAAAAATTTAAAAACTACTTTCACACGATGAGTATCACGACGATGCGCGTACAATTTACAGTAAAACAATTTTTTTTCTGGCTTTTTTATTAATTTATTAAAAGAAATACTGGAAAATTTGACAAGCGTTTTACTTATTTATCTGGAAAATCTCCTTTTTCTTTAACTATGTTATGTGAATACTGTGAGTAAAGAACTGAATAAGAGTAAAAATATGCTTTTACAAAGTAATAAACGTGTAACAAGCAAGTCTGTTTTGAAATTACAACATTTGGAAACATCAATCTAAAAATTTATGAGTTTTTATGAAGGAGAAAGTATATATATATATATGTATGTTCTTCAAAGGTATTTAGAATCTAAATAAAAAAATTAAAACAACTTTTTAGAGCATTCGAAACCTTTAAAAAATTTTTTTTTTTACGGGATGCGAACCGGTTGTTAAATGTTTTGAATCCCACCACTGTGCATAATGTTAGCTCAAACCTTTCCTCAAATAAAAATGTACTATCAGCGAAACTCTCAAATGATTTTTTTTTCTGAATTAAAAATGAAAATTAGACCAATAGTGAAATAAGTATTTAAATTTCAATCTTTGTTTAGCTTTGTAACGAAGCTTGTGAGTTTCTTTATATATTTTGAATAACATTACAAAATTATGGATTTATATATTTATTATATACATACATATGTGTAAACATTACAGAAAATAAAAATGTAAGTAAAAATGAAATTGAAAAAAAAATAAAAAATAAAAAATCTATTGATTGCAAGTGAAAACTTGTGTATGATTTTAAATTGATTTTCTTCCTTATTATAAATTATTTTTTTTCCTTTTTGTGAATGAAGAGAAATCCATTTTTAAAAATGTGTTTAAATATGTGTGAATATATACCGTACTTAAGTCGAGAACAACAGGTGACGAATTTATTTTCCCAGCAGGATAGCATCAAGCAAAAAAAAAAAGGAAAGCAAAATAATATATAAAAGAATAAAAATAATAATGATAAAAAAATAAATAATAAGAAGAAGAAGAATGAATTGTTGATTTTGATGAAGAGTGCAAATGTTTATATGTATTTTGATTATAATTTCCTTCGGGGTTTGAGAAAAAAAAAAAAAAAAAAAAAAAAAAAAAAAAAAAACAAAAAAATATAAAATTGGGTATAAAAATAAGGATAAAGAAATGTGTGTACATTGTACCTAATGTATCTTACTACATACATATATTTATTGTTTTGAAGGAAGATTCAAAAAAAAAAAAAATGATAGAGAAATAAAATTCTGCTTCAACTAACTAGTATAATGGAAAAAACTTAATTATTGTTTTATTTATGTAATATTATATAAAAAGATTACAAAAAAAGCTTATAAGAATATTAAAGTTTGAGAATGAAAAATTAGTAAAGAAAACTACTATATAGTTATTCGAATAAAATCTTGATAGATTTGTAAGTCTGAGATGATAATATGTTTGACTCATTAAAAGAGAAGCGTAATAGCACTCTCTTCCAATATTATTCCGATTCTAAACATTGATTGTCGATAAATAAAATTTTATTTAGTTCAGTATATAATTGTGCTTATGCAATTAAGTATTATTACGCCCACCTAATTTATGTTCATATTTGTGTATCATTTAGAACAGTTTTATATAACACTGTTTGTTAATTATCCGCATTATATAAATGCTAAGGAATAACCATTTACGCTATAATTTTTTTATGTTGAATACGAAAATTATGAAAATAGAATTGAATAATTAAAAATACGTATAATACATAAAACGAAAAGCATATACATAATATGAATTCTTTGTACATATCTTTTTTCATTATATTATTTCCTCAAAATTTCGCTGTAACAATGCTTATAGGGAACATTTTTTTTTTCTTCCTTTTCCTTAGGTTAAAAAAAAAAATCATCATTATAATTTTTATTCTATATGAAAAAGGATATTTTCTTTCAATAAATTTTCTTGAAATTATAATTTTCATCCGTTTAAAAGAAAAAAGGAAAAAAAAAAAAATTCAAAAACAAATTTTAGTCTTTTATTTAAAGTCCAATGACATTAAATTACAAATTGAAAAAATGATGTCCTTTTTTCAAATTGCTTATTCTCTTCTGTTTTTTTTTTGTTCTTTAAGTTTCTTTATAATATTTGGAATCGTTCGCAATTCTTTTTTTTTAGTTTTTATAAATTTAGAATTTAATTCTGTGATAAATGCATAGTAATATAAATTTTATAATACAATATACATAGTATCTTTCTATATTTAAAGGAGTCTGAAAAATTAAAAAAATATACTTAAAAAAAGGTTTTATAAATAGTTTGTCTTTTAGAATTGGACAGGGTTAACTGGCTTGTGGCGGCCAAGCGTTCATAGCTATGTTGCTTTTTCATCCTCGATGTCGGCTCTTGCTATCATTGTGAAGCAAAATTCATCAAGCGTTGGATTGTTCACTCATGCAAGGGAACCTGAGCTGGGTTTAGACCGATGACAAATGTTATTGAGCTGAATCTCTAAGCTACGATTACAAAGTAACTAAATGTCTAATGGATGAGCCTTCAATGGTCATTATGGAGACTTAGATTATTATAAACATGAATATTTTAAGCTAAAAGAAAATAAATTTGTAATAATAGTCGACTCCCAAAAAGGTATAAAAATCACTAAGTTTAAGTAATTTTAAGTATTCTCAGTTAATATAGAAGCAATAGATTTCATGTAAGTTTCCTGTGTGAATAAAAGTAATTGCCTTTAGATTTTATTACTAAAAAAAAAAATTCTATATTCAATAAATTAACTGAATTACTTGATACAAATAAACTCAACTTATGATATTAAATTTTTAACCGAAGAACTGCTATTGGGACTAGTGGTGTGGAAACACGATATCATACATATCATTCAACATTGATTGAAATAAAAATTACTTATAACATATAATATGTAATGTATAATCTACGTAACTTTTTTTTCGACATACCTGACACTGCTGTGGACCATGCCGTGTAGGCGATGAAGTTTTCGGTCTTGATTTTCTAACAGTGACTTGTGTTGTACTTGAGGTGGTTGTTGTATTATGGTGCGGATGATTTTGTTGTTGGTGCTGCTGCTGCTGCTGCTGCTGTTGTTGAGTAACATTAGGAACTGAATTTAGATTTTCACTACTGTTACTATTTATTAATTTATTATTTAAATTATTAATTTGACTATTAAGATTGTTAATTTTATTGTTTGACGAACTTAAATTTTGAAGCTGTTGACGATGTTGCTGTTGTTGATGTTGGTGCTGCTGCTGCTGATTACTACTTATTGATAAATTTCTTAATGTATTTGTATTACTATTATTACTATTATTATTATTATTGTTATTGTTGTTATTATTGTTATTATTATTACTATTAGTAATAATTGCAGTTGATGTTATATTTTGTGTTTTTGTATTAATTGTTGTTGTATTGCTGCTAACAATTGCTGCTGTGTTATTACTATTTAAGGCTGCAAAAACAAAAACATTTTTTTTTTATTTAATTTTCTTGTTTTTAATATTATTTTTGGGCTTGTTACATTGTAACTATGCTATCCCTTAAATTCCCTACCGACGACTGAGTGGGAAAAAAGAACTATTTTAAAACGAAGTTTACTTGACCAATATTTACATAATTTAATATTATATATTGTTAGAAACATTATTCTATGGTAAATATAAATTTGTTCTTAAGGCTTGCAAAATATAAATTAATTTTTTTTTTCTTTTTGTTTTTTTCTTTATCCTCTGAAAAACGAATTAAATAATTTACTTTCTCTTGAGGACATTTTTAGGACATTTGTAAAAAAAAGCATGTGCTGTGCACGAGAAAAAAAAATGAAATCGTGCTTTGTATACTTGAAGAAGTATTTTATGTATTTAAAATTTTTTTTTCTTAACCAAAGAGTGTTCTTAAAAAAAATATAGATACGTGAATTCTGAATTCTATAATATTTCACATGTCACAATGATCCAAGTTTTTCTTTTCCGGAGGAAAAAAAAAAATGCAAATAATTTTAAATAAATTTATTTGCATTCATTTTATGAATGCATATTATGTGAACGTTTTTCTGTAAATAAGTTTTTTAAATAAATAAATAAAGATTTAAGAACAAAATATTTCTATATATAGTTTATATATAATTCTTATAGTTCTTATATAGTTCCCAGAAGGCGTAATTTATAACCTTCAGATCGAAGTTTAACATTCATTTAATTTTATTTTCATTCCAGAGATATATATGTAAATATTCAAATACTTTGGTTCTGAATAGTAGTAGTACTGAATACAAAGTATTCAAAATATGAACACAAAAAAATAATATTCAGAGATTAGCTTCGTGACATTAGCAACGATATCAAAAAAGTTACTTAAATGGTATATATAACTTAAATTACTCGAAACTATACTTTTCATTATGCATTGTTTCATTTCTCAGCAGACGATATGCAATTATAAACAAAGTTTATAAAATAATCAATAATCAAACCTGCAGCTTGTAAGGTTCCGATAACATCAGCTAACATATCTGGATCAGTATAACCTATTGTTGTTAGAGCTGAATCTAATGTATTCCCAGTACTATCCGGTGCTTGTACTGCTTCACGTAATTGCAATGTTACTGATCCTTCGGCACCCATTTGAGCACTACACATTAAAACTCTTGGTGGTGCTATTCCTGTTAATGGCAAATGAAGACCATTTTGTACCTGAAAAAGTAAAAAAAAAAAATAATATATATAAAATAAAAATAAAGATACTTAATTAGTGTTGAGAAACTTTTTCAATTTAATTTCTTTTCTTTTTAATGCTTCTAAAAAGAATAAAATTTTCTATTTCTGTTCGAAAAAAAAAAAAAAGAAACGTAATTACAGAAATCCATTTAAAATAAAATTTTAAAAACTTCACGAATAGGTCGTAAAAAGTAAAAAAAAAAAATTTCGAAGGAGGATAATAGCTTTTTACGAAGAAAACTTTTAGATTCAAAAAAAAAAAAAAAAGTGTATTTTTTAATAATAATTATTTTTATTATTTTTTTTTTTTCTCAAATCAAAAGAGCTCAATTAAGGATTAAGAACAATTTTGAAATATTAAAAAAATATATATATATGTTTTTTGATAGCAAAATGAAGAGGCTACACTACATGGGTACTTATACTAAATTATTAGAAAATGTTTACGCTGTATACACTATTAGGTACATGCTATATATATGATATCTGATTGATTCAAACAATTTTCAGCTAAATAAAAATGTATTTCATTTTGAAATAATGAAAACAAAATTATACATACAACTAAAACTTCATATACCTATAGTTAATTACAAAAAAAGTATTATAGTTTTAATTTGCATATTTCTATACACAACAGTATTTCCTTTAAAGAGAGTTGTACGATTTACGCATTCATTAAAAATTTTTCAAAGAAATACAAAAAAAAAAAACAAATAGAGAATACATAAATTGTGTGTTTGTTATTTCAATTTTAATTAATTTCTACTATCAAGAATTTAGGTACATTATATATGGAAATATTTATGTCAATATGAAGGGGGAAAAAGTTTTAGAATATCAAATTTTTATATATGCAAATAAAAATAAGGTAAGAAACATATAAGAAAGTTATTCAGTACCAGTTATTATGTCTAGGTTAAGTAGCTATAGTTTCTTGAATTGGTTTGAACTAAGCCAGAGTCATAATGTCTAATAAACACAGATATAACAAAATTCTATCCTAAGAAGATATTTAAAGTTATTAACTTTAACTGTCTTATTTGATGCGATGACTAGAGGTCCTTTTGTTCACAACTATCTTTAAAAAAAGAAAATTAATAACGTAGTTTGAAGGTATTTACGATTATTGGAGCTATTTAAAACTATTTTATTTTTAAAATGTTTTGTTTTTATGTACTTCATAAAATAAAATGCAGGTTGCAGGTTAATAATTTTAATGAAAAAAAAAAAAAAAAATTCTTTTATGCTTTTGACAAGATCTTCAGCTCTTTGATATTTTGTGAATATAAAAAGAAATGTGTGTGCATAATTTTATTCAATATTCTTTTTTTTTGCCCTTCCTCTCAAAATTGATAAATATAAACAACCATCAGTTTATTCACAAAAAAAAAAAAAAAAATAATAATAAAAAATAAAAAAAATTAAGGAAATAATATATTTAAAAAAAAAAAAGTACTAAACTATAAAATGGAATTGACAGCTTTTTGCACACTATATGTATGCTTTTAAAGGATTTAAACAGTTAAAACAAGTCGTATATATATATATACAACAAAAACAACAAGAACTTATTGTGCAATAAAAACCCTTTTAAGAGAAAAGCCTCTTAAAATATATTTTTTTTTTTTTTTAGTATGAAATTGATTTTGTCCTTTGAGAATTTACGAAAATAATAAAAATCTTAAAAAAAAAAAATTCTAAAAAAAAAAATATCTATAAAACCATCATCAACAGAAAAAAAAAAAGCGGAAATTGAAAAAAAAAAGAAGTGAATTGAAAGTTCGCTAAAAAGAAGAATTGTAATTTTTTTTTCTGGAAATTGTTGTTGTCATCCTTGTCGCCATTTATCTTCAGAAATGTTATTTCTTTTTTTTTTTTCCATTTCCAAAAAATATCCTTTTTTTTTTTTTATTTTGTTTTCCTTCTACTAAAATAATTTTTTCCATTTTACCCTTTTTCCCTTGTTGACTAATTTGAATAAAAAAAGTGTTTTTGTTCAAATGAACCTATGAAAAAATATTAGTAACTACTGTCAACCTTACTACTCCGTGTCTTCTTTTTTTGTAGGATTTATTGGAAAAACATTGATTCGCGTATGTTTTTTTATGTATTCCTTTTTTTTCTGTTAATTTTGAAAAATTTGAATATTGTTGGTTTGATAGTCTCAGGTTCCAAATCAAGTGGGGGAGAATTAAAAAAAAAAAAAAAAATGAATATTTAGGCTTTCTGTATTAATACAAAAAGGTTTTTTGGATAAACATTTAATTATTACCGAAATTGAAACATAACTGATTTATGCCTAAACATAAATTCAAATAATAATATTTGCCGGGATTTTGTATTTTTGAATATTTAGTAATCAAAAATTGTTCCCGACAGCTGTTTGACTTACGACTTGCGCCGCTTTAAGAAGAGTTTACATGATTACCTACTAACTGTCCCACTTTTAAATCCCGTCTAAACTTCCTGGCCCCATTAACAAATCCATACTTCTTTAAGTTTAAAAGGTATCCCACCTAGTGTTTTTTAACTTTAATAAGAAAAAAAAATCGCCTTATACTGTGATTGGGGGTTTAAGATTTAATTTATTGCTGTCGGCGAGAAATCCATCTCATTAGAGTAACTTTTCGTTATATGTATTATTATCAGGAATAAAAACTAAATTTCTAAGAAATGAAGATTCGACATCTTAAAGAATTTATTAATTTTTTTTTAGTGTCAATATTTTTTACAACCAGGATTAATTTTAACTTATACTATATAAGCATTTTTTGAAAAATCAAATTAACCAAAATAAATATTATTTTTATGCTTTTTATGATATAATGCTCTGTATATATTGTACATTATATACATATACCTAATACATTAAACTTTTTTTTTTTTTTAGCATAGTGAATGGTGTATAGTACTTTCGCAACAACAACTAAATTTATTGCGGAATTGCATTAAAAAAAAAAAAAATAAACTTTTGTTATTTTATTTAAGCTTATGTGAGCAAAAAAAAAATGAGAAAAAAAAAAATTGTATTTCATGTTTTTATTTTGAAAAACTTTTTTATGTGTTTATTGTTCCTAAAATTTATTTTCTCAGTTGAAAAACATTTATCTAAGAAAATTAAGATTTTTCAAGAATGGTTTTTTTTTTGTTTTTTTTTTTTTTGTTTTCAATTCAGATTAACACAGTAATGTTTTTTTGTTGAAAAAAATTTCCTCTATTTAAAATGTAATTACGTAACTTTATTTTTTATAACTTCATCATTATAAAATCCACAGAAGTTTTATTAGAATGACTATAGAATGTCTATTTTTAATAAAATTTTTGCAAGTAAACTAATATTTTTGTTCCATTCTTATTGTAATATCAACAGTAAGGATTCTCTTGTATGAGCTTCAAATTCAATATGTAAAAATTTGATTTTATTTTATCAATTAATTGATCAGATAACAACATTTTATAATAATAATGTGGTTGGCGCCAGTGGCTAAAGTACTTGTATGAAAGTAAGAAAAATAGAAGTCAGACCGTCTTATTAAAAGATCATAAATTTCTTACACAATACACTGTCTATTTAATTTTAATTTATTCTTTAGAATAAAATAAATACCTATTAAAAACTCAGAATAAATAATTAAAGGAAAGAAATTTTTCAAAATAAAAAATATTACATGTAGAACAGTGAGTGTAGAAAAAAAATATCCTAAAGGTGTATTAATGACATTTTTTAAGTTTTATTTCTCGAATGGTAATAGTAGATTATAATACATGTTACGAAAATTTGTTATTAATTGCGAGTTGTGTATACACACAAACACATAGACACGAGTCATATTTATATCACGAGTCCGAAGTGATATAATATAATATAATATTGTGATATAATATTGACGAGTGTTTATGTGTTTGTGTGTATACACAACTCGCAACTAATAACAAATTTTCATAACATGTATTATAATCTACTATTACCATTGTATACTGCTTTAATGTGCATGTGAGAGGTAGTTGCAAAGAGAGAATATAGAGATAATTTATAATAAAAACTAAAGATAAAAGAAAAAAAGGGAAATTTTCCACTTTAATTATACTTTAATTTCTCTTTCTTTTAGATATAAAAGAAAAAAACGGAAATTTTCCACGTTAATTATACTTTAATTTCTCTTTCTTTTAGAGATAAAAAAAAAAAGAGTAATTTTCCACGTTAATTATCCTTTAATTTCTCTTTCTTTTAGAGATAAAAGAAGAAAAGGGAAATTTTCCACGTTAATTATCCTTTAATTTCTCTTTCTTTTAGAGATAAAAGGAGTGTGAGAGATATTATTTTTGTTTATAGTATTACGCAGTTCAAAATGAAGTAAGTAAATACAATATAGGGAAATGTAAATACAATTTACATCACAGGGAAATGTAAATACAATTTACATTTCCCTATAATTGCATGTGTATTGATGCATGTAATGGACCGTTTACCGAGCTAAATTTGCGAATGTAAATAAAACTTACCGAAGACATGCACATTAAAATCATTGCAAAAAAAAACCGAAAAACTACGAAAATGAAAAAATCATAAAAACTTTGAAAAACTTTCAAAATTGAAACTTTGATTTAAGTTGAAACTGATGAAATTTATTTATTGTTTAACATTTCAGACTGCACAACTATTATGTTGGAATTGGAACACAAGAGTTTTAGTGGGTTGAAGTTGTCTTCTTTGGATTATACAAAAAGAGCCCAGCTCCTTGATTTATTTTATTATTAGACTCAATAAAATGTTTATAAAAAAAAATAGAAAAAGGAACCAGTTTCATAAATTATTGGTTGTATTTTTTTTGGAACGAAAAATACTGATTTTTGTTGGTTTACTAGAGTCTGTGATTATAACTTCGGGTTATGTCATCATAAATAATTTGTTATTTATTGTTTATAAGTGCTTACAAAGAATAAAAAAAAAAGTTATGTATTTATTTTGGAACTTTTTATACTCGTTATTTTCTTGTTTTTTTTTAAGGTAAAAAGATTAATTTATTTAAAGAAAAAAGTGTGTACCTTTTTTTACCCAAAAAAAAAACTTATTAGTTCTAAGCTCCTTTTCTTTTTCTTTTTTTTTTTTTTATTAAAAAATAATAACCAAGCTTTTTTTCATTTTTATTTTTTTAATATTTATATGTATAAAATTATATACATAAAATTCATACATATGATATTATTTTTCAAATCTTGAAAAACTTTATTTTTATACTTATAAGAAGAACAATCTTCTTGATTTTTTGCCAATTTTTTTTATATATATTTTTTTTAAATTGATTGCATTTTATGAAGAAAAAAAAGTAATTCCATGTTTAGTCAACAAAAGGTACCCTAAAAGTTTTTTTTTATTTTTTATTATTTTATTTCTTGGAGAAATATTATAGTTTTCGTGGAACATTTATCTTGAATTTATGCTTGGAAAATTATATTTTTCAAGAGGTACTTCAATTGTAGTGCTTAAATAAGAATGTAAACTTTGGTGAAGTGAATCATCAAAATAATATTTTTTTTTAATAAAAAAAACATTTTTTTTATAGAAAAGGATTTATTATTAATTTTTTTTTATTTTTTTTTTTAATGAGGAACATCTTAGAAAATTTGAACTTTATGTTCTACTTAGTCAGAAATAAATAAAAAAATAAAAATAAATTTTCTATTAGATTCTTTTATTTATTCAATAGTTGAAAGTTTTTTTTTGTAAAATTTACTGAAAATCAAAACAAATTTTTTTAGGAAAGTTCTTTAATGTTTGGTTTCGGATCAAATCAGGGGCTTATATATATGCGAAGTTTTTTATCCAACTTATATTCGTTCTGTGTTGGTTTAAATAAAAAATTAGCCTAGTTGAACGACTAGGTTCTTTAAAACCTAGTTAAATTTTGCACCTGACAGCACTTAATATTTAGGGATATTTTAGGGAAACATAGCATTCTGTGTCAATTAAAAATTAATACTTTCAAGAAATGTTCATAAATGTATGTAAACATTATTATTGGTTTAGATTCAAATTCATAAAAAAATAAATAAAACATGAGTTGAAACGGAAAATTATAACAGCAACAGTAAATGGCTAAAATTGCATCTAATAATGGCTGTTGATCCACTTTTATTTTCATATTCTACCATTATAATTGTTTTTCACTTTCAATCTTTTAAAACATCAAATCTAGCACCAATTAGGTGTGAACTCCTGTAATATATATTAAATGTAAGTTTAACCGTTTTCTAACCTGTAATGCGAACAATGTATTACATACATACATATTATATTTTGTTATTTATTATGTATACTTAAACAAATTTTATTTTCGACTTCTTCTAATCTCATTGATGTAATATCAATTTTAGACTTACATATAGCTTGATGAAAATTTTAATTTGACAGAAATTAAGTTATATCATTGAGTAATAATATTTATAAGAGGGACAGAATTCATACAAGTAAATTTAATTCAAAAATTATGACAATATTTTGAATGTATTGAGTAAAACGTTTTAACTCAAATGTGTTTATTCTTAATTTTATTATTTTTATTATTGTATTAAGAATAAACACATTTGAGTATGAAATTTTTATTCAATACATTGAAAATATTGTCATCATTTTTGAGTTATTTGAAAAAAAAAATCTGAAATTTACTTGTATGAATTCTGACCCTCTTATATATATTAATACTCAATGGTTATATGTATTAAAAATTATTATTCATTTTGTGAATATATAACTAGAGCATAGTGGTTTGCATAATGATACAAATTCGAAATTTAGAAATTTATAGAAGTTATGAATTGGTTAAATTAGACTTTTCACCCAATATTTATTTTTTTCGCTTTTTCACAATGATAAATAGGTGTGAGTTAAAAAACTAAGAAAAAAGAAAATTTGTCATATTTTTTTCTTGATAAATGTTATGTCGTTTATTTTCCAAAAGGTATATACGAGAAGAAAATAAATTCTCTTTAATTTTTTTATATTTTTAATATTTTCATTTAAAATTTTTTTTTATTCTCATTTTATTTATTTTATTATTATTATTATTTCTTTTTAAAATGTTGATATGTCATACTGTTTTATGTCATCTTTATTTATTATAAGTAGGTATATGAATATATTTGAAAATTCCTCAATCTAATTTCCATATTTTTATTTTTCCCTTTTAATATTAATTTAACTTTAATGATTGATATTATATAAGAAAACTTAAATCGGTGGATACGGCACTACATAAAGTAGTAAGTACCATTGAGGCGACCCTTGACAGAAAAGGAATGGCACTAGGGTGCTTTATTGACATTGAAGGTGCCTTCAATAATATTGATTGCAACTATATATTGAGGAACCTGGCAAATATGGGCATAGATCAAACCCTAATAAACTGGATCAGATCGCTCCTCAGGGAGCGTGAGATTCATGCCAACTATGGGGGAGCTGATAGAAGGAAAACAGTGAATAGGGGTACTCCACAAGGAGGCGTAATCTCTCCACTGTTATGGCTGGTAGCGATTAACCCACTACTAGAAGAACTAAATGAAGAAAACATTGAGACCAGTTGCTATGCAGACGACGTCTCAATAATAGTAACAGGGATGAAAGGAGAAGAAATAAACTCCAAAATCCATCAGGCGGTTGATATGGTAGGACGTTGGGCAAACCAATGCGGCCTCAAACTCAACCCCAGCAAGTCAGAATTATGTCTTTTCACTAAGAAAAGAAGAACTGAAAACCTCATACTACCTAAAATAGATGGAATTAGTGTGGAGCTAAAAGATAAGGTCAAATACTTAGGAATCACTCTTGACAAAAAACTCCTTTGGAATGATCACATTCGGGAGAAGAAAGAGAAGGCACTAAGAGCCTATTGGGCGTGCAAAGCAGCCATAGGCAAAACATGGGGCCTATCACCAAAGATAACACATTGGATCTATACTTGTGTCATCAGACCAATGATCACACACGGAGCAGCCGTATGGTGGCCGGGAACAAATAAAAAGAAATCGATCCGACTCCTAGATCAAATACAGAGATCAGCCTGTCTGGGAATCACAGGAGCAGCAAGATCTACTGCAACAAGATCAATGGAGACAATCCTGAACATTAGACCACTATTCCTACATGTACAAGAAATGGCTATAAAAACAATAGCCAGACTGCGCATGACGGGAGAATGGGCCAACAAACAGAATCCCACTCACCATGAAAGAATATGGGAAATAAACGAAGAAGTTGGGAATGAACTAAGGAGAGATATCCAATCGGATAAAATCTCAGGGGTCCTCAACCTGAACGCAAATTTCAGGATTGAGGTAACCGACGAACGAGATGGAACCCCGGAAGATACTCTCGAAATATACACAGATGGATCAAAGAATGGAGAGCACTGTGGCTTAGGAATCTTCTGCCAAGAACTAAACGTAACACACGCTGCAACCATTGATAACCATGCCACGGTACTACAAACCGAGACAATGGCAATCACAACGGCAGCCAGCATTATGTTACAGAACAACATCACGGGGCGACAAATCAGAATTTATTCTGATAGCAAAATGACACTTATGACACTTAGAAAGACAGAAGTGAGGTCAAAAACTACTCTCCAATGCATACAATCGCTAACAGAGTTAGGACAAAACAACCAGGTAATTCTAACCTGGGTAAAAGGACACTCAGGAATCCAAGGGAACATGGAAGCAGACAAGCTAGCTAGAGAGGGAGGAAGTAGCGGACTGGAAAGACTAAAAGCTTTCCATGATGCCACAAGACTCAAGAACCTAATAGATAGCGAAATCTGCGATGAACACAGGAAGATCTGGCTACGAACAGAAGGGAACAGAAACACCAAACAGATGTGGGGAAACCTGGACAAAAGAAGATCGGATCTGGCCCTAGGGCTAAACAGATCGGATCTTAGAATGTTCACAGGTGTATGCACAGGACATATCTTCAGGAATCACGAATTCCGGATTGGAAGAACAACAGATAGGCTTTGCAGGGGATGTGGAGAAGAACCGGAAACGGTGCCACACATACTGTGTAAATGTCCTACAGTTAGAACAAGAAGAGCAAGACTGCTCGGGGCTTACTTCTGGGATGAACTCAGAGAACTACAGGGACATAAATTAGAAGAAATTATCAGGTTTGTTAAGGGAATTAGATGGCTCGGTGAGGACAATTAGACTTGCCGAGTAGGGTAGTACAAAGGGCCAACAGGCCTACGTGCAAGGAGGGTGGTAAGCCCTCCGCCCGTGCAACCTAACCTAACCTATATAAGAAAACTTAAGTTAATTTCAAATTGTCATTGGTATGAAGAAAAATGATTAGCTATCATTAGATATTATGTGCGTTTATTTAGTTAAATTTTAGATCGAAAATTATTATATCAGTTGCAAAAAATTAAAAAATAAAACTTAATGTTGATTTGTATTTATTTATTTTATGGAATTAAACTAGGTTTGTATATAGTACCAGCGAAAAGTTTCTTCAATATTAATACACGTTATATACGTTCGCGTTTGAAAAGAAATTATTAATTGATACAAACAGTACGTTGTATCAAAATTTTTAAAAATTTAAATATTTTGACTTCAAACTTCATGAATTTTCAAAATAGAAAATATTTAATCGTAAAAACTTTATTTAACAAAAAAATATAATTTTCAAACACTAATTTTCGTTATATGTTTTGCGTTATAATCATTGTGATGGCTGTATAAAAAAGTCGTGATAGAATTATAAAACTTTGTTGAGAGTTGTAGAATTTAACTAAAAACCTCTATTTCTTCATCCAAAAAACTTTTTTTTGGTTAAGGATTCGTACAGCTGTATTCTACAAAAAAAATTTATTTTTTTCAAAAACTTTTAAAAATTTAAACCTTAATAAATGAATTCTTACAAATTACAATTATTTATACTTGATTATAATAAAAAAAATAAAAATTATTATTCGCGTACTAAATTTTCCTGTTGAAGTAAATGTCATTACGTATTTTAATACATATACATACATTGTTTTAAACTAAAACCATCCAACAAAAAATTTTGTACAATCAACTTTATTCTTTGAAATTATTTTCAATGTTAAAAAACGTATTTACATAATTATAATTATAAATACTTCTAGATGATTTTATTAATTTATATAATATATATATACAACATAAACTTTTTAAAAGAATAATAATAATAAAATATTATAAAATGAAAAATATTATATTGAAATGTCAAATGAATATATATTTTACACTAAAAGGCTTATCCTTGATTATTTTGACTCGTAGTAATAAATTTTGTCAATTAAGAATATCTTATTAAATCAATTTTATATATACTTTTCTCTTTTAATTATTAATTTATTCTAAAAACATTTTCAAAAAAAAAAAAAAACAAAAATAAATTGTTAAAAGTGAGGAATAAACAAAAATAAATAAAAGAAAAACGTAAATCAAATAAATAAATAATGAAAGCAATATAGTTAAAGTATAAATTTTAATCGAAATCTGTTATAATGCTGTTCTTATAATATTAA
Source organism: Hybos culiciformis (assembly GCA_964007475.1). Taxonomy (NCBI): domain Eukaryota; kingdom Metazoa; phylum Arthropoda; class Insecta; order Diptera; family Hybotidae; genus Hybos; species Hybos culiciformis. The sequence continues at coordinate 39,255,693 of OZ023273.1, forward strand.
AAACTTTAGATACATGGAAATTGGAGATGTATTTCAATGATTTTTATACATGATTAAAATGAATTCTTTATAACTTCAAATTTTGAAAAGAAAATATATCTTAAGGATTAAAATATCTTACATAAAAAAAATGGTACATGATTTTGAAAATCAGATTGACACGAAAATTAATTTAATGCGACTATGAACTATTCAAGATAATAGCTATTGCGATATAAGTAGAAAACAAATATTGCTATTCTACAGATAATCGTAAATGGGAAAGTCTAAAGTAATGAATGAATATAGCGTTCTGCATTGAAGTTAGTCTCGACTTTTTTCCTAAAGCTACCAATTTATTCAAATATTTTTTTTCTATATAAATAGTATAACCAAGCATTTCTTCAAAAACGAAAGCCCTTGATATACAATTTTATTTTCAATATACATAGTAAGTATATACTTATCGTTCAATTTTATTTTCATACAACACAGTAAGAGACTAATTTGCAGAATTTATTTTCTTTTTTCCCTCATATAAGATAAAAAAAAAAATTATATACATTAAATTTTTTTTCCATAATAAATTTATCTATATATGAAAATAAAACTCAATGAAATTCAATCAAGTTTTCATCTTCAGCATAAAAGTCTTTGTTATGTTAAAAACAAACTATAGTTAGGAATATTTATAATCTTTTTAATATCTTTAAGTAAAAAGTAAATATTTTATTTTTCTTTACGCTAAAAAAATAAATTTAGAGAGTATTATTTTATTTTTGTGAATCAAGTGAAAGCCTCAAGTATTTTTGAAAAACATTTTTTTTTTTTTTTGTTATATTATATTGAGGTGGTTTGTTTATATAATATTATGTATGTAATGTATAATACATATGCCTGCTGTTGATGTGCGGCTAAATTATCTATAAAAAGATACTCAATTTCACATAAAAAAAAAAACATTAAAGCACAGCAAATATTATCATATAGAATAAAACATTAAATACACACATGCCACCCACCCTTTTTCTTAACATATTAATGCATTTTGTTTGTATATCTTATAAAATCGAAGTTGTAAATTCAAACAAAAAGGTATTCAAATAATAAAAACATCCTGATATGATACTATTGTTAAATTTGAATTTCCCTGAGCTAATATAAATATAGCAACTAAAATACAATATAGGATTAAATATTCGCTATGTTTTCGTTAGAGATTTTTAGGATAAATAATTAAAAACTAAAGACTTTTCTTTCTCAATCAAAACGTTTCTACTTTTGATCTTCTTCACAGCTTCATTATTACATATTTGAAATAGATATTGCAAAGACTATACACAACTATGGAATTGACTATGGATTCTGATTAATCGTAACTAAAATTTCCAAAAAAAACAGCATTAAGTTGAAAAATATGTGAATGCAAATACCTAACATAATTTTGACAACAATGCAGGTTGAAAATAATAAGAACATTTTTTTCATCTACAGAATTTTTCCACACAACGTACATATAAGTTTGTAGGTACTTATATCAATGTACATAACATAAGTATATTATATGGTTTAGGTTTTAGTTTGTTAAAGGGAAAAGTGTTTGAATTTTCACTTGAATAAAAAAAATAATTTTTGACATTAAATAAATATTAAATTCAGACGTTCAGTTATTCCTGCTAGTGGCAAATAGAAGAAAAAAAAAAAATTATTGCAGAAAATATTACGTGTCTGGCGGATAATTTTTTATTTTTATTTTGTTTCCTTTTCTTTTTTGCAGAAAGCCTAAGTGCATTGCAAATAAACAGAGAATTTTTTTTTTGCAAAAAATCTAATTCCATATATTAAATTTGTTTATTTTATTTTCACAGTAAAGTGAGTTTCTCCATTAAAATGAAATGAGCCTGGAAATAGTTTCGTTTTTATGCAAAAAATAGAAAAAATATAAAAAAAAAAAAATTTAAAACATTGAAATTATTTTTATTTTGTTAAACAGTTCAGTGCTTTTAAAATTTTTAAGAAATAAACGAATCTTTACTTTTTGAATTAAAATATTTTTATATAGATTTCAATTGGACCTAGAATGCAAAATTTTGATAAATTTATGTAAGTTTTTTAATTTATATGATTCTTGTTCTTGCGTTAGTTTTTTCACTTTGAAGTTTTTAAGTTCGTAAAAAATTTAATTTTATTAATTATTTTATATTCCAATCTGCAATTACTATGTATTCATTCGTCTTTATGAGGCTATATGTCGAAAGGTGCGCTTTTAGTGCAGACTACTTAATGAATATGTGCAATGAATGTCGAGATTAAGAACAAAGTTTATATAAAAATACTGCTCTCATATAGAAGTACGAATTAGGTTTTTTAATGTAATATCTTCTAATTCTAATAATAACAAAACTGAGTCACAAAACGGATAAAATGTACTTTCTGCACAATTTATTTTTTCTTTCATAAATTTATCATAAAAAGAAATATATAAGAACATAAATATGTATTATTATAATTTTTTGAAAAGTCATGGACTTTTTAGGATAAAAACATTATGAAGGCAAAATATATAAGCTGTCATGTATTTTAACGTAAAAACTACGATAACATTCGTAATTCTCATAAAATGCATATTTTATAAGTTTTTCTTTTTATTTCTCTATAATATATACTATATACACATATATATAAAATATGTCTAGGTCATCAAAAATATGCATTTTCTTTACAGATAAATATTTATTCTTTTTTTTTTTATATAATTTTTGCATCCGCTTCTAAAAATATATGATCAATTTTTAATAATAAAACGTAATTTTCTTATTGCAAAAAAAAAAAAAAAATTTTTTTTGAAAGAAATAGAATTGAAATAATAATAATTTTAAGTTTCTTTTGGTCAAAATATTCTGTTTATTTAGGTATTTGTTAATTTGTTTTTTCATAATGTTTGAAAATATTTTCCAATTACTTATAGTGGGAAAATATAAATCTTGGATACTGGAAATGGACAATTTTTAATTTCTAAACAGAAATTCGACAAACAGAAATGCCTAAATAAAGACCACCGTACACGTTCCAATTAAATCGCCCAGATTCGCTTCTAGAACGCTCCAGTTACATAACTTACAACAGTGCAACAACACCTACGCAGGCCAATCTGTCAATTATACGGTCTTAATTTGTTTCGAAATTTTAAGTTTCTTCTTTAAAGAAAGTTTCCTGTTTCACGTACTGTTTGCATTATTTTAAAATACTTTTATCAGATTTTAATGCCTCATTGAAAAAAAAAACTAATTTATCTTCGGTTTATTTTCAATTTAAATATGATGTGCAGAATAATTTTGGGCATATAGTTTATTTTTATGTTATGTAAAGTTTATTCGAGAAAAATAAGCAGAGAATTTTAGAGGCATAAGGTTTCTAACATTCGGGGTCACAGTGTTGCTTACTGAGGTCATTGGGCAATTAGGTTGTTAAAATTCGTTGATTGTTGTAAACTGATTATAATAATTCCAAGTGAATTAAAGTATTTGAACTATTTTTCAACTTTTAAATTTTATGAGTTTAAGATTTCTAAGGTCAAAAAATCACAGTACCTGATTTTATTTCCTTGCTTAGAACTTTGATATAACAAGCTAAATATTTATTAATAGTTATGTAATGGATTTCCGTTGGTTGTAATCAATTACTGCCTTTTTGACCCTTTTGAACTAAGTAGTTCTGTATTTGATGATATCAGAATTATTTCCTGAAATCCTGAATCATTACTTTTATGTGCTTGTCTTTTTTTCCCTAGCAATGATCATTATGTTAAAATGAATAAATAAAATTATAATGAAAAAACAGAAAATAACAAAAAATTTAACTTTGTGTTCAATTTTTCATTAATATCTTGAAATTTACTGTGAACGTGAACATATTTTTGTAAAATTACTCAGAGGTGGGTATATAATTTTTTTTTTGTAAATAATTTTATTACTTTTTTTTTTGTTATAAAGTTTTATTTATGAATTAATTTAATAAAATATCCTTCTAATTATAAAATTATTCATTGAATAAAATTCCATCATTTTATTCCGTTCGACTCGTGTATTTTTACGTAGGTATAAATAATTATGATATACACACTGAAAAAAAAACTGGGTGCAGAATCAGCTATAAAATATAGCAGAAAGAAACTAAAACTGCGCTCAAACTGTTGCAATCATTATTAAATATTTTTATAATAACTCGCCTAAAAAATTAAAGCAAATGAATTGTAACAAAAGTTGCCACACCAAAATTATTGTTTTTTCTACCGAATAATAAATTATAATTAAAAATATCTTTTTATTAAAAAAAATGCAATGTAATAAAGTTAATGTTAAATATTAAAATTCAAAATATGTCAGTTTTTCATTACAAAAAGTAATTTTTCTTGAACCTCAAGATATATGTATATTTTCTATTTTACACACAAAGACCTTCACCCGAAAAGAATTCAAAATTCTAATTTTCTTACTATATTAATTCAATAGTTCGATTTGAGCTATTTACAGATTTAAGATGTACAGAGATTTTTACCTACTGCTGCTTCCTATTTTTTCAGTGTACATATATTTAAATTTTTTAATAGATTCATTAAAAGAAAATTCTCATGCTATTTAAAGGTATAATTGGTTTATAATTAAAAAGTAAATATTTAATAATCAAATTACTTCTCAATATGCGCTATATTATATTCTATATAATTATTTATGTTTATACCATTATGAAAATATTTTGAAGGAAATTCTCATTATCTTCTTAATTTTATTTTGTTTTTGTTTGTGAAATAAAATATGTCATACTTATTTAAGATAAAATTTTCTATTTTTGGAAAAAGAAAAAATGTTTTTTTTTTTTTTTTCAAATTCTAATGAAATTTAATTAAGTTTTTCTTTCAACATATTGGCATAATTTGTTAATAAAAAATATGTTTAAAAAATTTCAATTAAAAATTTATTTAAGAAATTTAAACTGTATCTATTCTACCCTAATTTCCCTCTCCAAAAAGTTCCAATATAAGAATTTTATTTTTTATTCATTTATTTTCTTTATAATGTTTCTTTGCAGAGGCATCAAACTTAATAGTGCAGTTTATATAGAAATTTTGTTGTCGCAATGATTTATGAAGTACTGTGCACAGCGTCCTCTTTATTAATATTTTTTCGACTAAATGTTTAACCGTTTTACTTAATTTTAATCAGATTTTTAATCACCTAATTGATATAAATTTATCCGGAAACATTATAATAATCTTATAACGTTCTGTCTAACATAAACATGACTGCTACTATAAATATTTGAATTTTATTGGCCTTTATGTTTTTAGTGGTTCTAACATTGTTATGCTACTGCGTAATGAGGTATGTAATCGATTTTTAACTTGAAATTTGTGATAATCTCGTTTTATTACCAGTAGATCTTCCTTAGTTTCAGGCTACATATATTTATATTACGCATATTTATTATATATTGTATGTTTGAACATTGTTCGAACATACGTATATATACATGTATGCATTTCATTTTCTTTTCATTATTTTTAATATTTTAATTTATGAGATAATAACAAGCATAATATTGATCGTATTATACAGCATACATCAAAATCTCTATCATTAAGTATAGATAAACAGATATAATATGTTTTTAATGTTACATATGTATGTACATATCCAATATAATTATACAAAATGTATGTATATGTTAAGCATACATAATTATGTATATGTTTACGTAAATTCTATCATATGTATTGTATACACATTCGTAGATACAGATATACACAATTATAATGCTTTATTTGAAAAAAATAAAAATATTTTTTCCATCAAAATTTTTAAGTGGCGGAAAATTCTTTTTCTTTTCTTCTGTGAGTAATATTCGTTTTTATTATCCACTTGTTGATAGTTAAAAATTATTTAATTGGATTTTAAATACATGGTAAAAGGAATTTCCCTCAATAAAATTTCAATTATTGAATTATTACCCTGTAGCTAAAGAATTTGACTCGCTAATAAATGCGTTCTCATAAAAATATTAATATAAATTGATTATTCGTATATTCGTATATGTTTGTATAGATACCTAATAGGAATCAAATTAAAAAAATATTATTTTATAATAAAGTCAAAATAATTTTCCTTTTGATCTTTTCTGCGTTTTTAATAACATTATTTAAAATATGTATTATTTATGATTATTGAGTGACATAAAACATTGTCGCGATTATAGTCTATTTTCTTTTATGAAAAATAATGCAGGATAAAATGAGAGAATTTATTAAGTAATTTATTAAGCAGGAATTGTGAAAAGTTGCATAATTCCGTTTATGTCAAACGAATTTGAATATATAAATTCGGGATAATATTTTTGTACGGAAATCCCAGTTCATTTGCCTGAAAAAATTCGGAAAATTGTATAATCCATTAATATTCCACTAATGCGAAAAAAATTTAACAGGGTAAAATACGAAGTTCTTTTTAATATTAAGCATCATTGCAGAGAAAATCACGAACATATCTGGAAAAAAAAATTTTGTTTACGCAATAGTCTCGAATAAAATATTGAATAAGAATTTGATCTAATACTTAGAAAAAGCAATGTGATTTTTATGTATGATTTTTAATCTTGAAATGATGCACTTTATTGCAATTTCTGAAATTCTTATTGATATTTTTTCACTCTCCATATCTCAAGAAAAAATTTCGATATTCAAAACTTAATAGCTTTTTTATTATCTTTTTATGTAATTTTTATTAAAAAAACGATGGAAAAGATATATAGGAACGAAAAATCTTTCCATAAAAAAAATTTTTTTTTTTTTGTTCTAAAATTCTTTGAAGTTTTTATTTTTCTTTTAAATAAAGTATTTCCCAATAAAATAGCAAAAATTCTTTGATATGAAAATTTTAAAAAAGAAAATAAAACTTTAAAAGTAACTTTAAGTTTTTCTTGTTAAATTGAAATTGTAAAAAATAATTTGAAAACTAAAAGTAATAGAAAATTCTATTAATATATTATGTATTAAAAAAGTTGTTTTCATAGTACATATCACTTAAAAAGATGAATTTGTTTTTATACGATTTTAAATATAAAAATTTAAAACAACATAGGTTTTTGTCTCTTTTAATTATAAAAAAAAAAAATTAAATTAATCATTAAAGAATCCTAAAACTAGTCTACAAAAACTGTTGTAACACACACCTATATTTTAATTAGATTAATTAACGAACTATTCCTCAAAATATAAATTATTTAAGTTATATAGACTTCAATAAGAATTAAATTTTTGTATCACAGTCCTAAGAGACTACAAAACGAATAGATTTTTTTTTTAAATCTCTTGATGGCTAATAAATTTATGGTATTCGTCTATTTTTACACCAATCTATCATATCCAGAGTATACAAAATCAATATTAAGTACAGTGTGATATATCATTCTAATTTATAAACAAAAACAAAATGAGTTTCAGACATAATTTATTAATGACGCACTTAATAATTTATTTGATAAAAATCGTTTGGTATATATAATTTTTTAAAAGTTTATGTCATGACAGCTTTTATTGTATTTTAAAATGGATTATTTAGTTTGTAAATAATGACATCTAAACAATAATGAAAAAGCAAAATTTATTGCAAATCATATTTAATTCAAAAATATCTATAAAATTATTATGAACTGCACATAAATAATGTATATACCTACATGATACAATTAAAATTTTCCAACATCATATTAAATTTATTATTACGTTTGTCTAATTAAATAAAAGAAATTTTGTTTTCTAGAATTTTTTTTTTAGAATACAGAACTTTAAAATAATTATGACTAATATAGAAGCCTATAAGATTGAAGATAATTCAAAGTTGTTATTATATTAAAGTTTGTGGAATATTTTTAAATGTTGCTTGAATATAAATGTACATATACAATTATACACCAATTTTCATAGAAATCAATTTTCAGGTCAAATTCTTGAATTTACATCTACCCACATATTGATTTTCATTAGAATCCAATAAATCTTTTAAAATAATTTAAAATTACATAAACTTTATATATGAAAATAATTTCTATCTTTGGACGGTTGAGAATCTTAAATACATTAGATTGAAAAAAAATTAAAAAGATTGTATTGAAATCGGTCAAGTAGTTTAAAAGTTGTAAGCATTTTAGTGAGTCGGACTTTTGACGAAAAACGGGCTAAAAATACAATCATAACTAAGTTTAGTAAATACTTATAATTGATTATGGCTTTTCCTTATCTTTATAAATATGTAGCACAAAACTTCAATCCAAAATTTAATTTTTTCTTTATAAATTGGCCTAAACATATTTGTAATAGATTAAAAAAAAATCCATAATATATTGTCGCTTTAAAATGTTAATAAGAAATTCTTTCAGTATATAATATTATAAATAAATAAGACAAAAAATAAAAAAAAAAAAAAATAAATAACAAAAATAAATTTCCATTCTACACTGATTAAGTTGGATTAGTAGCGAAACATAATATTTTGAGAAAATTTAATTCATTGAATTACGTCATTTCAAAGTTAAAATTGTCAAAACATATAGTAAATTTTTTTTTATTTTATTTTATTCAAACATTTAAAATATGATATTTTAAAATATCAGAAACTGATAATTAACATCTTCTACAGATTGATGGAAATAATTTAGTGAAATTAAAATTTCAAAATAAAATTTAATAGTTTAAATTCATTGTTATAGTTTCTGCCTCAAAATGTATGTGTATATTCACACTTAATTCAAAATTAATGGAAATTAAGAAGTTAATCTGTGTCTAACATTTGTTATCTGTAATCTACCTATACAGTTATATTTTTATATGTATTTTATTTTTGAATTTTTTATAATTTTTATACATATATACAGAAAGATATTATAATGTGGCTTCAAAAGAATCAGTTAAGATCTCAATATTTTTGATGAAAATAATTTTAATATTTTAATTTACTGTAATTCCTTATTTAATTTTTATTTATTATTATTATTATTATTTGAAAACGAAAATTTCATAATTTGAACAAAAAATAAATATTTTATACAAAAAACAGAACTCAGACAAATAAAAAATATTTTCTTAATCCCTAGAATTTTTATATTGACTAGGTACTTTTTTTTTTTTTTTTGGTTAATTTATTCGAATATTTTAGAAAAGGTCATGAAACTCATATTTATAATTTTATTTTTATATTTTTATAAAAAAGGAAAAATTATTAATAGAATAAAAAATTAAAAAAAATGTAAGAAATTATATTTTTGCATCATCTCAGAGATCTATATATTGAAAATATTCAAATCAACGTAATCAACATAACCATTTTTTGATAGAAAAAACTAAGATTTCTAATGGAGTTCTAGTCGATCACTGATACTGATACTAAGAACTGTATTAAAAAAATAAATAAATAGTAGAATCTTATAATAATACCACTAGTACAGTATCAAATTATTTTTGTTTCAAAAACTTTAATATTTTTAGCTATGCAATTTTGACAGTTAGCTGATTTAGGCATTTTTGTTGAATTTATTATAAATAAATAGTTTTCTTGGGTATGGGCTTTCCTCCTAATACACAACAATAATTAACAAAAACCATATTTTTTGTTTTTCTTTTATTATTGACAGAAATTCTGTCAAACAGTTTTTGAAATCTTTATTTTCTCGAGATATTTATCTAAAATTATATACAAAGATGTCAATTAAAACAAAGAAAAAAATTTGTTTTAAATTGTCACAATGTTATCAAAATTTTCTATTCTCATTAATTAAATAATAAATTTAATTTAATCAAAAGTAAGCAAACGTGTTTTCATTTTTATAAACCCAAAATTTTAGTGATAAGAATTTTTCGTGTTTTTTTTTTCTTTCTCTTAATTTCTTGGAAAAATAAAAATTACATAAATCACATCATATTAAATAAAAAAAAATAAAATTTTGTATAAATAAAAAAAAATTATATGTAAAAAATAATGTACATATAAATGTATATTAATGTTAAGGAATCCCAAAAGCTTTTTATCAAAATATTTGATTCAAAAAAATTAAAAAAGAAAAACTAATTCTCATGTTTTTTTATTATCTTTTTGTTTTTTATTCGTTTATTTTTTTTTCCCTCGCTTTTTTGTTGAAACACTAATTTGTATAGTGACCCTTCTTCCCACCATTTTTAAAAGTAATAATTTAAACAAAAAAATTTAGAAAAAAAAAATAAATCTTCTAATTTTAAAACAAAAACAAGAAAAAAGCTTAAAATTAAATATAATATATCTTTATTTATAAGAAAAATTGCTTTTATAGGTTTCAATGACTTCAAGACATTTCATTCAATAGCCGTTTCTCGCAATTTTCAATACATTGCAAAAAAATTGTATCTGATGTTAATGTTTTGAAGATATTCGCAAAAATGTTTAATTTAAAGTTTTCCGTGTCAATAAAGTTCCTTCAAATATGACACAGCGAATCCGTCATTTTGAATTGAAAATTACATTTCAGATTTATTTCCAATAATTTCTGATAATAAAAATTATGACTTGTTAATTTCTATAATCCGAAAAAAGAAGTAAGAACTTACTCTTGAACGCTATAGTTGAGGAGTATTAAAAAACGACTTCAATTAAAGTCTGTAAACGATTTCGATAATATTTTTCCTTATTCAAAGCAAAGGGAAGAATATAAAACAAAAATAAAAAAATAAAATTAAAATAAGAAGACCTGTGCGCGTTTAACATTCAGATTGGTCATTATAGCATCATTATTCATCTTTTTTATAATTTTTATGCGAAGGACGATACCTACAACATTTTTACAAAACAGAAAAAAATTAAGAAAAATATAACGAAGAATTGTGTCGGACGTTAATGATCTAAAAAAAAAAAAAAAATTAAAAATCTAATGAAAATTAAAAAAAGGAAGAAAAATTTTTCAATAGAAATAATCTATTAACTGACAGAATGAAAGTCATAATTTGAATAAAGCATAATTTTATTATCTTTAATTTTTATTTTTTTTTTAATTCCAGTCAGTGGAAAAGATTCAGAACTTCTCATTTTTATTTCTATCGATAATTGGTAAGCGTTTTGAAATCAAGTATTTTCCTTGTAATTTAACCTTGAATGAAAACCTTGAATGAAGTACAAGTAAAAGCTCATTTAATCATATTGGTTCTGGTGGCTAGAACCAAATATTGATCTGAATAATTTTTCAAAGAGTAGAAATTAATACCACATAATGTACGACATTGTTTTACATAAAAATGTAACTGAAAAAAAATTACTTTATTTTAATTTTTCGTGACACATTACAGTACTTTCTCGTGACACAGTTTCTCTTGAAAATTTACTTCCAAACTTAAATTTAATTTATTTAGATCACAAACACTACATCATCATTCAAAGAAACGTGTCATAAGAAAAGATTTCAAATGCTGCAAAAAATTTTCAAATTTTATTGAAAAATTAAATAAATCTATGAGAATTTTTTTCACAGTAAAAAAAAATAATATATTGCTATGATTTATGATAACAAATGTAATAGGATGTATTTACTTCTTGGAAATATTTTCTCTAACAATAACTCATCATAACGAAACGAATCAGAGTGTTACGATTTTGGCTTTAGAAGCATTTTAAAATTTCTACTCTTTTTGTTCCAATTTTGGAAAACCTGCTTTGAGTGGATCGTAATTCGTAAGACTTTTAAATTTTTTTTATATTATAATTGAACTTAATTGGCGCCAAGATTATTCATTATTTTATTACTTGAAAAATTATCTGAATGAAAACTGTAGTAGTCAACGTTTTGATATATTCTGATAACTGGCTTTGCATATTATTCATGTTGAATGTGGCAAATCTTCAATATAGCCAGAAATTAACCGAAATTATAACCGAAACTGCTTTATTTGGCTGGCAATGTGCTCAAAATTTTGCATATATGCATTATTATATAATAAATTGTCCAAAAATTAATTGCAAAGGTTCTACTCTAAAATTGTAGTTTTAAATCTTTTACTACACTGAGCCAAAAAAGGCGTACTTAATTTTAGGACTTTTGGCATTAAATCAAGTTCTAGTATTTTTATACACAAAACAACAACAAATACATTTTTTTTATGAAAAAAAACAATATTTAAGTTCTTTCGGTATCATATCAAGTACAAACTGCTCCAAAATGGTGAAATTAATGCCCAGAGGCATAATTTTTAATGCCCAGAGGCATAATTTTTAGTACCAAGAGAATTAATGTTATTCCAAAAATTTTGGAATTAAAATATTTGAATAATTTTAATACTATGACCGAATGGTAGAGTGGTTGAATGAAATGCTAAAGACCGAGGTTCGAATCCGGAATAAAATAAGAAATTAGAAATAAAAAAAAATAGAAATAAATAAAAAAAAAAATTGAAAAAAATTAATAAAAAAAATTTTTTTTTCTCTTTTAAATAAATTTTAATCCCAAAAGGCATTGATTTTAGTAAAACCGTCATTGGACGGTTTTTGTTGCGGAAAATACATGATTTTATGCATTTTTATATGATTTTAGCATGTTTTTTTATCTCAGTGTAGCTATAAATAAATTAAAAAATAAACATATGAACAGATATATATTGAAAAATAAAAATACGGGTTATTTTTTCTCGCTAATCATGCTAAAGTCATCCATTAGTTCGATTTGACTTATTCAAATAGCAATTATAAAATATAAAAAAAAAATCGATAAAAAACTTAAATGTTTAAAAAAAAATGGGCCTGTAGGATATAAACTTTTTCGATTTTAATTTCAGAAAAAGTAAATATATAATTATAAATCTTTCTTTTAATGCGGTGTGATTGATGATTATTTTTTATTGGAATTTTTTTTCACCATTTTTTGAATTTAGGTTTGATTTTTGTTTTAATCCTCAATAAGTTTTTAAGATTTTTCAAGTTAAATTTTTGTTCGGTAATACGAAAAAATCAAAAATTATTGATGCTTAAATCGCGACAGAACAAAATTAAAAAAGAAAAAAAAAAAACAGAGGAAAAATAAATTAAGAAAAATGACCATTAAAATATTTTGTTTCAAAACAAATTTGAAAAATCACAATTTTCAATTAACTTTGATTTTAAAATGTTTCTTTATAAGTGAATGAATGTGGAATGGAACTTTATTCGCATTAATTCATTTGTGACTTTTTAAATTTTAAAAACTTTATTGTTGCAAAGAAAATATCGCGATTATGGCTTTATGTCAGTTCGCCATATATCATACAGAAAAATTGGAGAGATTCCAAAAATTTTAGTTTTTTAATTAGGTACTTCCAAACACTAAATCGTAGAATCTCATCCTTTCGTTAAGGTAAAACTAAACGAATTTTTTTGCATATTTTGTCTTTCAAGCAATTGAGGTCGGTTTGGCAGTTTATTACCTATTGGTATTTTAATGGACGACGGACATTTAATGAAAACATATATTAAAACATATTTAAATAATTCTTCTAAGTTAACATAAAAAACTATTCCTGCATTCGTTTATGAAATATTTTTAATTTTTCCTTACTCATGTTGAAAATGTTCTACTGCTGGAGTATACAACTTACCTGAAAAAATAAAAAAAAATAAAAATTAGTCTTCAATAAAGGAAAGAATATTTATGACTTTAAGAAAAAAAAGTCACCAAAATCAAGTATATCTTTATTAAAACTGACTTAAAAAGTTTTCATATTTTAAACTTCAATGATACTAAATTATCCTTACAAGTAATTTTATTATACTAATATTATATTGTAATTTAAATTTTAATGAGAAAAAAAAAATTGTTTTTTTATTATTTACTAATGTTTATGAAATATATATACATTTATATATATATTTTGCTTCTTATAAATGAGCTCAAGTGAAAGAGACAAATTAACCCAAAGCTATCGAAAAGATATATAGTTACAAAAGTTATATAAGGAAATGCCAAAATATTTAAGTTACAAAAAAGAAAAAAAAAAACTTTATTGATACAAATCTTCGGTTAAAGACAAATAAAAGGATATAATATTCTAATATATAAATTTAAGTTTTGTTTGAAGTGTCTTGGAAAAAAAAGTTTCTTTTTCTTCTTTTAATTATATATAAAAACAAAAATAAAATTATAATAATAGAATATTTATAGTTTCTTTTAATAAAAATTTTTTAATTTAAATTTCCATATGATTTCTTTTTGTGAAAAATTCCTTTGAATCAATTCAATTGGAAAATAATCTTTTATTAAAATTAATGATTTATTAATCTTTAAATAATAAATTTAATATTCATTCCTTTCTCATTTAATACTTAATAAATTTCATTTTCTATTAATTTATTAATTTATTATATATATCTACGTTTGAATTAATTTATACTATCATTATATAAGTAGAAGATTATAGGTTGGGCATTTATTATTACAAAAAAACAAAATATTGAAAATAATATGTTTGTTTTAATGTACGTATAATATAAATAATAATATAAATTTCTTCACGAACCTATATATAGAAAACAAAAGGATATTGTTTATCGAAGTCAGCTGGAATAGACAGCCTTGTTTGTATGATCAATTTCTCATGAAAATTCATAAGTTTTAAACACGTAAATATAAGCAAAAACGACAATATTAATATTTTACACTAATTTGACTGTGAAAAATTATCTATTATTTTTTTAACATTTGAGTTAATGATATAGTATATATATGTATTTTATTAGATTGTATTAATGTTATTATGTTCCAACTAATGTGAATAACAAGTCATGTTTTGAAAATAAAATCACAAAAAATTAAAACATTTAGAGAACAGTATCAAATAAATGTAGTTATATATGAAATCTGTTTCAGACATTTCAATATAAAACACAATCGCATTTGATTTTTTTCATTGTTGTTAAATTTACCTCTAGCCAAGAAATAATTTTCAAATAAAGACCTTTACAAAATACTGATGTACTAATTTTTGTTCTATAATCTATTTTTAACTACCAATACTAAAACAGTCATAATCGAGGTTAAACTTTTTTTTATCCTTCTCTAATCGAAATTCATATAACATTACATACCAATTTTCTACAAAATGTAATAAAATTTATAATAAAGTTTTACAATAAACTAAAAACTTTTGTAAGAAAAGAACTTCGACCTTTGTCTTGTTGAGAGTTACTCATAACCGCAGAAATAGTTAAATTTCATCCTTTAGCTTAAGTCAAAATGAACAAGATTGTCTTAATTTTGTAATTTAGACTGGCAGACGGACAGACAGACTAAGATATTGAAAAAGATATAAACTGAAAATAAAAAGCCGATTGCCTTTGTAATAAAATAAAAGAAAATATAATTGTTTTTACCGTGAATAATTTCTTTCCAAAATAGAAAAGTTTAATATTCTATTTTGGATAAAATGTTGTACATATGTGATGCCAGTGTATTATATATGCACAATTCTTCAAATAATAATAATTTTAATATAATAACAATTTATTTAATGAATTATATCCTTCAATTTCTAATTTTTATTTTCATTCACTTTTTCTTCTTCTTTTATATATATATGCTTGCTTGTACAGTATATAACCCAATAATCTTTATTAATAGGATCTAATGAACCTTTATATCCTTGATCTAAATTACCAATAAATATTTCTTTTCCTCCTTTACCTTTTTATTTAATTTTTTTTTTTGTAACTAAAGCTATGAAATTTATATAACTTGCATAAAGCAGAGAACACCAAAAACCTAAATTTGTAAATGATTTTCGATTTTTCCTCATTTTCGTTTATAACATTTTTTTTTTTAAGATATATATACCCAAGTTAAACCTCTTATCAATAATTTTCTTCCAACATTCTTATCTCAAAAGAATTCTGGCAAAATAAAAATATAAAATATATTTTACATGAAGTTCTTTTTAATTGTTTGATTATTTTTTGATTAAGAAAACAAAAAAATGGAATTTTATAATGATAATTTTAGTAAGAATACGACCTAAAATGAACATAAAGGCAGTGGGTTGTAGAAAGAAGAAAACATTGTTTTAATACTTATTTATACGTTCTTCTCAGTATATTTTTAATAACGCAATGGTTTGAATTCTGAATATATCATTACTAATGATTTTGGAAATTATGACATCCAGTTGAGGTTTGGCCTAATTTATTTTGTCTCGTTATCAAAACTTATTTAATATATATGTTAACAAAAATACGAAAAAAATATTTGAACTTGTGCAAAAAACATCTGAGATATTTTTGTTTCTATAATACTCTGGCTTACACAACACATTTTAATTAAAAAATTGCATTGCAAATACCATTATTTTTCGTCATTGTCTCAAACAAAGTTCAAAACAGACTAATAACGAGACATTAACTACAGTCTCTTAACAAGAAAGTGAACGGTTGTAAAGCAAAATTTAAGTGTTAATTATTTTCATTCCTAGTACATTTTGATTTAATGTACCTATATAAGCTACTAATCAGAAAATTTTTTTTACAATAAATTTACGTTAAAATTTATTTGGCTGATTTTTGTAAAAAAGCACCTTGAATAACAACAAAAAAAAATAATGAATTTATTCTTTAAATAGCACACGTAATCTCTCTATCAAAAGTTATAAATTTGTAACCATTATTGGTAGTTTATAAAATAAATTAATCAATATTCATTAAAATGAAATATTAATTTTTTTTTTTATCTTTATGCTTTTCCACTCTCTCTCTGTGTCTCTCTCATTTTCCTTGTACACAAGATAATGGTTTTGGAAATGTTATAGATTTATGATTATGGTTTGAAATCTCAATTCTATTAAATTTCAAGTATATAATATCGAATAATGAATATAAAATTAAAAAAAAAGAAAGAAAAAAAGAAGAAAATTACGACCTGCATAAATTTTACAAAAACCAGAGAAAATTTGATAATTAACATTAAAATTGGATAATAAATTATAAATTAGGTTATAGGCATATTTAATATGATGTTGTTAACCAAAAAATGTTTAGTTTCAACAGTAAGAAATTGTATCCACATTTTCTTGTGGTATGTATACGTTGTTTTATTTATTGAACATGTTTAAAATTTTCATGGAAAATTTTCTTTCCCTAAAAAACAGATGATCGTGTAGTACAAAAAAAAAAATTCTTTATAGTTAGAGTTTTTTTTTTAAATTAAATTAAAACATAAAAATTTAATTGAAACTAAATTGGCACTTCAAATTCTTTTTGTACAATTCTAAATAAAAATATACACAGAAATTGAAATGTTTGTACAATTGTAGTTATAGTTAACAATATTATATTTTTAATTCTCGAAATTACATCTTTTTAATAGACTGGCATCCACAATATTAAGAACCAAAGTAAACATAATTTCGAAAAAAATTCAAAATTAACACAATTCCTCAAATTCACTTCATTCTATATATATAACATTTACTGAGAAGAAATATATGTGTCAATATTTTTAATTTTTAAAAAAAATTTTGTACCAAAACTTTAAAATTCTTTTTTTACAGCGCTAGCAAAATTTTTAACAGATTTTTAAAACACCTTCTTTTGCTAATCTGTTAAAAATTAAATAAATAACATTTTTTTATGTATAGGCAAAAACACATTAATCTGAGAGAAAGTATATAATTGCTAGATATATACAATTATACATGTTAATGTCAATATATAATTTATTTATTTTTCTATAATATTGATGTTAATCCCATTGTTATAAATTTATTTTTGATTCTTTTAAAAGTGCCAACTGTCAAACATTTAACTTTATGACACTAAGACAATGGAATATTATATTTTGTTATGCAAGAATTTTGGCTTATTATCAAAAGTGATGCTTTTTTGAAAAGGAAAATTCAATTTACATGATTTTAATTTTCTCCAGAGAAAACCACATTTCATATAAAATTGATATTTAACCACAAAGTCAAAGATTTTATAAAATAATGACAGGTAGTTCGAAGCATTATATGTATATGCAATAATGTTATATTCTTAGTATATTGGTATCATCATATAGCTTGGCACAAATTTTTGTCGCCAATGGAAATTTTTGTGATATGAAATATAATTGGATTTTCATGGAAAATAAAAAACAAACATTTTTTGTGTTATATTTTTATTTTTATAGTTGAAATTGTAAATATATTTTATTTATAATTGACCGTTTTTTGTTTTGGTAAAATAATACAAATATAAAAATAATAGACTTCCGATGAAAATTTTAGCATTGAGGTTTTGTTTTAATTTAGTTTTTCTTATTTTTAGAAAACAAACTCCAATTCCATTCAACTTTTTTTTTTTTTCTTAAATTCTTATCTTTCTAGTGAATAAAATTTTTAAACAATAATAATTCATTTTATATATTTTATTTTAAAAAAAAAGACCGGAATTATATAGATGTTCAGCCAGCTCCCACTTCCGAACTATAAACCATGTACTTATTACATTTTAGTTTTTCCAAGGAAACCAGTTGAACTAAGTAATGTAACATTAGTATTGACGGAATTATATTTCTCTGTTTATTTACTTTGTAATTAGTTTACTTATGTCGACTGGTTCTTTTTTCTTCCAGGGATATGCTTTACTAATCGATGATACTTGTAGATGAAGAACATACAAATTAAATAAAAGGGTGGCTTGAATTGAAATTTATTTCATCAATATTCACTGGAATTTCTAAATTCAGAGGCTTCTTGATTTTATATAAAACGAATGAAACATAATAAAGGTTAAAGAAAATTTAAAATTTGTTTTGGACATATGTACGTTCATGTTAAAATATAATATGTATACAATTTATTTTATAACCTAAGAATAACTAAAAACACAATTTCCTAGAAATAAGAATTATTTAAATTGTGCTCTAAGAAGAAACATCTCAACATAACAATTTCCTTAATATTAGAAAAATTAAAAAAATAATTTATATATATTCTTATATGTATATTATTAAATGCATCTTTTTAACAACATAACTAAACATAAAGCTTATCAAAAATTCAACAGTGTGTGATCAGAATTTCCCAATTCATAATTTAATTTACATGAAATGATTTCAATGCTTTTCTAAACACCTGTCTTAATTCTCTAATGTATTTCGTCAAAGACATGTATAATCAAAAATTTATTTAATATTAATTGTATTTCAACAGTAGAATGTGTTTTTGAATCATGTACAAGCAGTGTATGTATACTGTATTTTAAATTGCATTATAATTTCATAAAGACTATTTGAATAAAAAAAAAAAAAAAAAAAAATATAACAAAAATTTATTAATATCAATCAGGTTTTTAGAAAACCATAACAAAAAATAAAATTATTTCTGGTTTGTTGCGCCAAAAAATTAAATATAATGTGAAAATAAGATATAATTATATAAAGAAGAAAACAAAGCGTAGGTACCTATATTTAGTATATTTTTCGTTTTCAAAATATTATCAAAAATGAAATAAATTAATTTTCTTTTTGATGACGAGAGAAATTTTAAAATTTACCAAAATTTAATTTTTATTGTATGATATTTTTTAGGCCTAGCTCATTAAATACATAAAAAAAAATTGTATTTCGTATTTCTGTATTAAATTTTCTTCTATACGGATATAAATAATTTCTTGAATAGAAATTTGTCAGAACTCTAATTAGTTATTTGCCACTTGCTTATAGTAAGTTAGTACGTTCTATAGAACTCCCTTTACAACTGATTGCTTTTCTTGATTGAAATCAGATATACATGTAGATATGTAGTGTAGCTGTATATCCAAGTATATGTACTTATTTATTGATGAAAATGGGGAACGGGGTATTAACGCTTTATAGCTTCACAAACTATTATATACTATATATAAAACTTGAAATTTCCCAGCAAGATATTTAATGTTTTTTTTTCCAGAAAACTTT
Organism: Hybos culiciformis; assembly: GCA_964007475.1. Taxonomy (NCBI): domain Eukaryota; kingdom Metazoa; phylum Arthropoda; class Insecta; order Diptera; family Hybotidae; genus Hybos; species Hybos culiciformis. The sequence goes on from OZ023273.1 coordinate 39,275,631, forward strand.
AAAATTTTATTAGCTCAAATAAGGTTATTTTCAAATATTTTGTGTGAAATAATAATCAATTATAATTTATAATGTTGTCGTATAGTATAGAAAAATTAACGAAAAATATTGTTAATGGTAAAATGTCATGGTCTTCGTAAAATTAAATTACAAAGTGTCAATGTAATATATTGCAATGCCATATCATATATACTAAAACAACCTTAATATCAATAAAATTTAATAGCTATTAGAAGACAAAAGCATAAAAAAAAAATTCTCTAATAAACATTTTAAATATAGTTTTTCCCCGATAATATTCATGAAGAAAAAAAAAAAGTAATAAAATTTTATTTGAAAATTATTCATTAATAGATTTTTTTTTTTCAAGAATTTTCTTTTCCTACAAAATAGAAAACGGCTGAGAAAATTGTGAAAATTTGTCATAAAAATTTAACATTCATGTCAAGAAAATTAAATTTTTGGCTTTTTTCATTAAAGTTTTATGAGGAGCAAATACAATCATTAATGGAGGAAATTTTTTATTAATGCTTCTTATATTATTAGGGTTATGATTGCTTTCTTTACTCGAAAGTTGTGAGCATAAAAATAATATTAAAAATATTTGTATAATTTTCTACTATGCAAAATGTAGTTTTAAAGATTTATGATTATTATTTTGAATTATAAAAGAGATCGACATACTGGCTTAAAAATTAATAAATTTTAATATCAATCCTTTCTATATAAAGTTGTTAAATTTATTAACACTTAGATTGGTATTTTGATATAATAAAACAATGGGTAAAACAATTTTTTATTTAAGAACTAGGAACTTGTAATATAAGAAGATCAGAAATATTTACCATTATTCTGTTTTATAATTGAAAATGAAGTCTCTTAATTAAAATGTTATGACGGTGGACAAGTGTGCTATAAGTAATTTTTCTCGGTGTTTCCCCAAAGAATATCAAGATTTTATCCCAAAAGAATATGCACTTATGTTCGCCAGTATTACAGACGTTATATTAAAGAAAAAAAAGAGTATGATACAAGAAATTAATTGATTTCAGCACTATTATTTACATATGAGTATAAACAAAGTTTTACAAATATACTTAAAAGTGACAATGTGGAAAATATATTAAATTAAATGGAATTAATATAATTTTATTTTGTTTTAAACTGACCGGTAAATAATAAAATTATTTAAATTATAGTTTTATCTATTTCAATTCAGAAATTCACTTCTATATGCTTATGAATTTATTTATTTTTTAAAAATAATTGTTAAAGAATTTTCTTTAAATTATATTTTGAATACAAGAACTCTGCAATTAAACTTCAATCGTGAAAGTAATTTTGTATCTTCTTGTATCAATTCGACAATTATTGGTCTGTTAAAGATCTTTTATTTAAATTGCCCTTTTTCTGTTTCTGCTAAGAATTTCATTAAAAAAAAATAATAATTATATTTACAATAAAATATAAATTGTTGTTTAGAGAAGATTAGCAGCATGTTAAAGGTTTTAAAACTTCAAAAATAATTTCAATGATAATAAGTATTTGAATCATCATAACTCTCTGTCCAGAATTATAATCCATTGTAAAGAAAAAAAAACAAAAAAACTTTTGTAACTTGATAAGTTAAAATAAAATTTTATTTTGAAATAAAGTTTTATTACATTTTGTTTCTTTTTACTAATATTTATTTTTTTCATTTTTTTTTTTTGTACCAAAAACCCAAATGAATTGGCCCGCAAAAAATATTTAAATTTTTCCAAAATCAGTTCAATGAATCTAATTTTTTATTTATTTACTTTTTTCACAAGAAAAAGGAAAAAAAACATATATATATATATCATATATAATACTTTTCTTCTTCTTTTTTTCACTGTACATTTAATAGCGTGAGTATGTGGTAAATAATGTTAAATGATGTTTAAGTTTTTCAGACATCACATTTAAGATTAAAAAAATATATGTACCTATATATTTAACAGAAATAAACTTTGTCACGTCTTACGGGAAATTTTTATTTTTTGTGTGAATTTTATTTTTTTCTCTTTCAATTTTTATGTCAGTTTCTTAGTGAGTTTGGGGACACGTGATCTGAAAGATCAAATTTTTTTCTTTTACCATTTTTTTTTTTTTTTTGCTTTATATTTCTTGTACAAAGAAAATCTTGTGTACGCTGTGTGTATTCAAAGATATTAACATTTTGCTAACTTTCTGTTTTTTTTTTTTATTTTTGTGTTTTATTTTTTTTTTTTTTTGCAAAAAAGAGGTTTTTTTCCCTCATCGTGTTGAACAAAATTTATATTTTATTCCATACTTATATTGAGAAAAGTTTTTCTTTTTAACGGTTAAGGTAAAAATTTGGTAAATTCTCAGTTATGAAATGAACAAAGTGCCAGTTTCAGTTTTTTGATCTTTTTTAATGTAGCATAAAAATATTTTCTATATTGGGAAATCTTCGATGGGCGTCTTTAATATAGTTGAAGTCAACTCAACATCATATTTTCATAAATATTCAATTCAATTCAATTTATTTGTTTATTAATATGATTTTAATTTACATAAACTTATAATATATATCAGTATCAGTGGTCCCACTATTTTAATTCAAAAGATATACTTTTGATATTTAAACCTCAAGTGAAAGTAATTAAACAGATAATCAAAAAAACAAATTAATTAATTAATAATTTTTATTAAATTAAAAAATATATGTATTTTTATTAAAAAATTTATTTTGAAGATATTAATGAGTTTGATATTCCAATGTCAACAGGAGTCCCAATGTATATCTGTCAAAGTATTCCGATATTTTGATTTAATTATTTTCGATTATGAAAATGTAGATTAGCATAAATAAGTACAGCAGAAAACTTTACAGAACACTTGTGAACATTTTCAGAACCTTTGCCTGAGTTCCAAAATGTATTTCCTTATATCTTCCTCAGATTTTCTCGATTTAATAATAACATCATTTTGTAGTTCAACAACTTTTGTTTGCAGGTCTTCAAAATTTATTTGAAATAGCAATGATATATATATCGTCTGCTGAGAAATGAAACAACGTATGACATTTATACGTCATTATTTGACAATAGCACCATTCGATTCCTCGTACTCGATTTTATAAGTACAACTATTTCGTAATATTCGTAATGTTGATTAAAATGTGTTTTTTAGATGAAAATTTTACGTTACTTGATATTTTTGCATACGTTTTTTTTAATTTTCAAATCTTTAAATTCAAATTACTCGAAACTATATACTTTTCATTATACGTTGGTTCATTTCTGAGCATTCGATATCTTATCTTACAAAGTTTTGGTTTTATTTTTTATTTTCTATTGTGATGTATTTAATATTAATTTATGTATATTTCAGTGATTTAGCGTTTATAAAAATAGTTTAATTGAAATTTCATGAAATTTTTTTTAAATTCTCCAAAATATCATAAATGCCGTTTATTATGAAATTTTATTAAAGAGTATCAAAACTTTTTATTCCAGCAAAGCATAATAAAGAAATACATATATTTCTTTTTATTGATTACTTGACAGAAGTATTTATAATTTTAGCATTGATGAATATTAAATGGAATTTGTGAAAGAATTTATATTTTCAATTAAGAAAAAATAAATAAAAAAAAAATATGAAAAAATTGAAATTATTATAATTATTTATTTTGTTTTTTTGTTCTTTTTCTTTAATTACAAAGCAGTTGATATGAAAATTAATCGAAGAAGAGGGTGGCATTTTCTAATAAAAGATTCTATGGTCTTGGAGTTGAATTTAATAATTTTTTTTTTTCTAGAAATTTATCAAGGTTTTTACTCCTGTTTGAAGTTTGCAAAAAAGGATCCTCGACTTATGCATAAACTCTAGTTGGGTTAGTTATTTTTAATATGCAGCAAAAACCAAAATAAAAATATTTGTTATTTATGTTAAGTTTTTTACATAAAGCTATGAAAAATTTAACATATAACAACACATTAAGTATTTAAAAATGGAAATAACGAACTGTAAAACACATAATCTCAGTTTATTTTCTTCTTTTTTTTTTTTTTTTCTTTTATTTATTTAAAAAGCTTTTTCCATT